>JAKWJC010000366.1:2474332-2998938 GCA_027704865.1 Solanum neorickii | reverse complement strand
GTAAATTTAGACCATTAGCAAATGAGGAAGATACATAAGAAATGTGGATCAGGATCAAACAATACAGAAGCCATGCAATCACAAATCAAAAGATTAACTGTGATGAAACATCTGATGTCTCGCTTCAAATCTCCCAGGAAAAGCGTAGCAATGGGCCCCATTACTGTCTGTCTGTGCCGTTGCACCCTACCATGTTGTGATGTAGTGGCTCCAGTTTGCCCATCACCCCGGCCGTTTTGGTGACCACCATTACCTCGACCACCGCGTCCTCCAGAATGACGGCCTCTACCATGACCACCTCTACCTCTAACATTGGAGGTCTGTAACTCTGTTTTGGGACAATATCTCTTAATATGTCCAATCTCCCCACATCCATAGCACTCTCTGGGTTCTTGCATAGGTCTCTCAGAGAAGTGTTGACCGGTCGGAGGTGGACCCCCAACTACAGTCTGTAGTGAAGACTGAATGGGTCGAACTGAGTAACCTCCGGAACCCTGGTCCTCTAGAGTAAGACCCATTAACCTCACCTCCCTTCGAAACCTCTTTGATGTCGATGCCATGGTGAATTCATCTGGCTTCACTCCTTCCACCTCTACCACGAAGTCCACCACTTCTTGAAAAGATTTCGCTGTAGCCGCTACCTGTAAAGCTGAAATCCGCAACTCTGATCTCAACCCCTTCACAAAACGGCGAATCCGCTCTTGTGGACTGAAACATAGTTGGTTGGCATACCGGATAATGCACGAACTTAGCCTCGTATGCAGTAACCGACATCCTACCTTGCTCTAGACTTAAGAATTCATCTCTTTTACTATCCTCAAAGTCCGCGGATATACTTCTCCATAAACAAACTAGAGAATGAAGCACAAGTCATAGTGGTGCCTCTGTTGGTTGACACTCAACATGTGCCCCCACCACATTTTGTCGTTCCCTTGAAACTGATAACTCACGAACTCAACACCAAACCGTTCCACTATACCCATCTTGTGTAGTAGCTCATGACAGTCAACCAAAAATCGTAAGCATCCTCCGATTCAGCACCCTTGAAGACTGGAGGTTTCAATTTCAAGAACTTACTGAAAAGTTCATGCTGATCATTGTCATTATAGGCCCAGTAGTCAGACGTGGAAATGTGCCTATTTCCAATGGAACATCCATGCGGGGAGCCATAGTAGCCGCACGTTGTTACCTCCGGAGCCTGAGGTGCTGGTGCAGAAAACACTGGAGGTGCCTGACCCTGATCAGATAACCCGCTAAGATAAGCAAGAACCTGATTGATCATGTCTGGGGTAGGTTGGGGGGCAATCCCTCATTCTGTACTTGTTTCAGTTTCCCCTTCCTCTCTCACCCTCTCTCACTACCTCTTCAGTCGGTGGAGGAGTCACTGCCCTAGTATCAGATGGGCTAGGTGCTCGTCCTCTACCTCTAGAGGACGTCCTCCCACGACCTCTCCCACGGCCTCTTGCCGCTATTCTTCCTCTGGCTACAGCCCCAGTGGCTGGTTCAGACGCACCCTGTCCCGCCAGTGCTGGTGCTGCGCGGTTGTTGCTCTAGTTCTAACCATCTGCGAAATAGAGTGAAGATGGTCAGATACCAATTTGTATCACCTAGATACCAATTGGACCCAAGTAATAGCACGAAAGAAAGAATGAAGGAATGGAATTTTCCTAAAGTCTTATAGCTTCTCAAAGAAAAGTAAAGGCGTCCCCCTACCGTTCCTTAAGACTCTACTAGACTCGTTCTTGTGTGATGAGACCAACGAACCTAATGCTCTGATACCAAGTTTGTCACGACCCAAAACCGAGCCGCGACTGGCACCCACATTTACCCTCCTATGTGAGCGAACCAACCATCCTAAACCTTAACATTTCAATATAATATCAACAGAAAGTAATGCGGAAGACTTAAACTCATTAATAAAATCAATAACTATTATTATCCCCAAAATCTGGAAGTCATCATCACAAGAACATCTATGATCAAATTACTAAACTAAGAGTATTCTAAGAAGCTAAAACAAATAAAAGCTAGTCCATGCCGGAAGTTCAAGGCATCAAGACATGAAGAAGAAGATCCAGTCCAAGCTAGAAGCTTTAGCTCACCCTGAAATCCGGAGTAATGAAGACTGGCTAGAGTTGCGGTTGAGTTGAAGACGATGGCACGTTTGCTGCACTCCACAAAAAACAAAGAAGAAAACAAATAAAGTAGGGGTCAGTACAAAACACGGGTACTGAGTAGATATCATCGGCCAACTCAAAATAGAAAATAGTATATATTAAGCAATATCATAAAATCAACTAATATCCTTAGCATGCAGCATTACAGTTACCATAACCCTTGGTTACAACACCAAGCACATCGATGAGGACTCACGCCTCCTCATCATACTCATTTGGGAATTAGGTTCATTGGATTTGAATATATTATCATCTTTCAAGATTCATTATCTTTATTCCCCTCGTGTCGGTACGTGACACTCCGCTCCTCATATACTATCCTGGTGTCGGAACGTGACACTCCGATCCTCATTCTACCTGGTGTCGGAACGTGACACCCGATCCATATTCTATCCTGGTACCGGGAACGTGGCACCCGATCCATATACTATCTTGGTGTCGGAACGTGACACTCCGATCCTCATTCTATCCTGGTGTTGGAACGTGACACCCGATCCATATTCTATCCTGGTACCGGAACGTGGCACCCGATCCATATACTATCCTGGTGTCGGAACGTGACACTCTGATCCTCATATTCTATCTGGGTGATCCGGATTCCGACGTCAAAAATGCCAAATTTTTCGTGGACGTCCATCAAGACATTGTCTATGCATACGGTTGGCAATCACGGCTTGTCCGACCCATTTGGAAGGTCAAACGAGCCCCGAAGCGAGCATACCCCTCATTTAGACGATTTTCGTGTGCTATAGCACATGATCTTTTGGGTGATCCGGATTCCGACGTCAAAAATGCCAAATTTTTTCGTGGACGTCCGTCAAGACCTTGTCTATGCATACGGTTGGCCATCATGGCTTGTCCGACCCATTTGGAAGGTCAAACAAGCCCCGAAGCGAGCATACACCTAATTTCGACGATTTTCGTGTGCTATAGCACACGATTTTTTGGGTGATCCGGATTCCGACATCAAAAATGCCATATTTTTTCGTGGACGTCCGTCAAGACCTTGTCTATGCATACGGTTTGCCATCACGGCTTGTCTGTCCCATTTGGAAGGTCCAACGAGCCCTAAAGCGAGCATACCCCTCATTTCGACAATTTTCGTGTGCTATAGCACACGATTTTTTGGGTGATCCGGATTCCGACGTAAAAAATGCCAAATTTTTTCGTGGACGTCCGTCAAGACCTTGTCTATCCATACAGTATGCCATCACGGCTTGTTCGACCCATTTTGAAGGTCAAACGAGCCCCGAAGCGAGCATACCCCTCATTTCGACGATTTTTGTGTGCTATAGCACACGATTTTTTGGGTGATCCGGATTCCAACGTCAAAAAATGCCAAATTTTTTTGTGGACGTCCTTAAAGACCTTGTCTATGCATACGGTTGGCCATCACGGCTTGTCCGACCCATTTGGAAGGTCAAACGAGCCCCAAACAGAGCATACCCTTCATTTCGACAATTTTCGTGTCCTATAGCACACGATTTTTTGGGTGATCCAGATTCCGACGTAAAAATGCCAATTTTTTTCATGGACGTCCGTCAATACCTTGTCTATGCATCATCACGGCTTGTCCGACCCATTTGGGAGGTCAAACGAGCCCCAAAGCGAGCATACCCCTCATTTCGACGATTTTCGTGTGCTATAGCAAACCATTTTTTGGGTGATCCAGATTTTGACGTCAAAAATGCCAAATTTTTTCGTGGATGTTCATCAAGACCTTGTCTATGTATACGGTTGGCCATTACGGCTTGTCCAACCCATTTGGAAGGTCAAACGAGCCCCGAAGCGAGCATACCCCTCATTTCGACGATTTTCGTGTGCTATAGCACAAAATTTTTTGGGTGATCCGGATTCCGACGTCAAAAATGCCAAATTTTTTCATGGGCGTCCGTCAAGACCTTGTAATTTCATACGGTTGGCTATCACGGGTTGTCCGACCCATTTGGAAGGTCAATCGAGCCCCGAAGCGAGCATACCCCTTATTTCGATTATTTTCGTGTGCTATAGCACACCCTTTTTGGGTGATCCGGATTCTGACGTCAAAAATGCCAAATTTTTTCGGGGACGTCCGTCAAGACCTTGTCTATGCATACGGTTGGCCATCACGACTTGTTCGACCCATTTGGAAGGTCAAGCGAGCCCCGAAGCGAGCTTACCCCTCATTTCGACGATTTTCACGGATAATACCATATAAAATATGTTCACTAAACACCTCATACTTTATTTACACAAATATTACACAGAATGATACAAAATAATTTAATTAAAATGTCGTTGTTTTTCAGTAAATCTCAAAATATGATACTATATTATAATTGTCACGACCCAAAACCGAGCCGCGACTGGCACCCACATTTACCCTCTTATGTGAGCGAACCAACCATCCTAAACCTTAACATTTCAATATAATATCAACAGAAAGTAATGCGGAAGACTTAAACTCATTAATAAAATCAATAACTATTATTATCCCCAAAATCTGGAAGTCATCATCACAAGAACATCTATGATCAAATTACTAAACTAAGAGTATTCTAAGAAGCTAAAACAAATAAAAGCTAGTCCATGCCGGAAGTTCAAGGCATCAAGACATGAAGAAGAAGATCCAGTCCAAGCTAGAAGCTTTAGCTCACCCTGAAATCCGGAGTAATGAAGACTGGCTAGAGTTGCGGTTGAGTTGAAGACGATGGCACGTTTGCTGCACTCCACAAATAACAAAGAAGAAAACAAATAAAGTAGGGTCAGTACAAACACGGGTACTGAGTAGATATCATCGGCCAACTCAAAATAGAAAATAGTATATATTAAGCAATATCATAAAATCAACTAATATCCTTAGCATGCAGCATTTACAGTTACCATAACCCTTGGTTACAACACCAAGCACATCGATGAGGACTCACGCCTCCTCATCATACTCATTTAGGAATTAGGTTCATTGGATTTGAATATATTATCATCTTTCAAGATTCATTATCTTTATTCCCCTCGTGTCGGTACGTGACACTCCGCTCCTCATATACTATCCTGGTGTCGGAACGTGACACTCCGATCCTCATTCTATCCTGGTGTCGGAACGTGACACCCGATCCATATTCTATCCTGGTACCGGAACGTGGCACCCGATCCATATACTATCTTGGTGTCGGAACGTGACACTCCGATCCTCATTCTATCCTGGTGTCGGAACGTGACACCCGATCCATATTCTATCCTGGTACCGGAACGTGGCACCCGATCCATATACTATCCTGGTGTCGGAACGTGACACTCCGATCCTCATATTCTATCTGGTACCGGAACGTGGCACCCGATCCATATACTATCCTGGTGTCGGAACGTGACACTCCGATCCTCATATACTATCCTGGTACCGGAACGTGGCACCCGATCCCCTAATCTCACTACTTTCGTTCATCAAGCCTTTTTTTATACCAAGGCATCATCATTAACAAAGTAGATTAGGGTTTCTTTTCAAGATTCAGGATTCAATAGCTTCATCATGCTTATTATATCATAATTACATATTCACATCATTCATGCAAGCATACAATTAAGCATATAGAAGGGTTTACAATACTACTAACACATATCATTCGCTATTAAGAGTTTACTACGAATAGCATGAAAATAACCATAACCTACCTCCACCGAAGATTAGTGGTCAAGCAAGCAAATTCCCCAAAGCTTGTGTTTTCTCTCTTCCTCGTTCGATCGATCCTCTCTCTCTCTCTTGTTCTTTCTATTTTCTTTATTCAAACCCTCTTTCTTTTACCCTAATTAGTATGTAATTAAGAATAAAAGATGGCAATAATAACCCATTAATTAACTTAAGGTTACCTCTTTTAACCCCCAAGTAATTAGACTTATTAGAATTAACCCAATAACTTTATAATTAAAGCAGGAATAGTCAAAACGTCCCTTAAAACGTATAAGGAAATCCGACCCAGACTGGGATTGCGCAACCTGCGACGACCCGTCGTTCCTGCGACGGTCCGTCCTGCAGGTCGTCGCAAGGCTCAGAGACTGGATTTCCACTAAAACTCTGTGACGGTCCGTCACACTTGTGACGGTCCGTCCTGCCATTCCGTTACGAAGTTCAGAGAGTCGATATTCAGTACCCAATTTCAGATTTTCTAAGTGTTTTGAAACGAGACCCTGCGATGGTCCGTCGTGCCCATGACGGTCCGTCGTGGGGTCCGTCGCCTCAGCCTGTTTTTCCAGAAATAAAATCTGCTGCTCAAAACGACTAAACAGGTCGTTACAATAATCAGATTAAAAATTTCCATAGAATTATTAAGTATATGATACATATTTTAATATCAAAAAAAAATTGTCTATCTTTAACAATTAATACAAATTAATGTAATCAATATATTTTGTGTGTGTGTGTGCGCGCGTATATGATACATATTTTAATATCAAAAAAATAAAATTGTCTATCTTTAACAATTAATACAAATTATTGTAATCAATATATTGTGTGTGTGTGTGTGCGCGCGCATGTGCGTTTACGTGTACGTGTGCGCAGTTACACAATATTTCAAAAATGCCAAATTTTTTCGTGAGCGTCCGTCAAGACCTTGTCTATGCATACGGTTGGCCATCAAGGCTTGTCCGACCCATTTGGAAGGTCAAACGAGCCCCGAAGCGAGCATACCCCTCATTTCGATGATTATCGTGTGCTATAGCACACCACTTTTTGGGTGATCCGGATTCCGATGTCAAAAATGCTAAATTTTAGCGTGGACGTCCGTCAAGACCTTGCCTATGCATACGGTTGGCCATCACGGCTTGTCCGACCCATTTGGAAGTTCAAAAGAGCCCCGAAACGAGCATAACCCTTATTTCGACGATTTTCGTGTGCTATAGCACACCATTTTTTGGGTGATCCGGATTCCGACGTCAAAAATGCCAAATTTTTTCGTGGACGTCTTTCAAGACCTTTTCTATGCATACGGTTGCCCATCACGGCTTGTCCGACCCATTTGGAAGGTCAAACGAGCCCCGAAGCGAGCATACCCCTCATTTCGACAATTTTCGTGTGCTATAGCACATGATTTTTTGGGTGATCCGGATTCCGACGTCAAAAATGCCAAATTTTTTCGGGGACGTCCGTCAAGACCTTGTCTATGCATACGGTTGGCCATCACGACTTGTCCGACCCATTTGGAAGGTCAAGCGAGCCCCGAAGCGAGCTTACCCCTCATTTCGACGATTTTCACGGATAATACCATATAAAATATGTTCACTAAACACCTCATACTTTATTTACACAAATATTACACAGAATGATACAAAATAATTTAATTAAAATGTCGTTGTTTTTCAGTAAATCTCAAAATATGATACATATTTTAATATCAAAAAATAAAATTGTCTATCTTTAACAATTAATACCAATTAATGTAATCAATATAATGTGTGTGTGTGTGCGCGTATATGATACATATTTTAATATAAAAAAAATAAAATTGTCTATCTTTAACAATTAATACAAATTAATGTAATCAATATATTGTGTGTGTGTGTGCGCGCGCATGTGCGTTTACGTGTGCGTGTGCGCAGTTACACAATATTTCAAAAATGCCAAATTTTTTCGTGGGCGTCCGTCAAGACCTTGTCTATGCATACGGTTGGCCATCAAGGCTTGTCCGACCCATTTGGAAGGTCAAACAAGCCCCGAAGCGAGCATACCCCTCATTTCGATGATTATCGTGTGCAATAGCACACCACTTTTTGGGTGATCCGGATTCCGACGTCAAAAATGCTAAATTTTAGCGTGGACGTCCGTCAAGACCTTGCCTATGCATACGGTTGGCCATCACGGCTTGTCCGACCCATTTGGAAGTTCAAAAGAGCCCCGAAACGAGCATAACCCTCATTTCGATGATTTTCGTGTGCTATAGCACACCATTTTTTGGGTGATCCGGATTCCGACGTCAAAAATGCCAAATTTTTTCGTGGACGTCTTTCAAGACCTTGTCTATGCATACGGCTGGCCATCACAGCTTGTCCGACCCATTTGGAAGGTCAAACGAGCCCCGAAGCGAGCATACCCCTCATTTCGACGATTTTCGTGTGCTATAGCACACCATTTTTTGGGTGATCCGGATTCCGACATCAAAAATGCCAATTTTTTTCGTGGACGTCCGTCAAGACCTTGTCTATGCATTCGGTTGTCCATCACGGCTTGTCTGACCCATTTGGAAGGTCAAATAAGCCCCGAAGCGAGCATACCCCTCATTTCGACGATTTTCGTGTGCTATAGCACACCATTTTTTGGGTGATCCGGATTCCGACGTCAAAAATGCCAAATTTTTTCGTGGACGTATGTCAAGACCTTGTCTATGCATACGGTTGGCCATCACGGCTTGTCCGACCCATTTGGAAGGTCAAACGAGCCCCGAAGCGAGCATACCCCTCATTTCGACGATTTTCGTCTACTATAGCACACCATTTTTTGGGTGATCCAGATTCTGACGTCAAAAATGCAAAAATATTTTGTGGACGTCCGTCAAGACCTTGTCTATGCATACTTTTGGCCATCACGGCTTGTCCGACCCATTTGGAAGGTCAAACGAGCCCCGAAGCGAGCATACCCCTCATTTCGACGATTTTTGTGTGCTATAGCACAACATTTTTTGGATGATCCGGATTCTGACGTCAAAAATGTCAAATTTTTTCGTGGACGTCCGTCAAGACCTTGTCTATGCATATGGTTGGCCATCACGGCTTGTCCGACCCATTTGGAAGGTCAAACAAGCCCCGAAACGAGCATACTTCTAATTTTGATGATTTTCGTGTGCTATAGCACACCATTTTTTGAGTGATCCGGATTTCGACGTCAAAAATGCCAAATTTTTTCGTGGACGTCCGTCAAGACCTTGTCTATGCATACAGTTGTCCATCACGGCTTGTCCGACCCATTTGAAAGGTCAAACGAGCCCCGAAGCGAGCATACCCCTCATTTCGCCGATTTTCGTGTGCTATGGCACACCTTTTTTTGGGTGATCCGGATTCTGCCGTCAAAAATGCCAAATTTTTTCGTGGTCGTCCGTCAAGACCTTGTCTATGCATACGGTTGGCCATCACGACTTGTCCGACCCATTTGGAAGGTGAACCGAGCCCCGAAGTGAGCATACCCCTCATTTCGACGATTTTCGTGTGCTATAGAACACCATTTTTTGGTTGATCCGGATTCCGACGTCAAAAATGCAAAAAAATTTTGTGGACGTCCGTCAAGACCTTGTCTATGCATACTTTTGTCCATCACGGCTTGTCCGACCCATTTTGAAGGTCAAACGAGCCCCGAAGCGAGCATACCCCTCATTTCGACGATTTTTGTGTGCTATAGCACACCATTTTTTGGGTGATCCAGATTCTGACGTCAAAAATGTCAAATTTTTTCGTAGACGTCTTTCAAGACCTTGTCTATGCATACGGTTGGCCATCACGGCTTGTCCGACCCATTTGGAAGGTCAAACGAGCCCCGAAGCGAGCATACCCCTCGTTTCGATGATTTTCGTGTGCTATAGCACACCATTTTTTTGGTGATCCGGACTCCGACGTCAAAAATGCCAAATTTTTTCATGGACGTTCATCAAGACCTTGTCTATGCATAGGGTTGGCCATCACGGGTTGTCCGACCCATTTGGAAAGTCAAAACAGCCCCGAAGCGAGCATACCCCTCATTTCGAAGATTTTTGTGTGCATAGCACACCATTTTTTGGGTGATCCTGATTCCGACGTCAAAAATACCAAATTTTTTCGTGGACGTCCGTCAAGACCTTGTCTATGCATACGGTTGGCCATCACGGCTTGTCCGACCCATTTGGAAGGTCAAACGAGCCCCGAAGCGAGCATACCCCTCGTTTCGATGATTTTCGTGTGCTATAGCACACCATTTTTTTGGTGATCCGGACTCCGACGTCAAAAATGCCAATTTTTTTCATGGACGTTCATCAAGACCTTGTCTATGCATAGGGTTGGCCATCACGGGTTGTCCGACCCATTTGGAAAGTCAAAACAGCCCCGAAGCGAGCATACCCCTCATTTCGAAGATTTTTGTGTGCATAGCACACCATTTTTTGGGTGATCCTGATTCCGACGTTAAAAATACCAAATTTTTTCGTGGACGTCCGTCAAGACCTTGTCTATGCATACGGTTGGCCATCACGGCTTGTCCGACCCATTTGGAAGGTCAAACGAGCCCCGAAGCGAGCATACCCCTCATTTCGATGATTTTCGTGTGCTATAGCACACCATTTTTTGGGTGATCTGGATTCCGACATCAAAAATGCCAAATTTTTTCGTGGACGTCTTTCAAGACCTTGTCTATTCATACGGTTGGCCATCACGGCTATTCCGACCCATTTGGAAGGTCAAACGAGCCCCGAAGCGAGCATACCCCTCATTTCGACGATTTTCGTGTGCTATAGCACACCTTTTTTTTGGTGATCCGGATTCCGATGTCAAAAATGCCAAATTTTTTCGAGGACGTCCGTCAAGACCTTGTCTATGCATACGGTTGTCCATCACGGCTTGTCCGACCCATTTGAAAGGTCAAACGAGCCCTGAAGCGAGCATACCCCTCATTTCGATGATTTTTGTGTGCATCGCACATCATTTTTTGGGTGATCCGGATCTCGACGTCAAAAATACCAAATTTTTTCGTGAACGTCCGTCAAGACTTTGTCTATGCATACGATTGGCCATCGCGGCTTGTCCGACCCATTTGGAAGGTCAAAGGAGCCCCGAAGCGAGCATGCCCCTCATTTCGATGATTTTCATGTGCTATAGCACACCATTTTTTGGGTGATCCGGATTCTGACGTCAAAAATGCCAAAAAAATTTTGTGGACGTCTGTCAAGACCTTGTCTATGCATACGGTTGGTCATCACGGCTTGTCCAACCCATTTGGAAGGTCAAACGAGCCCTGAAGCGAGCATACCCCTAATTTCGACGATTTTCGTATGCTATAGCACACCATGTTTTGGGTGATCCGGATTCTGATGTCAAAAATGCCAAATTTTTTCGTGGACGTCCATCAAGACCTTGTCTATGCATACGGTTGTCCATCACGGCTTGTCCGACCCATTTGGAAGTTCAAACGAGCCCCGAAGCGAGCATACCCCTCATTTCGATGATTTTCGTGTGCTATAGCACACCTTTTTTTTGGGTGATCCGAATTCCGACGTCAAAAATGCCAAAATTTTTCGTGGACGTCCGTCAAGACCTTGTCTATGCATACGGTTGGCCATCACGGCTTGTCCGACCCATTTGGAAGGTCAAACGAGCCCCGAAGCGAGCATACCCCTCATTTCGACGATTTTCGTGTAGCACACCATTTTTTGGGTGATCCGGATTCCGACGTCAAAAATGCCAAATTTTTTCGTGGACGTCCGTCAAGACCTTGTCTATGCATACGGTTGGCCATCACGGCTTGTCCGACCCATTTGAAAGGTCAAACGAGCCCCGAAGCGAGCATACCCCTAATTTCGACGATTTTCGTGTGCTATAGCACACCATTTTTTAGGTGATTCGGATTCCGACGTCAAAAATGCCAAATTTTTTTCGTGGACGTCCGTCAAGACCTTGTCTATGCATACGATTGGCCATCACGGCTTGTCAGACCCATTTAGAAGGTCAAACGAGCCCCGAAGCGAGCATACCCCTCATTTCGATGATTTTCGTTTGCTATAGCACACCATTTTTTGGGTGATCCAGATTCCGACGTCAAAAATGCCAAAAATTTTCGTGGACGTCCGTCAAGACCTTGTCTATGCATACGGTTGGCCATCACGGCTTGTCCGACCCATTTGGAAGGTCAAATGAGCCCCGAAGCGAGCATACCCCTCATTTCGACGATTTTCGTGTGCTATAGCATACCATTTTTTGGGTGATCCGGATTCCGACGTCAAAAAAGCTAAATTTTTTCGTAGACGTCCGTCAAGACCTTGTCTATGCATACGGTTGACCATCACGGCTTGTCCGACCCATTTGGAAGGTCAAACGAGCCCCGAAGTGAGCATACCCCTCTTTCGACGATTTTCGTGTGTAGCACACCATTTTTTGGGTGATCCGGATTCCGACAACAAAAATGCCAAATTTTTTCGTGGACGTCCGTCAAGACCTTGTCTATGCATATGGTTGGCCATCACGGCTTGTCCGACTCATTTGGAAGGTCAAACGAGCCCCGAAGCGAGCATACCCCTCATTTCGACGATTTTCGTGTGCTATAGCACACCATGTTTTGGGTGATCCGGATTCCGACGTCAAAAATGCCAAATTTTTTCATGGAAGTCCGTCAACACCTTGTATATGCATACGGTTGGCCATCACGGCTTGTTCGACCCATTTGGAAGGTCAAACGAGCCCCGAAGCGAGCATACCCCTCATTTTGATGATTTTCGTGTGCTATAGCACACCATTTTTTGGGTGATCCGGATTTCGACGTCAAAAATGCCAAATTTTTTCGTGGACGTCCGTCAAGACCTTGTCTATGCATACGGTTGTCCATCACGGCTTGTCCGACCCATTTGGAAGGTCAAACGAGCCCCGAAGCGAGCATACCCCTCATTTCGATGATTTTCGTGTAGCACACCATTATTTGGGTGATCCGGATTTCGACGTCAAAAATGCCAAATTTTTTCGTGGACGTCCGTCAAGACCTTGTCTATGCATACGGTTGGCATTTTTGACGTCGGAATCCGGATCATCCCAAAATTTGTGTGCTATAGCACACGAAAATCGTCGAAATAGGGGTATGCCCGCTTCGGGGCTCGTTTGACCTTCCAAATGGGTCGTACAATCCGTGATGGCCAACCGTATGCATAGACAAGGTCTTGACAGACGTCCACGAAAAAATTTGGCATTTTTGACGTCGGGATCCGGATCACCCAAAAAATGGTGTGCTATAGCATACGAAAATCGTCGAAATGAGGGGTATGCTCGCTTCGGGGCTCGTTTGACCTTCCAAATGGGTCGGACAAGCCGTGATGGCCAACCGTATGCATAGACAAGGTTAATAATTACAGATGGAAAGGAAATATTTCTTAAAGAAATGATTGAATCGGTCGACCTTGAAAAAAAATCGATTACTTGGAAAGTGATTGGAGGAAATATGTTAAAGTCGTATAATTCCTTTACTATTATCACATCGAGTGAACATCAATGGACCACAGTTACACTTACGTACGAGAAGAAAAATGAAGATACTCCGGAGCCTCTCACACTCTTGAATATTTTTCTTACTGGACTCAAAGATATTGAAAGTCACCTTCTCAAGTAATAGAAAATCTATATGGTTGAATGGTTATATACATTATGTATGTGTGTGTATGTTCGTATTTGTGTAATAATTACTTGACAATAATGGCTAGTTTTGGCTAGCGTATGAACTAAATAATGTCATATATTTGAATAATATACATATTATGTATACTAACTTCTAAATAATAAAATTTAACTCATAATTTCATTGTATATTCAGTCTTATTTGTCTGAAGTTGTATTATTCACATTTTAATATCTCGTTTTATTTCAAGAGTATTTGTATAAATGTCACACTCCGTTTTTCATTGAGGTTTTTTAATTAAAGGGACTATTTTGAAAAGAAATTATTTACAAAGTCGTCATTTAAAGTTGAATTTTGGTGAATCTTTAATCAAAATAAAGTTTACACTTTATTTTAATTGGTTTGCGAACAAGAAATTTGGGTAAGAAATTATAATAATCGAGAAGATGTATCAAACATTCTCAAATCTCTTGATTCTAGCATAATCACTTTATTAATTTATATATGATTTGAATAAATCTAAGTATACATTACGCTTATGAACCTAGCTAGAAAAACTGCTTATGGATACTTGCTTTTTAATTTTTTTTTAACTTATTTTTAAAATATCTTGTTTTATTAATATTGTATGCTGATTAGCAACAATTTTCAATTATGACAAGGAATTATCCTTATTTATATGAAAAGTAGTTAAGCATTTTAAGATTCATGAAAAGTAAAACGATAAAAATTGGTTCGATTTTTAGCATTTTAAGATTCATGAAGGTTAAAGTAGTATATTCAATCTCACAGGTCTGAACTTGTATTGTTCACATTTTAATATCTCATTTGTTTCAAGCGTATTTGTATGAATAATCACACCAAAAATTGGGAAATTTTTCACACTAGAGAAAAATGCTTTAAGAATAATACTTGACCATTCAAAACACACTCAAATGGACTTTGAAGTCCCTCCCAACAAAAGAATCTGAGACTGACAACTCCGTTAGACCAATTCCCATACTTCGAAACTGATAGAAACGACATAATTCATTTCGACAGTTGAAACTTAAAAGACATCGAAAACTATTTTTAGTAATTTTAGCATTTGAAAATTCACAACTTTTAACTCCAAACTCAAAACAAATTTCAAAACTTATTTAAAAATGACTCGAGGCCAATATCACGAAAGATAAAATAATAATTTTATGAATTATACAACTGAATCATTACAAGTTAGTTAACAAGCTAGTTTGTTAGGAAAATTAAATGAGAATTGAATCAGTTAGTGAGTTGGCAACAAATAGGCATGTGTCAAAGGTAATGTAGTAGTATTTAATTGAATGAATTTTTCTAATTATATTGTGTTACTTTGATTATAGTGGTGGAGCCAGAAATACCTTAAAGGGTGTAATAGCAATTTATTATGTTAAGGATGTTTAAAATAAATTATTTAATCATTTCATATATCATTTTATTTGAAATTTAGTCAATTTATAATTAACATACACCTAATTATACACAAAAATGGATCAACACTAATCTTTATGCCCCACTAATTACATGTGATGTAAATATGTGGTTGATAATGCTTTATACTAGAAAGCCATTTATAACTAAGTAAATAAAATAAAATGTATATAAAGGCTACAAGTTCTATATATTTCTTCACCACTTTCTTTCACAACTTAATATACTCTGAGAAGAAATTATGGGTCTCAGGGGCAAGTTGGTTGGTTCAATAGAGGTAAAATGTGAAGGACATTCGATTCATGATATTCTTTACAACAATATTCATCTTCTACTCAACATAAGCCCTAAATTGCTCAATCATTGTGAGATTCATGAAGGTGAAACTATAAAGGTTGGTTCCGTTATTAGCTCAAAATTTAATCAAGGTAACACACATTTTTTACTCTCTCTCTCAAGTTTCTTGCTTCAAACTTTTTTTTAGGATAAGGTATAGAAACATAACTAAACTACGGTAAAATTGTCAATTACACACTTAACCTATATGGGTCCTATCACTCATTTGAATTTTTTTTGTTGTGTTTTTCACCCCTTTACTTATAATTATTGATCAGAACTTCATCGTTTTTCACGTTTCAACCCCGTTATAGATGGGATAATTCTTCACTTTATTATGTGTAGCATATACTTTAATGGAGCATGATTTTTTTCTATATAATTTTATTGTTGAAAAATGTTCCTTGTATCTAATATACACGAAGGGAATGAAATATTACTCTAAATTAAAATATTCTATGATTTATCAATATTATTAATATTTAATTATAATTTTTGCAATGTACCTTTTACTTGCTTATCAAACACCAGGAAATATTTTTCAAATAATTCAAAAAGAAAAGACAAGCAGAATTACTTCACTTGTACCAAACACAATACAATAAAAAACAAAACTAAACTAGATGAGAATATTATTTTGTGAATGTTTATATTTTTATGAGGATTTAAATATTTAAATTAGGAGTAATATCTCTTGTATCTTTTGACTTTAACATTACAGATGGAAAGGAAATACTGATTAAAGAAATAGTCGAATCGATCGATCTTGAAAAAAAATCAATCACTTGGAAAGTAATTGGAGGAGATCTGTTGGAATTGTATAATTCTTTTACTACAATCACATCTAGTGAACATCAATGGACGACAGTTACACTTATATATGAGAAAAAAACTGAAGATACACCAGAACCTCTCACACTCTTGAATGTTTTCCTTGTTCAACTCAAAGATATTGAAAGTCACCTTCTCAAGTAATAGAAAATATATATGGTTAAATGGTTCTCTACATCATGAAATATGTGTTCTTATTTGTGCAATAAATATATGACAATATTGGCTAGTTTTTGCTAGCGCGTGAAATAAATAATGTCATATATATTGAATAATATACATATCATGTATACCAAATTCTAAATAATAAAGTATGTTCTGAAGTTGTATTTTTCCCATTTTAATATCTCGTTTATTTTCAAAGTATCTATATAATTGTCACCATTGTTTTAAAAGACTCTTCTGGGACTCGCTTCGGGGCTTTAGCAAAACGCTTTGAGATTCAAATGTGGGACTTAGTTTTACAAGACTTACGCCCTAAGCGTCCTACTGTACACCCTAAATATGTTCAACGCCCAACGCTCGGGACTCGTCTAACAGATCTTACACAAATTATATGTTAAAATCTTTAATTAACATTGTTGACCCTCATAATTTTTGAATAAATGAATGATACGTAACTTTTAATCTATAAAGATTAAGAGTAACTCAAACAACAAATGTAGCATCACATATTTACTATTTGGTAACACTATGAAGGTAATTATATATTACGTAACATTTATCCGTAAAAATTTGTAGCGAAATTTATCTTTTTCACTTATCATTGGCCTTCATGGTTTTGTCATATGTCTCAAAATTATCATATTTTATTCATTTGAAAGTAATTTTATTTTTATTCATGATAGAGTGATGTTTATATTATAATACTTGTAAGTTTATTGATTATTTTCTTTTAGGGTTTGGGTGGGTGGGTGGGTGGGGTGGGAGGTCTAAATTGTGTAGTATGATATATATATATATATATATATATATATATATATATATATATATTAGAAAGTTAAGATATTAGATTATTTATACACAATATGAAAAAATGCATAAGTATCCCCTAGATTTTGACCAAAATTCCAGAGACACAGCTTAACTATTCTAAGGTCCTATTACCTCATGAACTTTTTTTTTTGTAATTTTGTGCACCTTTTTGGCCCACGTGGGATCAAAATATCTCTCACGCGCTTCAATTGCGTAGAGTCACAGAGTGTGCCATGTAAGACAAAAGGTGTATAAAATTACAAAAAAAAAAAATAAGTTCAGGAGGGAATAGGACCTTAGTTTAGTTAAGATGTGTCTATGAGATTTTGGTCATAATTTAGAGAGTACTTGGACATTTTCCCTAGTAATTATAATACTTTTTTTCTTTATTATAGATTATCAATACTTGTGTCAAATAAAAATCATAATAAAATTTCTATATATTATAGTATTTTCATAAAAGATTATTTGCCAAATTATTGAAAGGAATTTAATTAGTAATAAAACTATAAAATTGAATATATATGAGATTACGCCCCGTAGATCTATGGAACTTAAGTCCCGTGTCTTGGGGTTTATGCCTCGTCTCGTACTATATAAAATGTCTCACCTCACTCCCCAACCTTTTAAAACACTGATTGTCACATTCCGGTTTTCATTGAGGTTTTTCAATTAAAAGGATTCTTTTGAAAAGAGATTATTTATTAGAGTCGCCAATGAAATTTTGGTAAATCTCTAATTAAAAGAAAGTTGACTCTTCATTTTAATTGGTCTGTGCATAAAAAATTTAGGTAGAAAATTATGTTAATTGCGGAGAGGTATTGAACATCCCAAATCTCATAATTCTAGCATAATCATTTTATTAATTTATACATGATTTGAATATATGTTAGTATATATTACGCTTATGAACCTAAAAAAGAACTGCATATAGATACTTGCCTTTTTAATTTACTCAAAAGTTCCGCTTAATGGCAATGGGGGTGTGCGATTCATCAGGTGCAATCAGCAATGCCCCTACTCCGTACCCATTTTGATTAGTCGTGCCATCAAAGTCAAATTTTTAAACTTAAGAAAATACCTTATTTTATTAATATTGTATACTGATAGCAACAATTTTCAATTTTGCCACGAACTATTATTAATTAGTATGTCGTGGGTAAAAAATAAATTCTTATTTTCATGGGAAGTTGAGCATTAATTGCATAACCTATCAAATTCAATTTCAAACTTTTCAAGTTTGGCAAGTATATTGAAAAATAAATTTATGCACGTGATATTAATTATTGTATTTCATTAGATTCAAAATAAGATATTTTATTGTTTAATTAAATGATATCAATTTTATTTTTAAAATGGAAAAGACTAAAAAAAATCCTTTAACTATTCGAAATAGTTCATATATACCCTTAAATTTTATTTTAATTTAAAACTATCCTTTCTGTCATAAATTTATGCACGTGGCATTAATTATTTTCATAAAGTGTTTAGTTGCCATAAATTTATTTCAAGTAGAAATTTTGCATTAAGAAGGACAAATTTATTTTCTTTCACTTGTGACTAGTCTTTTCTTTATTAAAAATTACCTAACTTTTAACTTATCATCCTTCTATTACTTGGAAATCATTTCTTTAGCATTCGAAAATTCTATCAAATTAAAATATTCTACAATTTATCGATATTATTGATATTTAATATATAATTTTTACATACTAATCAAACATTTAAAAAATATTTTTCAAAAGATTTTAAAAAATCTATGGAGAATATATTACTCGACTCTTACAAAAGTCAAGACAATCAAATTTATAACAAGTCCTACTAATCCTCATGTTCTCCACAATGTAAAAATGAAAATAAAAATGAGGAAAAACAAATTACACTAGATGAGAATATTATGAATGTTTATATTTTTATGAGGATTTAAATATTAAAATTAGGAGTAACATGTCTTGTATTTTTATTTTTTTTTATATAATTATAGATAGAAAAGAAATTCTTCTTAAAAATGAGATTGAATCGGTTGACCTTGAAAAGAAATCGATCACTTAGAAAGTGATTGGAGGAAATATGCTAGAGTTATATAATTCTTTTACCGTTATTACATCGAGTGAACCCCAGTGCACAACAATTACACTTATGTACGAGAAGAAAAATGAAGATACTCTGAAGCCCCTCACTCTCTTGAGTGTTTTTTTTATATGGGCTCAAAGATATTGAAAGTTACCTTCTCAAGAAATAGAAAATATGTATTCTAATCATTATCTATGTGTGTGTTTGTAATGTGTGATTTATATTTGACAAATATTGGCTGGTTTTGGCTAGCGTGTAAAATAAATAATGTCATTTGTTTGAATAATATACACTCTTTATGTATGCCAACTTTCAATATTTGGTTTGTTTTGAGCATATAAGAACTGTCACACCCATCATTTGTCAAGGGTTTTCAATTGAAGTGACTATTTTATTCAAAATCACCACTGAGTTTTGGACCAAAAATTGGGAATTTACACCAGAGAAAAAATGCTTTAAGAATAATACTTCACCATTCAAAACACACTCAAATGGACTTTGAAGTCCCTCTCAACAAAAGAACATTTACTTTTTACATTTTGAAAACAAGTGTTCTTTCCCATCTTTGTGGTTGATAAGGTATGAAACTAACAATCTTAACACCTTGAGGCACCGGCAACTCATCCTGCATCGGAATTTTCTCATGCCAGACAAACTCGTTCTCGTGTTCATACTTCCGGAGCAACACATTCAAGTCATCAATCACTTGCTTATAAACTAGTCTCCATGACTCTTCTCTTGGTGTATGTTTTTCTGAACTTTGTATCACATGGCAAAGAACTCCAATAGCGAAGCCAATTTGCCCCTCCGTCTTTAGACTCTCTGCTAGATACTTGTAACTGAGTAACTCATGCAGCATTTTACAGGTCGTAATATAGTCCTGTATAGTTAATAGAAAATGTTCTTGAAGCTAAAAGCTTTCAGCGATACTGATGGATCTAAAGCATATAAAAAACATCGGTATATAAAGAAACAACAAGGGGAGCAAGAAAGGCGAGAGAAATAGATAAACAAGACGTACCGTTAAAGATGAAATGTCTTTGTACTGCTTGGTGGCTGAATTCAAGGTATGAATAGCTTCATTAAGAAATTCACAAACGCCATAGTGCAGCTTTGCCAAAAGTCCTCCGGTATTCCCTTTTTGCTCCGCCTTCTTCACTGTCACAGCCTAAGTCCAACATCAGGCAAGCAAAAACAGAACGTTATTACAAGCCAAACAGGTGATAATTTGGAGAACGGAACTATGCGTTGATGCTCAAATTCTGATTTAGAAAATATAGATAGCATCATTGTTGGAGAAGAAAAACGAAAACAAGATAACAATTAAGACTAACCTGTGCCTCAGCTAAACAAACAAGGGTGGTTGCAGCAGAAACACTAATCAGAGCTTCTGGTGGCCTTTCTGGTGTCCACTCATGCTGCAAACACGGAAGGACAACCTGAGCTAGATGTTGGTAAATTCCCGCAGCTTTTCTGAGAATGGTGGCAGATTGCACTAGATCTAAAACACGGGAGATAAATTAGATATTTCCATGAGAAGATAGAGATGAGATGAAGGAACGAACATATATATCACACATACCTGTTGACAGAACTTCCAAAGCTTGATCTCGAAGCAATGCACCAAGAACGAAAAGTGTCATACCAAGTTCAAAATGCAAATTATCCATTTGATAAAGTTTTGGACCGCTAAGATGGAAAAAGGAGGATGGAGCAAGAGAGCTGCTCCACCTAATCTTTAGGTCAGAAATCCATCGAGCCATCTTCGGGTCGTCACCAACTAGGTCTACATGGTGTATCAAGTTCCCCAAAAGTGGCAAATATTGTTCTACCTTCTGTATATTCTGTATAGATTGAAACAACAATCAAAATGAGTAAGTTTCTTACACTGTTTGTTGCTTTTGAAAGGTTAGCAAGCAGTTGGTCAGTATAAAAGGCCAGCTAGCTCAATTGTCCAGCTGAATTCGTAACGCAGAATGTTATTATTATTATCATGTCACTATGTTAGCAAGCAGGTAATATACAAAGAGTCAAACAAAATAACTACCTGTTCACATCGAGACGTCAACCCCCCAGACATTTCTCTAGCAATGGCCTCTGTCACAAAGCTATTCTGATTGATGGATTCGATAGCCCTCCTTCTGGAGCTCAACTCTTTTAATTGCTCCAGGGTGCCAGGATCAGACGCTAATAATGCATTTTCAAATAGAACCTGTCAACATTAGCACGTAAAAACCAATGAAAATCAAATTGTGATATCAATAGAACCATATAGCTATAGTCTGAAAACACACAACTTTTTTATAAAATTTCCCCCCTTGGAATTCATTATTCAGGTGTAAGGAGTTGAATTGATACGATTCCACTGTCAGACATCTATCTTTTTTTCATTAAGAGTGGCGTCTAGATCAATCAACTTGCGTGCACCTCGACTATTTCACCATATATACACGTACTACTTCCCACCAGCACAGCTACCGTGTAACACTTCACCACCAAGGCTTAGGCAGATGAAAGTAATCAATCACCTACTGTTTTTATCTCTATTCAGAAAGCATATACGGCTAATTTCACAAATTCGGGTGAAAATTGTTTCCTTTCCCTTCTTAAGTACGAAAATCAAAACTCTCCACCAGCCTTACCTATCAAAAACAAAAGCACATAGCAAGTCGAGCATATATTTATCAACACACACTAAAATCAGCTGACAAATTACTCTTAGAAAGACTAAAATCAGTTGACATATATAGGTGTATGTATACTACCTACTAGAATGACATATTCTACTGATTATTAGGTAAAAAGAGATGTAAACAACAGCACACAGCTTGATATTTTGGTATTATCGCCAGAAATAATCAAAATTCAACAAATCTGAAACTTTCTATTTCCATATCCAGATTCAAATCAACTCCTTATATAGAATCCAGATCAACACATTCAACGAAGCAGCCAGTACGGCTTCATTTTTCCTAATTGTGATTAATGATTAGCTAGCATCATCATCATTACGCATTATAATATTCAATTTCCAATCAACAGTGATCAATGAATCAAAACCACAAAATTAGAGCAAATTAGCTAATAAAATCAAATAACAATACCTGAGGAGATTTCTGCTTTGAAAAACCTTGAAAATTTATCATCATTTTTTCTGATTCACTCTCCCCAAAATCCACTCAAAAACAATGAAATACAGTTGAAATTACACAGGAAAAAAATGGAAAACTTGTAAGAAAAATTGAGAAGAAAATTATGGTAATAGTACATTATGTTTGTGAAGTTAAGTAGGGCAAGAAATGAATATAATTAGAGAAGAGAGTCCACAAAATTGAAGGGTCATTTTCAATCACTCTTCTACTCTCTTCCTTCTCTACTAAGAATACCGAATTTCATTTTTCGGGTCGAATTTCATCTATTGGGTTCCCCGGCCCACTTAGAAAGATGAATTTGGGCTACTAACGGTTATAACTTATTAAGTCCAATAAATGGAAGAAAAAAAAAGGAAAAACTACATACTACAATAAATATTATGATTGTACTTTCAAAATATTATTATGTATTTTAAAGGAGTTTCCTATCATATAGTCGGGAAGATATGTTTAGATATATGTTACCTGATACACTAAAATAGGGAGGAAGGTGAGTGGGACTCATTATATGTCAAGATACATACATCTTGTAGCGGGTGTGATTCGCACGTATCCATGTATTTGGCATGTATTTGGACACCAATATATAGAACAGTTGTGAGCGAGCGAGATGAGAGGCGCGCGAAATTTGTTATGTATCACAGATACATGTGAATTCACTTGAATACTATGTAGCTATAACAAACTACACCTAATTTTGGCCACATATATCTCGAGATACATGTATTTGAATGTATTTGGATGCATGCAAACTGGAGTATGTATATACATACGTAATTAGCTCCTAAACTAGTGGGAGTTATGTAAGTTCTCCGTTTAAAAAGAAGTTATGTTAAACAACATGAAGCATAGTTGATTACTTGCTGAAACTAACAGTAATTTTTGAAATTCGTTTTTCTGCAGTTAATTGTTCTGCATACATGTATTTGACGGTTCAGATACATGTACGTATATCAAATACTCGCAAGTAAGATAAGGCGTAGTTTCTAAATGATTGACATGTATTTGAGATATGCTAACGCGCTTGTCTTGCTTGCATCTCTCCCTCTCTTATCCCTCTCTTTTTTTAAATATGTATTTCATAGTGTATCAATTTCTACGAGTATATTCAATAGAATATGAAAGCATATATCAAATTTAATTTCATCTAATGTATGTTCATATTCAATATTTGTTACATATATAATATAATTTTAATCATGTGTATAAGTGTAATTTCATATGAACATGATCACTTGAGTAGTAGTGTTGTTGGAAATCTTAACGAAGATACGTGTAGAGAATTCTTTATAGCAGAGGAGGCATGTCGATAACACTGCCTTTAAGTATATTTCACGATTCAAACTAGTATTGCAAAAGAAACTAACAATAGATTATTTACACAAATGAAAACAAACAAAAGCAAATATAACCATAACAAAATAGGATAAGATGCAAAACAGTTATTTGTCTGTGGCTTCCACACAAAGGGGGAACTCGAAATGCAACAGAGTTAGCCTTATTTGAAATACTCTGCGCTAGCTATTTGTGTGATGATCCCTGGCTGGCTTCGAGAAAGCTCAATGTCCAAGTTCTCTCCTGCAGAAGAAGAGGAAAATTAAGTTTTAGCAACTGGAAAAAGGAGAGGAAGATATAAACGAATGAATTCGACTGACCTTTCAACTTCACTGTGATCAGCATCAGGAGGGAATATGCTGCACTTGAATTTTTTGTCTTGAGATTTCTTACGTTCCAGTATATCTTTTGCAGATTTGACAGCTTTGTATGTGTTTACTAACTTCACCTCTTGAAGGTAAGGTATATCAGCCAGCTCAAACGGCACAGAGTTTAGCAGATGACAGGAGACAAGAACAAGGTTCCGAAGGATGGGGAAGTTAAGATGGGACGCCTCCCAAGTTTCTAATTCTGCCCTCTCGAACCACAATACCCGGAGTTTGCTAAAACCTCCCAACTCCGGCTTCCAAGTATCACCCATGAATGCATTTTCTTTCAACTTTAGAACCTCAAGGGATTCCAATTGCCCTAATTTTTCTGCCTCACTCCATGCAAACCTTGTGTTACTCAAAGTTAACTTCTTCACAGTACGTACAAGTCTGAAGAATGTTGCAGGAAGTTGAACTGTTTTATTCATGTAATGAGGAACATCATTCAACAGTTTTAAATGTTCCAGGCGCTTAAGCTCTTCAAGATTGTTGATACCACCCTTGTAAGCACCAAGAAAAGCCTCCATTTGCCCTCGAATGCTCAATTTTTTCACATTACACGCCTTTGCTAGCACTTGTTCCTCACAACTTTCTGGTGCAACCATGGAAAGAGTTTGTAGACAAGAAGGTTTACCTGTCGTGGTAGTCGGGGATGGCAATTTTGCAGGTATGTTGGTGTGGAGATGCCTCAACTGTAACAAGTTCCATACGTCTGCTTTTACGTCAAGAGTGGGCTCTGAGGTACTTGTATTGATTATAAGAGTTTGTAAATTCCAGAAATTACCAAAGGGCGGTTGAAGGGCCTTAATGTCACCCGAGATAGCAATATACCTCAAATGAAATAATTGGTTGAAGTCTGGGGAGAATTTAAAATTGATAGATTCAACATCCAAGACTCTAATAAGTGGAAATGCTTTGTGAATGAATTTGGTTTCCATAGCAGACAAGTTGATTGGCTTTTTTTGTTTTGAGGAAAAACAATAGAAAGATCTTACATGTTCTGCATAAGGTTTTGTGGAGAGAAATTCAGAGATATCAGATGGTTGAATAGACAATCTACGGCAAGCATCTAAGTCCTGTATAGAACGAAGATAGTTATGATGATCAGGTGTTGGACATACATGTTGAAAAAGCCATTTCTTACTAGCTTCGTCTCTGCAAAACTCATGCAATAGGTCGTGAAGACGACATGTTTTTATCTGACCATCAGACCTCTTTTGCGACAATATCACTAAATTCCTTTGAACAAGATGGTTCAGATAAAACTCTGCTATCTCCTCAAGAGTGTATGACGACTGTTGGGGCTTTATCAACCCTTCCGCTATCCACAAACGAATCAATTTCCAGGCAGGGATATCAAATCCCTGAGGAAAGACACCACAGTATAAAAAGCACGTCTGCACGTCTTGAGGCAGATGATTGTAACTCATCTCTACAAATGCAACACGATATTTATCATAAAGATGATATAATTGTGACAAATTCTTGTCAACCCTTTCCCAGTCTCTTTTGTCTGTAAGACCTCTTAATATTCCTGCAATCAGCACTATTTCAAGTGGTATTCCTTTGCATTTTTGTGCAATTTTTTGTCCAAGTTGAACAAACTCAACAGGACATGAGTTTCCATTGCCAAAAGCTCTATTTACCAACAATCCAAAACTTTGTTTTTCATTCAATGATTTCATATAATAAGGACCTGGATTAGCATAGGAAGCCAGATTCGCGTGACGCGTTGTCATCATGATTCGATGCCCCTTATTGTTTCCCGGAAAAACTCTCTTTACAACATCAACAACTTCTGCTTCCCACACATCATCTAAAACAATAAGACATCTCCCTCCTCTGTCTCGTATCGAATCTCTTATTGACTTACCTAATGCATCCACATCCCCATTCATGACATGTTCTTCTGTGCTTTTTTCGAAGCATTTCAGAATCCGAACACAAGTATCCTTTATTTTGTATTCCCGACCAACATAAACCCAAACAGTGCTGAAAAATTCATATGATAACTCAAATTCATTGTAGATTTTTCTTGCTAGTGTAGTTTTTCCAAGTCCGGGCATACCCACAACTGGGATAATATCCAGACAGTTCGGTCCTTCAACAAGTCGTTTCATCACTTGCTGAGCTTCCTCGTCAAAACCCACTACTTCATCATCCTCCAAATAAGGACCCTTTTCCATTAAAAAAAATAAAATTAATACGATAAATATGTAATTTCATTATAGCTTATAAACACATCTCTTATGGTGATATTAGTTATTACGCTTCAATCATTTCTATCCACTCAAAATTGTTCGTATAACCTTCAATTACGATTACTACCTATTGAACACTTTAACCTGAAAAAAGTTATTCTCCCGTTTCATAAAAATGATTTAGTTTGACTTGAAAAAATAGAAAAATAGTCGGAGAGGATGAAAGAAAGTTGGTGGGGTGGGTGGAATGGAGGTAATCAGTGAGTACCAGTGACTGATGCAGGATTTTCATAACCAATAAACTAAAGAGATAAGTGTCAAAAGCACACCTATATTATTCACTTTTTTTAGTTTCATACTTAAACTATTAAAAATGTGACTTTAATACCTAAACTATCAACTTTTAAGTTTGAGAAACACATCTCAGTGGTGTGTAGTGATTATTATCTCTTTTAAGTTTGAGAAACACTTTCTCTTTTATATGAAAAAACTTTGACACATGGCATTTCACATAGATAAAATATTTTATCTAGATAAAAATTAAATAATAAAAAATCAATATTAATTAAAAATTATAGATTACTATCCATATAAAAAATTAAATTATTTTTCTTATCTCACTCCACCACCTCCTCCACGTACCTCCTCCCCCGCGACAATCCCATCCTTTTTAAAAAAAATTATTTATAAAATATTTTTAAAAAATTCATATTTCATCCTCCTCCTTCCCCCCCCCCCCCCCCCCTTCCCGATAGAAATTGATATTATTTTATTTTAAAAAATCTACCCCATCCTATTTTATTTTTCGCTCCTATTTTATTTTTTTTTACGTTTTCTTATTTTGTGTTAGATATGCATGTACATATATTTTTAGAAAAAAATTCTACTAGTGTACCGAATATAACATATATATATATATATATATATATATATATATATATATATATATATATATATATATATATATATAAACTCTGGGGAAAAATTGAAAGCGGAGGGTTAATTATATTTTTAAGAAAAAAATAATATCTAAATTAGTATTTGATGAGGTGGAGGAGATGAAGTAAAAAATGAAATAATTTTATAAAAGAAATGTAAACAAAATACTTTAAAAAATGGTAAGGGTAAGAAACATATTTTATATTTTATTTTATAAAGAAAATATTTTTTTATAATAGTTTTTTAATTTTAAATTTTAACTAATACTAATAATTTATTTATTTTTTGTCAAGGTTGAGTAATTTAATTTATTCATGTGGAGTGTGATGTGAAAATTATTTAAAATAAAAGAGAGAGAGTTTATTACACATACCATGATGAGAGTGACATAAAAGAGAGAAGTGTGTTTATGAAACTCAAATTTTCAATGGTTTAGATATGAAACTAAAAAAATATATAGTTTAAGTGGGTTTTGACACGTATATCTAAACTAAAACTTCAACTTGTTTCAAAAAGTGTTAACTTATATATGTATATTTATAAAACTAATATTTAACCCAATATATAATATAATTTTTCAACGAAAGGGTATCGAACGAGAAGGTATGTCTGCCACTGGTAAGTACAGAGATGGTGGATGAAAATCGTTGAGGCTGTTCCTAGGAAGAAGACGTCCTTGTTTAAAAAAAAATTATTGTTAGTTAATTGTTTTTTTGCCTTCTTTATTAATTAATATCAAGGTCAATACAGCAAAAAAATGTAATTTTATAGGAAAAATAAAAAGGAAAATGTTATTTGGGGCATCTTTATGTTTCCATGGAAAGTGAAGAACCTTTTTTTTTTTTTTTTTGGCTATATCACTATTTTATGCTTAATAAATACATATTTTAAATATTTTAAGTGTTCAATGGAATATTATTACTAATTAAGATATCTAAATAAAATATATGAACAATTTTAAAGATTGCAAATGACTTAAATCTAAGTATTAATTATATAGGAGTATAAATACACACAATATAAATTTAGACATAATATATATATTGGATCCTAAACTCGACTTCAAATTTTAACTTTGACCTCCAACTTTCATAATGCACAAACAGACACTTTAACTATCCAACTTTTAAATAAATAAACACATGACTCCTACATGACAAAATACACTCAGGACATCACGTAAGACAAAAAATGACATGTAAGATGACACGTAGGACATGTGTGTCTATTTGTTCAACTTTATTACAAGTTTAAGTATCTACTTGTGCATACCTAAAGTTGAAGAGCATAAATGTGATTCGAAATCAAGTTAATGAGCATATTTATGTATTATGCCTATAAATTAAGACTCTGTCCCTATTTAGTTATCCACTTTAAAAAAGATACACATATTATAACTAACATCGTGAAGTTACAATTTTACGCAAATGATGAATTAAAACTTAAAAGTTTAAATAAAGGTATAATAGAAAAAAGAAAATTTATCTTTTCTTGATTTGTCAAAAATGGACAAGTAAATAGGAACAAAGGAAGGAAGTACACGAATAACTTTTATATGATATTAAAAGCATAAATGAGTAAATAAATACCTGTGTTATTCGTTGGGTTATTTTAGGAATGTGAACAGTTATGTTAGTGGTAAAAGCGTGTTTATAATTTTGATGGAATATCTTGAGATCCTCATTGATTTTTCTGATTTGAATTGCAAAATCCCTAATTGTTGTGCTATGAGATCTTTTGTCTATACTCCATTGTTGGTGTAGCTTTGCTTGAACCAGAAATTTATCAGTAAAATCCTCAACTCTGTGTACAATCATTTGAACCTCCTTCAACAATGAAGTATCGTTATCGTTTTGGAATTTAGAAGCATCGTCAACTAACACTTTGAGGCGTTGAACTTCTTCTAACAGACTGTTGAATTCATCGTCTAATCCATGAATCAGATTTATATGATCACTCAACAGCTGCAACAAGTTCTCCAACAAAAAGTTCACCGCTGCATCTGTCATCTCTATAATCAATTAACACAAAATATATTTTCATTCACTTTATATACTATTTCACCTTTTACTCTCTATTTCTCAACTCAAATTATTTCTCATATTTGCCAAAAATACCCTTATATTCATACATATTTGCCAAACATACCTCTCTCCGCATATATTTAAATTAAACGTAGTTGATATACATATTAAGAAAACAATAATTGACATAGTAAATTTATTAATTTACCCATAGTAATTATGAAATGGATGAATTGAAAAATTTAAGATTTTTAACAAGTTCTATATTCTTCAAAGTAATTAATTGAGTTATAGTAAGTAAAAAAAAATTGTCACAAGTAATTAGGAACGACCAAAAAGAAAAATGTGGACTAGTAATTAGGGTCAGAGTGAGTGGTTACTAATCAATGTTTAGTTATTTTAATACTTCATCCATTTCATAAAGAATGGTCTAGTTCGATTTGATACGGAATTCAAGAAAATGAACAAGATTTTTGAATTTTGTAGCTCTAAATTAAAGTTATGTCATATGTTCCAAATAGTTAAGCGTCACATATTTAAAAAAATATTTGAATAGTTTAAATTTAAAACCGTTATATAAGTGGTCAATTCTGAACTCAAAGGTGGATGACAAGGGTATTTTGAAGCCAATAGATTGGTAAGAAGGGTATTTTGGAGCCAATAGATGGATGAAAGATAATTTTGTACTATTTTCAATACTTCAAGGGTATTTTAGGCCCTTTTCCGTTGTGTATATGACAAGCGAGATTGGGAGAGGCAAGAGAGAGGCGAGAGAGAGGGTAGAGAATAGGAGAGAGGTGAGTTGTATATGTATATCGGTTAGATAATTTTATATTATACATATGCATCTGTATATATGACAAACGAGATTGAGAGAGGAAGGAGAGGGGGAGTGAGATTGTGAGAGGGAGGAGAGAGGTGACGAGAGGGGGGAGAGAGGCGAGCGAGAGAGGGAAAAGAGTGGGGGAGAGGTGAATTGTATATGTATATCGATTTTTAGATAATTGTATATTATACATATGTATTTGTATATTCTGGCGAATTATGCATATACAAACGTGACTAATTTTTACAAAGTCAAAGTCAGCCCATTTAATTAATATATAATGTTAGTCGAGAGTGATAATTATAACAAACTATAGCTTTTGATGAATATTTAAGTAGTGTAATTTTGCTTAACCGCGAAATTTTTCCTAATTTAAATGATTTTAATACTAATTTCAAGCAGTATTCGTTTATTAAAATAAATGAAGACTCACCAACTATATTGCTTCTTTAAATAAAATTAAATGTCACCAACTATAGTATTATTTTTCAACGTGAAATGGGTTCGAAAAATATTTCAATTTTGATTAAAATTATTGTTATGATACTAAATTTTAGAAACGACTTTTTACCACTTGTACTGTTTAATATTATATTTTAAAGGTATATATGTCCTACGTGGACATCATAAATATTGCATCATTTTAAATAGTAATGTGTCCGCGTGGACACGTATATACCTTTAAAATACATTATTAAATAGTGCAGGTGTAAGAGGTCATCCATAAAATTTGGTATTGTAACAACAATTTCGATTAAAATTTAAATATTTTTTAAATCTTTTTCCCTTTTTTCAACTAATGACATGAATGCTTAATTTAAAAAATGACGTTGGATTAATAATTAAGTGAAGTCAAGTTTAACATTATTTTCTTAATGAAATATTTTAATATAATTGTAATATTAAATAGAAATTAAATCCTTATTCCTTGATTAGTTGAGAAATATTTTTTTTATGCCAGATAATATAGTGTCACCAACTATAGTAGTATTATTTTTCAACTTGTGATGTGTACTTAATTTAAAAAATTGACTCTGGATTAATAAAGTCAATGATTGATAAATTAAACCAATCTTGGGGATCGATTCATACTATGAAATTGGTGTTCAATAAATTAATGCAATATATTTATTTTGGGGATCTAATCACATACCTAATCATATTACTTACTTTATTTATTATCTTAAATTCAAATAAGTTAAAAGAAAATGTACTCAAAATTAATTCTACTCCACATATACGATTATATGTGGGGGTGGTGGTGTCAATGAAACGGTTGGGTTAAATATATTTAAAAAATCATATCATATTAATTTTTTTGGATATTTTATAATGTATAACTAAAAATAGGTTCCTAAAAATTATCTCTATCGTATCGATTTCTTCTCGATATTGATACGATTTAGTTATTTTTCATTTCTTTATTTTTAAATTATCACTTCAAATATATTATCATTAAAATATTATTTTGCACTTATGTTCTTGAAAAAACACTTAAATTCTTCTCCAAGAAGTCATGAATGTAAAATTTTATTTCTATATTGTTTGATATTAAACATTTAATATGATGTGTTTGTTAATGTTATATCCTAATTTTCTTATCTTATTTGAAATTTATTTTTTCTAAAAAAAAAGAAGACAAAATGTTTTTTTGCAGAAAGAAAAACATTATTTTCTTACATATATTTGATCTTTTTTTTTTTTAGAAAAAATTGAAACTCTATAAATTGAATACTCATATTCTCAAAGCACAACACAATAACATCCACAATATAGACATTTAAGAGTTTAGTTTATGAGAAAATTTTCTCCTAAACATATTTATATTTTTTTCATTAGTAATTTTATAATATGTAGGTCGCTTGTTCAAATCATATTAATAATATGTCTTTAATATATTTTTATTTATCATTTGATTTATCAACCATATGATATACCATTGTAAGCTTCACATGGCGCCTTAATTACTTTCAAACTCAACAATGCTTGCATTTAGGTTTTGTAATAGAGTATCTCAACTTTGATAGTTACTCAACTATCAATTGTTTTCACAGAAAGTCACTCAACTTTCATTTTCAACTCCAATAGTCACTCAACTATTAATTGTTTTCATAGAAAGTCACTCAACTTTCATTTTCAACCCAAAAGTCACTCAAGTATCACTTCTTTGCACAAAAAGTTACTCAATCTAATTAGTTATTTTTTCATTAAAATTTAGTAACATGATTATCAAAATCTAAAGAACCAAATATATATATATATATATATATATATATATATATATATATATATATATAGAGAGAGAGAGAGAGAGAGAGAGAGAGAGAAAGAGAGAGAGAGATCCATTTAAATCATTTAATAATCCGTCTCATTTAATCCGATTCACTAAAAATATAATATTAAATATTTTACAATTAACTTTTAATGTTTTGCTTATCTTCAATAGTTGTTTGTTTTACATTTTGGTGCCATGAGTTGTAGAAACCATGAAATTGAAAAATAAAATAAAAATTCTAGTATTTTTTCAATGTGTGCTACAGATGACAAGTTTAACAATTCGATTTGTAATAGAAGTTGCAATAGAGGGAAAGAACAGGGAGACGAGGGAGAATAATTTAAGAAATTAATAGTAAAATAAAATGTTAAATATTATATTTTTAGCGTGCCGACTTAAATGGGGTGAGTCATTAAATGATTTAAATAGATGTATATTTGATTTTTAAATTTTGATTAATAATCAAAATTTTATATTACTAAATTTTAATTTAAAAATAATTAAATAGGTTAAGTGACTTTCTGTGCAAAGAAGTCATAATTGAGTTACTTTTGAGTTTAAAATGAAAGTTGCGTGATTTTCGGTGAAAACAATTGATAGTTCAATGACCATCAAAATTATTAACTCTCTATTATAGTATCTTTTAATTTTTAACTTAAATAATAAAAGACCAATTAAAGAACAAAGACCCAAAGTCATCCAATCACCAGAAGCTAAGACCTAAACTATATCTATATTTGAAAAATGTTATAAAATATATTTATATACACGTAAAGTTATTTGGTTTTGTTCGATTTTTGTGAATTTTTCTCATAAAGTAATAAGACCATCTCAATTGTTTGGGACAATTATACACTTAAATAAAACTTCATGATTTTATTAAAATAATGACATAAATCAGTTCGATTGGTTCAATCAATTTTTCATATTCGTTCTGACACTCCTAAATATATGACTGAATTCCACTAATAAAATTTATCAATTTAATTCATATCAATAATTATGCAAAACTGAAATTACAAAAAATCTAACTATCTCTTAGTTTTGCAATCTCCATGTAATTATGTCTGAAACTCATCTTTTATAAGCAGAAAATAATAGAAATTCTACTTAATTTAGAAAAACACATACATTAAATAAAATATACTCCTATGACTAAATTGTGTTACTTAAATGATTTTAATATTAATTTTAGCCATTATTTGTTTATTAAAATAAAAATTATGTCTCACTAACTATATTGTTTCTTTAAATAAAATTAATTGTCACCAACTATATCACGTATTATTTTTCAACTAACGACATGAATGCTTAATTTTAAAAAAATGACTGGGTCAATAATTAAGTGATGTCAAGTTTAATATTATTTTTTAATGAAATATTTTAATGGAAGACATAATTGTAATATTAAAACTAAACCTTATTCCTTCTATTGATTGATAAGTGTTTTTCTTAATGCCAGATAATACTCAAATCTGTTTACTTGTCTATTTTTAAATTAATACATTGATTAATTTTCTTTATTGGTATAATGAATGTACTATTTTATTTCTATTAATTATGAATTAGATAAATTGAAACTTAAGATTTTAAGAAAATCTATCATTTTCAAAGTAACTAATTGAGAATAAAATAAAAACAAATTATCATTTCTTTATTTGTCAAAATGAACAAATAATTAAAACAGAGACGAATAATATTTTTTAACTTTGATGTGAAAATTTTAAAACATGATATTGGATTAATAATTAGCGTAGTCAATGATTGATAAATTAAACCTAACCTTGGAGATCGATTTAGTGAAATTGATGTTCAATAAATTTACAATATATTTATTTCGGGGATCTAATCACACACCTAATCAGATAACTTACTTTATTTATTATCTCAATTTCAAACAAGTTAGAAGAAAATATATGCAAAATATATACATTCTACCCCACATATACGACTGCATGTATGGGTGTCGATGAAACGGTTCAATCGATCATTTTTAAAAAATTATATCATCTCAATTTTTTGGGTATTTTATAAAAATATCTCAATCATATCAATTGCTCATTGATAACGACCGGTACGTTTGATTAATTTTTTGTTTATTTTTCACTTTTAAAATATCACCTCATAAAAATATTTTATTAAAATATTTCTTTTGCAAATATGTTCTTCAAAATTGTAAAGATCGGGTTTAGTCGTTATAGAAATGCCAACAGGAAAAAATTGGGGCCGACAAAAATTTTCGTAGTACTAGAATTTTCTCAACCTTGTTCAGATTTGGAGAAATTTGGAGTCTTTAAAATGTAGGAAAATCAGTTAGCAAACGGGGGGAGTAAATATGAATTTGATTACATAATCGGTTAAATAACTCGTTAAGGAATCTGTACGACTTTACGAAATTGAATTTGGATAAGTAGATCATCGTAAATCGATCTTGGCGTTAAGAACACTTTCTGAGCGTAGTGTGTTAAGAGTATGTTGTAAAAAGGGAGAAGTGAAATTCCCTTAAGGATATCACTGCCTCGCTTAGTGGCACTGCAACAGGATTCTTGCCGCTGCAGCGGTACCGCTGTATTGGGCGAGACATAGACGAAATTAAAGGGTTTGAGATTTTTTTCCATGAAAGCTCACTGGTTCACTTTGTGCCGTTGACGTTGAGGCTAATGCAGCTGCAGTGACGCCGCTACAAAGAGATGGGTGCCGCTGTAGCGGGATAATGAGTTTAAAATTCGTAAATAAAACCCTTAGAGGACCTTATTTTGTATTTTTCGACCTTTTGAGTTAAAAGACGACCTCTAAGCTATTCCAATTCGTTTTCCACCATTGTTGAAGCTAGAGGTAAGTTTTCACTCCCCGAAATTATTTTTCAATCCGTAAACGTTTTTCAATGAATCAGTATTGATGAGGAAGGATTTCTTGAGGAATCCTATGGTGGAGTTAACCCTAATTGACTAGTTGGGGTCATGAGTTTTGAATTGGGGGTTCATCGTTTGTTAGTTTTTTCGGAAATTTTGGATTAATTTGGTTTTAACTTAAAAAACTAACCCGAGACCAAACCAACCCGACATTATACACATTATTTTAAAATTTTAGTTTATATATAATATTTACTTTTTCATAGTTTTTATTTTATAATATATTATTTCAAATTTGAAACTTAGAATTTTGAATGGTTAAAGATTATAGTCCACAGAAGTTGGTAATTATATTAAAACTTAAATCAAAATCAAATTACTACTAATGCAAAAAGAAAATCAATTTAACAGAAAGAATGACAATAATATTGAACATTTGTTCTTTAATTTACATTGGTTTAGACAATTTAAATACATAATCTAATTTTAATTTCCTTTAATATTTAGTCATGTAACTAATACTTATTTAGACATATTTTAGCATAATTTGGTACTTTAAAATTATGATCATTTTCATTTATGACTTGTTAATTTAAAATATTTGTTTCACATCATTTCATTATTATTATTATTATTATTATTATTATTATTATTATTATTATTATTATTATATTTTTTGGATATTTTAGTGTCATTAATCATATCATTGTTTGTGTTATATTCTTAAGAAACACCTTAGATAGTTATATTTTGGTAGAAGTGAAGATATATTTGAAGTACAAATAAATAAATATTTGTATGAATACTTTAGTGAAAAATCCAAAACCCGAAAAAACCTGAGGTTGAAAAACCCGAGTTTTATTGGTTTGATTTATCGATTTCAAAATCTAACACAAATAATTATTTTGATATTTGAAAAACTCGAACAATCCGATCATGTACATCCCTATTACCAACTATGCTAATTATTTTTCAACTTGTGATGTGAATACTTAATTTAAAAAATGACTCAGGATTAATAATTAGTGTAGTCAATAATTGCTAAATTAAACCTAACCTTGTGGGTTGATTCATACAGAGAAATTGATGTTCAATAAATTAATACAATATATTTTTTTCGGGAATCTAATCATAGAGTTTTTGGTTGAATCATCTATAACTTAAATTTGATATACATCCTTATAATATCTAAGTGAGCAAGAACATCCTTATATTATTTGAAAAATAACAAAAATTATTTTTCAGTCTATTTTTGTTAAGAAACTAATGAAATCAATTAAAAAAATATATTTTTTAATTTGATAATGTCTTAGATACATCGAGAAGATCAATATTGCCGAAAAAGAATAACAATATGGATAGAAAATGAATATTTTGTTCTTATATATATATATATATATATATATATATATATATATATATATATATATATATATGCATAATAGTAAATTGACTTGAAAAATAACATAAGTTTTAAAATATTTATAAAGTAGGATTTGATGGTTTGGAAGGTTATGTAAAAAAAATCATTTGCAAAATATTATGTGCAACTATTTAGAGTTAATAAAAAAATACTTCAAGGATGTTTTAGACCCTTTTCTGTTTAAAATTTACTTTTTAATTTTTCTTAAATGTGAAGTTATGAATAACTAGTTTATAATCAATTTGTTTTAATAATTCTTTTTCAATTGATAAGATAGCTAATATATTCAATTAGCTCTCTTGACAAATTATTGATCTTAAATAAGATTTAATAAATTTTAATTTTGAAAAACTTCTATCGATTGAAGTAACTGGATAAAAGAACTTTTAACATTATTCTATAAACAATATATGTGTAGTTGAAAAAGAATCAAGTCTTTTTTTTTGATTGAGTATTTTTATTAATCATTATCATTTATTGGTATTGTTTCTCGCCTTAGCACTTTTAATACAAAAAATAAATCTAAACTATCATTATCAAAATAACTATTACATATTAAAAAAAGTTTATGATTAAGAAAATATCTTTTAAATTTTCATCATCTAGTTATTTCAATATACCATTAAATATGAATAGTTTCATCAAATTATTTCTTACGAAATTCAAGTTTTATATTTATCTCATATGTAATTTCCTTGTTAAAAATCATAGAACTTATAGTACATATAATTTTTTTTTGTTTTTCAAAACAACATTTATAAGTTAAAAAAATATTGGGGGTCCCAAAAATATATAAAGTCCTAAGCGATAATTTTAGTGACCTAACAATTAATAGGACCATGTGTGATGTGAATGCTTAATTTAAAAAATGACTCTGGAATAATAATTAGCAAAGGCAATGATTGATGAATTAAACCAACCTTGGTTGATGTTAATAAATTAATCCAATATGTTTATTTGGGGACCTAATCATACACTCAATCAAGGTTTGGACATAAAATATTAAAAATTGAATTATCAAATTAAATTAAATTTTTTGGTTATTTGATATTTAGTAATTTGGTACTTAATATAATATTTGAGAGTAAACTTTTAGAATTATGGTATTCGAGTTTGAATTTGATATAAGACATTAGTAACATCTGATATTTAGTAAATACCAAATTGTTTACTTAATGAAGATCATATATCAACATATTTATTACTTATTAGTACAAGCCCAAAAGAAATGTCAAAAAATAAACATGAATAATCCAAATACATATTTTTTTTTAGGTTATATCAATTTGCTTTTCTTGATGTTTTCTTATTTGTTCATTTTCTATTATATTGTGCGTTCACGTAAAAAATAGAAATGATTGACGCACCTATTAAGAAAACAATAATTGACACAGTAAGTTTATCATTTTACCCATATTAATTATGAAGTGGATGAATTAAAAAACTTAAGATTTTCAAGAAATTCTAACATAATTCAAAGTAATTAATTGATGGTATAATATATAAAAAAATTTATTTCTTAATTTGTCAAAATTCACAAATAATTAGGGACAACTAAAAAATGAAAAGTGGACAAGTAATTAGGAACATAGAGAGTATTAACTTTGTAATAAAATTGGTTATAACTTCAATACGATATTATCGAATACCGTATCAAATCGAGGTATAAGTTACTGTTTTCTGAATTACTAAATCAAAAATTAAAATTTTAATATTTGATATCTACTTTTAAATATATCAAGTATTCAATTACCGAATTTGAAATATGAAAAACCCAAGCTGAATATCAAATACCCCTACACTGAATTATATTATTTGTTTTATTTATTATCTCAATTTCAAACAAATTAGAAAAGAATATACTCAAAATGAATCCTATTCCACTAATAATATTTATCTATTTGAATCATATCAGAACTTATTGCAAACTGAAATTACAATAAATCTAATTATCTGTTAAACAGAAACTAATAGAAATTCTACTTAATTTAGAAAAAACATATTTAAAATATAATCCTTGGACTAAGTAGTTTTAATTTAAATAAATATAATACTAATTTTAACCATTATTTTTTTATTTAAAAAAATTAAGTGTTACCAACTATACTGTTTGTTTAAGTAGAAGAATAGGTGTCACCAACAAATTACAGTACTTCTTTTTTTCAACTAATGACATGAATGTTTAATTTAAAAAATGACTTTGGATCAATAATTAAGAGAAGTCAAGTGTATTTTTTTTTTATGAAATAATTTAATGGAAGATATAATTGTAATATTAAACGAAAATTAAATCCTTATTCCTCGTATTAATAAATAGGTGATACAAGGCATATGCATATGAGGAGAAACTTCTCTGCACTGGATATATTAATACAAAATTAATACATGCATGTGATGTCATGTGCTAAAATTTATAGTTTATTAAATTTAATCGATCATAATTGATTAGTATGTATTTTACTTCATCAAATCGCATGATAATAAAAATTGCATTAGTTTAGTTCATAGATCCGATGCGGAAAATATTGGTAGTCTCCACTAATTATGTTGTTTTTATACAAAATTTGATTGTAAGTTCAAAGTTTTATTATGGTCCATTATTTTGTACAAAATGTTTCAGCCACGTAAAACAAAATTTAATTAATAAAAATAATAATGAACTTTATCATAAATTTAAAAAATTATCATAATTTTTCCTCAAACCAATCACACATGTACATCTTTGATTTAGTGAATGTAAAATAAGATGAGAGATTGACTAACTTCGATATGGATAATAAATAAGAAATATAATATGAAGTTTATGTTAAAAATAAAAGTTGTCGTGTAAATTCTTGCCAAATACTCCCTCCGCGGTAATATTTGTCATAATTTCTATTTTTAGAGTTAAACTATAAAAACTTTGACTAACATTTTAAGATATATTTTTTCATCATATTAATGCGCAAAAAATTATAATTTATAGTACTTTTCATATAGTTTTAAAATATTTAAATTTTTTGTTTAAAATATCGAATTAATAAAATTTGATTTATCTTTGAAAATTAATCAAATTGATTTTCGATAAACGCAACATGACAAATAATTCTGGCTGGAGGGAGTATAAACAGACATTAAATATAATCTACATTGAAATAAAAATAAAATGAAAGGTTATTTTGTCCTTTGGAAACTTCAAATGTTTCAAGTGTAGCACATCTTTTTTCTTTTTTTAAATAAAATTTTTTTTGCAAGAAGTCTTTAAAATTTAATATCCTTATTTGAATTTGGCCTTACTTTATCTGTTAAAATGAATTAGTTTACTAACAAGTTGTACAATTTTCCAACTATTCTTATTAGAGATTCTCTTTCACCAACTATATTATTTCTTCAAGTTAAATAAAGTTTCACCAACTATATTACAATTATTATTTTTCAACTAATGACGTGAGTGTTTAATTTAGAAAATGACTAATTAAGAGAAGTCAAGGATTTATAAATTTATCCTAACATATTTATATCGGGAGTCTAATTGCACACCCAATCATATTATTTGCTTTATTTATTATCTCAACAGAAATAATATTCATATCTCAATTCCAAACAAGTTGAACAATACATACTTTAAATATTTTATCAACCTATTTTGCTCCTTCAATTATAAGATTTTTTTCATGAAATAATTTAATGGAATCTATGATTGATAGTACTATAATATCTAAAGTTGTCTATCATTAACTTGACACATTTCTCAAAAAATAATATCTCAAGTTGACGTTTTCTCCGAATACTCCCTTTGTTACTTGTAACTTATTCCTAAAATAGATTTTCATTTTTACTTGTCAATTTTGACAACAATTACTCACTCCTTTCATTTTTACTTGTCATATTTGACTTGACACATTCATTAGAAAAATAATTATTGATATAAGTTTTTACTACACTATCCTTATTAAATGATGTTTAGTATTAGATTTTGAAAAATGATTTGGAGAATGAATATTAAATACTGGAGGTAAAAATGGGAAAAAAAGAGTAATTATTTTTTCTTTATATGTCAAAAGTGACGAGTAAAAATGATAAATTTGTTTTAGAAATAAATGACAAGTACTAAAAGTGGATGGAGAAAATGTTTTTTTCCCATGTTTTATCTTTAGCACAAAATACTATATTCCCAATATCATTTTTAAAGACATAATACTAACAATAATTAGTAGGTATAGTTGATAGAATACCTATATCAATAATTAATTTTTAATGAATAATAATTAGTAGGTATAGTTAGATAGAATACCTATATCAATAATTAATTTTTAATGAATATGCCAAATTAAATATTAACAAGTAAAAATAAACGAAAAAAGTAGTTTTTATACGCAGATCTTACCACGACCATTTAATTAACGAAGTCTTAGTCTTACGTAATATATTAAGTACGGCTGCCATTAGAGTTGCTATCTATAATTTGTTGGTGATGATTAAAAAATTACAAAGACAAAGTTGAATTTATGTTATTTATTTTTATTTGTCCATTATATCGGATTAATATTTTCATTTTAGAAAATACAAATATTTAATTTTATTTATGTTTTACCCTTACCGTTAGCATTAATTATATATTTTTCAAGACTTAATACTCCCTCCTTTCTTTATATGTTAGATTTCATGTGCATTAATAAACTAACTAAATTTACTATTCTATCCTTATTTAATATTTTTCTTTTTTAAATTAAGTTTTCAATATTTTGACCGACAAATATAAATTGCTTATTTAGTTTTTTTATTTTTTTTATTTTTTTATGTTGGTAATGAAATATATAACTTAGAAAGGTAAAATAGAAAGAATATATGATCATTTATGGATTGATTTTGTGAAAGGACAATATATAAATATGAATTGAGAAAGTAGTAAACATGCATCAATTAATAGGAATAATGTACTTCCTCCGTCTCATTTTACGTTTTTTTATGATCAGTCCTAAAAAATGTCACATTTTCTTATATGGTAAGTATTTAAAGGTACGATTGTTTTTATAATCTTGTTGGTCCCACTTAATTTCAGAGATAATACTCCCTTCGTTCGGTATTGTTTGTCATGATTTATATATATAGAGTCAAACTTTATGAACTTTGACTAACATTTTAAGATGTATTTTTTTTCATCATATTGATAGATAAAAAAAATTGCAATTTGTATTACTTTTCATATAATTTTTGAATATCTAAATTTTTTGTTTAAAATATCAAAATTAATGTAATCTAATTTAACTTTAAAAATTAGTCAAATTGACTTTTGAAAAGCGCAACATGACAAATAAAAGTGGATGGAGGAAGTACTCTAATACATTTATGAAGAGAGAGAAAAGTGATTTTATTTTTTTAAAGGGTAAACATTTCAAAGTCTTCATTATTTTTTAAACTCGATATCCAGTCAAATATTATCTCATAAAATAAAATGAATAAAGTAATAAATAATTATTAAATAATTATGTATGACTAATTAAAGAGTAATTTTATAGGTATAGAGGTGGAAGTATATTTATACAGACAAATACCGTATTGCTTGTCATGATTTATATTTATCGAGTCAAACTTTACGAACTTTGACTAACATTTTAAGATGTATTTTTTTCATCATATTGATATATAAAAAATTACTTTTCATATAGTTTTTGAATATCTAAAGTTTTTTGTTTAAAATATCGAAATTAATGTAATCTAACAGTCAAATTGACTTTCGAAAACGCAACATGACAAATAAAAGTGAACGGAGGAAGTACTCTAATACATTTATGAAGAGACAGAAAAATGATTTTATTTTTTTTCAAAGGACTATTGGTAAACATGAGTAATTTTTATAGGTATAATAGAGGTGGTAGTATATTTAGACAGACCAATACAAGGCTACTTGTTCATAAATTATAAAGTTGCTAACTATGGCAAATGTAGTAATGAATTTGCTTGTGGAGAGCTTGTTTCAAGTAATAAGTTATAAGATAGAGGTGATTGGAGGTGCAAAGGATGAGTTGAATAATCTGTTGCAAGACATTAACACACTGAAAGCATTTCTGAAGGATAATGATGAACAAGCTGAGAGCAACAGCAATTTGTGGAAGATATTTGTGAAGAATATTCGAACACAAGCGTATAAAGCTGATGATGTTATTGACAAATTTGTACTTGAGACCAAACTGCATGAAGAAAAAAGTATATGGGAATGGCTTTTTGATTTCTGTAGCCATATCAAAAGAGTTGAAAATCTTGCAAACAGTATCAAAGATATACGTGACAGCGTCAGGACGATTCGACAAGAAAATCCACAAATTTTCCAGCCCAACAGAACCCTAAATCTACCCACAACACTTGCAAGGGAGCCTCAGGTACTAAATTTTATCATATCAAATGAGATTTTGTTAATTTGAGTTGCTATTGAATAGGAAAAAACACTTAATTTCGTTATTATGAGTTATGAAAATATATCAGAAATAACTCAAATGTACCTTTTTATTCTAACGGAAGTAATCTTAAATTAGTTTTTGTTTAATCAAAATAGTAATTCATGTATACAAGGGTATATTTAATCCTCCTCACACGATCTTTTACTTTATTAATCCAACTATTAATTTGAATTTATTATTTTGATGGTTAATATTTTTTTACTTATTTTTCTTGTAGAATTCATTATGGATGCTCCAATTTTTTTTTTGTATATAAACTAAATTACAATATAGTTAAAAAAAAAAAAGCTTAATTATTTTTCTCTTTTTTTATTCACACTCATTTTCTTTATGTCTCTTTTTAATGAATGAAAGAAAAAAAAATGAAATAAGAATTAAGAAACTTAAATAATACATAAATAAAAGAGTCAAAAAATAATTTATGCGTGAAAAAAAATCAAATACATAATTTTTTAAGAAACAAAAAAATAAAAAAGTAATTTAAAATTTATTTGATCATATTTGTAACGGTAGGGTATATGTGAATCACTTTTGTAACGATAAGAGTTATATGTGAGCCGACTTTGTAACGAAAGAGGTATATGTGAACCACTTTTGAAACAAATGAATATCAATTCTAAATGACAAAGTTGAGGGTATATCAAAGTCATTTTTCCTTGTTGCAACATATGTTATGTGTTGGTATTGGTGTGACGACGAAAGAGGCAATAGTGGTGATGGAGGAAGAAGAAGAAGATGAAGTAGTGGAGGTGGTGGAAGAGTAATAGATGTCGAACTCCCTTAAGCTATTTCGTGTGTCTATTTCTTCAGATTTTGAACTTTTTTATTTAAAATTTTGATTCCGCCACTAATGACAACAACAATAGAAAATACGGTCTTTGTGTAAATAATAAAACTTTGAGAGTTTTAAAATTAGTGTTTTTTACTATTACTCTTACTAAAAACTGTATTTTTTTCTTCGAATTTATAGGGCTAGCCAAAGGGTCATATTTAAGCCAGAAAAATTGAAAAACATTTAATGAAAATGTTTCCTCCCTACCAAACAGACTAATATGGACTAGTGGGAGTAGGTAACGTTGTTTTTGAACATGATGATAGTTATTGATCTCTTTTGTTATCTTGTTCTTCAAAGTTTGAATTACTTGTATGGTGATTTTAGTTAAAGCATATGTTTAATTCTTAATTTGATATCAGCTGACAACTATGACTTTTAATTTTGGATATGCACAAGCAAACACTTAAACTTGTATAAAATTGCTCAAAGTAGACACATTCAGATGACAATTTTGTGTATTATGTCATACTTGTTCAATTCAATACAAATTTAAATGTCTACTTGTGCACACGAAAGGCATAATGAAGCCAAGTTAAGGGTCATTTTTGTGCAAAAATGAATAGATTTTGTGACATTATCGAATTCTTAATGGAGTGAGTATATATAGGATACATTCTTGGAGGTTAAAAATATGGTTGGGTTGACTAAAGAAGCAAATGAAGTGATGGAGCGGCTTCAGCTTGTTGGAGGAACAGAGGAGGTAGAATGCATAGCTATTGTGGGTATGACTGGACTTGGAAAAACCACACTGGCAAGAAAATTATGGAGTGATTCTCAGATTACAGATAAATTTTGCAAGAACATTTGGGTTTCTGTCGGACAGTCGAACGAGCTAAAGAATATGTTCTTTGTGATCCTCAAATCATCTACAGGACCTAATCAAGAATTTCGCTGTAATGGTGAGAATGAAGTAGCTAAATTAATAGCTGAATTTGTGACTGAACAAGACATGAGGTGTCTCATTGTGTTGGACAATGTGTGTGGTAGCGGACTCGTGAATTTTTTCAAAAATGTTCTCCCAGAAAACAAAAAAGGACATAGGATCTTGATGACCACTCGCCGCAGAGATGTGGCAGCTAGTTGTGCAAGTAAGGAACCTTATCATCTCAAGTTTCTCGATGGAGAAGACAGTTTTCGGTTGCTGGAAAAGATAGTTTTTGAGAATGGAATTAGGCATAGGAAGGATGAGTTAGTAGAGGTTGGAAAGAGAATTGCAAGTAAATGTGGCGGATTACCACTCGCAATAGAGGTAATTGCTGGAGCTCTAAAAGTTAATCAGACCGCGTATTATTGGAAAAGGGTAGAGAACAATTTTTGGCAGTTTGTTGTGAGAGAAAAGGACACATCAAGCTGCTGGAAAATTGTGGAAGCCAGTTATGGAAGTTTGTCCTCCGAAATGAAGGCGTGCTTCTTGTATTGCCTAGCATTTCCGAAAGGCTATGATATCCCTTTTCAGATGTTGATTAGCTTGTGGATGGCGGAGGGGCTAATAGAGTCAAATCCGATAAATTTCTCTTCCCCTAAGGACAAAGCAGAGGATCATTTGATGGAGTTTGAGAATTTGAACCTTGTGACTGTGTCGAGAGAGATTACTGGTTCGATCAAAAAGATCAAATGTAATGAAATATTCTATGACTTCTACAAGATGGAGGTGACTAAAGAAAGTGTTTTTCAACAACTAGGTCAAACACATGATCTTCCATCCATAAACGATCCAGATATTTCTCGTCGATTGCATATTGAATCCTCTCATCTTTCAGATTTTATCTCCCAAAATCCTAGTGCAGAACATGTTAGATCTTTCTTATGTTTCCCCTCGGATGATCGTGTTGCTAATGTTGACATTCAACTCATCCCGAAAGCATTTCCACTTCTCAGGGTTTTGAAAATTGAATCAATCAACATACCCTCCTTGCAGAATCTTGACCAACTATTTCATCTGAGGTACATTTCTATCTCAGGTAATTTCACGGAACTTCCTGCATTCTTTACTAAGTTTTGGAGTTTACAATCTATTATAATTAATACATCCCACCCCGCTCTCGACGTAAAAGCAAACATATGGAACATGTCAAAGTTGACGCATTTGAAAACCAACAAACCTTGTAAATTGCCTCTCCCTTCAACCCAAAAGGGAAAACGCTCCTCCTGCCCGCTGCAGACTCTTTCTAAGATTTCACCTCAAACTTGCAACAAAGACGTGCTCGGAGAGGCTTCCAACAGCCTCAAAAAATTGAGCATACAAGGGAACATAGAAGATTCTCTTAAAACGAACAGCGACAGATTCAGCACGTTTGAAGGGTTTCAAACTTTTGAAAAGTTTGAGTGCCTGGAAAATCTGAAACTGATAAGTGATGTCCCTTGCCATAGTAATGCTTTTCAGCTTCCAAAAGTATTATTCAGATTTCTACTCAAGCTTAAGAAGTTAACTTTGTCAAACACAATGTTCGATTGGAAAGAGGCGACTAAACTGGGCCAACTGCGATGCCTGGAGGTCCTAAAGTTGGAAAAGGAGGCATTCACAGGGAGTATATGGAAGCCGGAGGAAAATGAATTTCGGAAACTGCACATCTTGTCGATTCATAGTGATGACCTCCATACTTGGGTGGCTTCAAAATCTCACTTCCCCGAGCTTAGGGTACTTGTTCTTAAGTGTCCTCAGCTCGAGAGTGTGCCAGCTGAACTATCTCAGTTTCTGCAACAGAGTTAATTACTGGCCCTGAATACATGCATGCTCCGAAAAAGCATCAATTCTTTGCTCATTTGTATGAAGCTGATCCCAGGGCCACTCAGTGAAGTTAAAAGGTCAGTTATAAATCTGCATTTTCCATATTACTTGTCCACTCAGTGCATATATGCGCTGAATTATGAGTCCAAATGATGTATTCACAGAGCGCTAGTTTCAAAACTAATCTGAAAACACTACTCTCCTTTTTATTGCAGGGAAGTTTGATCAACTGGGAGCCCGGGATCATCGACATATAGCTATATAATGCTTCTTTAATATAGTCATGTCACTGTGTCTCATGAATATTTTCTGTCATCTTGTAAGATCATTACAAATGAAGAGAGCTTCTTGTCTTTTGTTTATTCAAGTTAGTTAATAATAATAAGTCTCTCTATGATTTGAACTTTGGGTTTGTGTGGTCTACTATCTTCAAAGATATGTTATAAGTCTCAAGAGTTATAACCTAGATATATGATTTTGGGGGTCCCAACATCTGGTGAGATGGACCCCGATCTAATACTATGTGAAATTAGGTTTTAGACCTAACTCTCACTCCAAAAGCTAACTCAAAAAACAAGTTAGTTAAAACACATGATTTTTTTTATGTTTTTAACATATTTATTGATTACAAATTAAATATATATATATATGGGCAACTTTGACATATAGCAAATAAAAAATTCATATTTGTATGCTATAGCAAAGTTTGCATAATTGCGCTCCATAACAAACATAAAACTGTATAATTCGCTATACATATACAATTGTATAATTCGCTGACCTAAATTGTATAATTCGCTGGCCTAAATTGTATAATTCGCTAGCCTATTTCGCTGCAATTGTATAATTTGTTTTGCATACAGTTGAATCGAATTAAAATGTATGTATATTGCATAATTATAAGTGTATAGCAAGAAGATATATGTTTTTCTCGCTTTATACAAAGACAGAAACACAATATATACACTTCTGTTGTATAAAGCTAGAGAAAATTGTATTTCACTGCAATTGTATAATTCGTTGGCCTTTTTCTCTGCAATATTTGAAATAAAATGTTTGTAAATTGTATAGTTAAGTGTATAACACGAAGATATACATTTTTGCATGTGTATATACAATTTTCTCTCGCTTTATACAAAACAGAAACAGAATTATACACTTCTGTGTATAAAGCGAAAGAGGCGAGCGAGATTTTTGGGAGAGAGACGCTGGAAAATTTTAGCTAATGTTTGCTATGGAGCACAATTAAATCAAACTCTAGCTATTCCATTTATTTCATGTTATTAGTTTGCTATAATATACAATTTTCCCTATATATATATAATATTTCTAAATATTCATATCATATGGGCTGCCTCTGAGGCTAGCGGACCAAGTAAGGCTGGGCTAAAAAGTCTCATTCCTAAATAGGCCAAAAAAATTAGATCCAACCCCACTTAATTCAAGGGTTGGATTGGACCGGTCTTGCAGATTATGCCCATTTTGATGGCTCTAATCTAAATTAATTAAAATAGTATGGAAGAAATATCAAATTCCTATAAATACTTATTTTAGTACAAATAATAGGCCAAACACATTAGTGATAAAACTTTGAAGTTACATCCTAAGTTGCCACCAAAAATCTTTTATAGAGACAATTTCTTCGTTTGAAACCAATTAATTTTTCAGTCATATTTCAGAAGGATTATTAGTGGCTACAGTGAATAGGTCGCCACTAATATCTAATCTTTTGTGGCGATTTTAAGGTCGCCGTTAAATCTATGCATTTTGTGACAAGACTTATCATATTAATTCTACGCGCCTCTACAAATAAATATAATAATGAAATAAATAAAATTATGTCAAATTTCGACCAAATAAAAAAAAAAGATGCAACATGAGTTCAATTGCTAAATGACAAATTAAGGGTCAAAAACTCATTTAAAAATCAAAACCTGTTATTTTGTTCATTGGATGTGCTTAATATATTAAAATTAAAAATACTTCTACTAATTTGACTTTAGTATAACCTATGATCATTACAAAGTTGCCCTATTCCTCCTTGTCCCCATTTTATCACACGTTCTCAAGTCGTTGTACTTCTATAAAATAAAAATAGTGTGCAACTAGTTGTGCTTTTTACTTTTTCTGTCTCAATTTATATGATATTTTTTATATTACTAGTTTTCGAGCACGCGCTTTGCGCGTGTAACCCATGAGTATATTATTTCTTAAAAGATGATATTACTATATAATAAAATATGTCTAATAGAGATTTCTTACTTTGTTTTACTACTAATTGTGACACTCTAATTTTCTGACCTCCTAGCGAATGCATCGAAATAATAATATGAAAAATTAATAAAACAAACTTCGTTTATAATTCAAAAATAAGTTTACAAAGCATAAAGGAAAAATAACAACTATCTGAATTAAATTTCTCGATAATTCCGTTTTATTGGTAGAATAATGTTAGAAGAAATAGTGTAAGATTAACTTTGAGTGAAAGGAAAACAAAACCTTTCAACTTTTTTACTTTGCCTTTTGAATCTCCTAATAATTATAATGAATGTGTTTAAAGTATTGTATTAAATTTTTATCCACAAACACTTTAAACTAATTAGTTAACTATAAATATTTAAAACTATGATGTAAAAAGTCTTATTATTTATATTTTGAAAATCAGAATATTTATGAATAACTACTATTTTTATATAAAATTTAATTTTCTCTTCATACATAACTTATCTACCATTAATCTAATATTATATGTTTCACCTTTTTTTTCCATAAAAAGAAAAGAAAAGAAAAGAGTAAACATACTATTTTATCACATTCATTCTTAAAGATGAAAATTAATGTATATGTAAAATTATAAGTACGAAGCAAAAAAAAAAAAAAAAGATACAGATGAGCAAGATAATTAGGCATTTCATTTTATTTTTGTCTCTATAGTGAAACTGAACATTTGAGCATACAAAATACAAATATGAATTTAGAGCAACTTGCTAATAAAACAAGAATTCAACTATATGAAGAGAGACAAAAAAGTCTTATTATAATTCTTACTACAAATAAGTATAGAACTAACACATCAAGCTCCGATACTTCAGTAATTGAATTCTTGTCTATTCTCGTGACTGCAGAAGGGAATCTCACAACTTTCACCCCAAATTGTGACATTATTTCACATGTTTAGAGTTCCTACACACAAGAATTGTAGGAGTGGTAAATAAAAGTTTTTCTTGAAAAAGTTAAATTTATAGAATAAAATTTTGGAAACATGAAAAGTCACATGAATTATTGTTAAAAAAAATATAAAAAAGATAGAGATGAAATTTAATTTTAAAGATACATGAATCTACTTTGTTAAAATAAATATAAAAAAGATAGAGATGCAATTTAATTTTAAAGATACATGAATCTAATTTAATTTCTTGTCTATAAGGAATAATTACTCATTTTTATTTTATTTACATTTGTGTTAGAAATTTGAAAGGTCAAGATTATGGAATGAGAATAAGAAGATTATATATATGAAAATTATAAAAGTTTTAATTTATTAGAGGGGTAAAATAGTAATTCAACTTTTAAGTTTTGAGCTTCATGCTTATAATAATATATGATGAGTATCAAACAGTTTAAATTTGATCGGAATGCGCATAGAATCTTTAATTTTTTTGAAATGAAATTTATATATTTGTAAATTACGTAAAAAGTAATACGAGTCACAATAATTGATAATTCAAAATGTTTAAGAGATCTATAAAAAATTTATGATCAAAGATAAATTTGTTTGACTGTCGAAATTCGAAAGGTGACATATAAAATGAAACGGGAGAGTGTTTTTTATTTTATTAACTGGCAATGTGAAGGCACCCCACCCCGTAAGATCCGGTTCTAGCGGAAAGTTAAATTAATTAATTGCAAATGATGATGCCACTTATAATTAATATATATCCAATCATGGACTCAATTCAATTATTAAGCCAAAGTCATTATTTAATCAAGTTATTCCTGGGAATTAGTTGTTGTTTGTTAATTTAAACCTCGTATGTAGTCATATGATTTCTATATTTTAAATGAGGCCGGAACATAATCTTATATATAAAAATTCACTCAAATTACAATAGTAGTAGATTATTTCTTAATTAAGCAATGTAGGTCTATATTTAACATATATATATATATATATATATATATATATATATATATATATATATATATCAATTACTAGAAGATTTCGACATAAATACATCATTTTGTTAACGAGAGGTATATTTGTCCTTTCCCAAAAAAGTTTGCAAAAATGATTTTTATTTAGGCATATTGATGTTAAGGTAGTTTCTTCGCATTATTTATTAATTTTCCCTGATGTTTGATATCTTCATTGAAGCGGAGCTCTATGATTCTGATTACTCAAAGATCAAACATGAGACATTTAATTAAGAGTGAAGCAATCCTATTACTGCAGCACATCTATGTTGGTGCCACTATTTTATTTTTTATTTTTAATATATACAAAGGATAAAGACTACGACAATGTGGAGGACTAGCTCTACAATTTCTTAATTTTTTAGGAGAGTTTTGATGGAATTCTTTTATTTTTTATTTTTTTGTTGGAGTTGAATTTTGAGAAACATATTTGATCATTTTATTTTTTATTTCTAAATATCTAAATTATTACTATTTATTCTCACTAGTCACGATCAACACCTAATGAGATAATACCCTCCCTTAGAGTTACCATTATTAAGTAAATTATTCAAAATAATTCATAGAAGATCCAAAACATGAACACATATTGTTATTAGCTTAATTAAATGAAAGTCTAAATATTCCATAAATTATTTAAACGATCCTATGTAACCCATGTATCTGCAAACGTTTCCTACTTCAAGGTTTGTCGGAGTGTAATTTTGATGAAACTCAAAGAACGAGACTTGAAGTTTTTTGTCAAAGAGAAGATGAAGGGCAGATTCGGTCCCATTGGGTGTGCCAAGTTGTTTGCGAAAAAACTCAAAGTGAAAAAATAATTTGCAATCACAAATAAAACATGAAGAAACATAATTTTGTTCATCAAGATATTATGAGTACATATCTGTTGATCCCTTAATTCCTCTTTCATAAGATTTATCCATGATTCAAGTGTCGTTAGGACACAAGTTGGGGATACTGATGCATTTTTTCCTAAATTTTATAAAATGACAAGTATTGTGGTCCAACTATTTATTGTAAAAAGAATGATATAAAAAGAAAGGACGATGTATATATCCAAATTGCCAAGAAACTACCTTGTAGATATGGGGAAAATGTCAAATATGCCCTTAAACTATTCAAAAAAGTCTAGATATACCCTCCGTTTAAAGTTTGGTTCACCCATGCCTTCGACATCCAATTTTTGGTCCAAATATGCCCTTATAGTCGTTAGTTGTCATGTTGGACATATCCAACTCATGTTTCATAATTTTAAGAAAATGAAAAATGACATTTTAAAGAAATGAAAAATGAGTTAAATATGTCTAACATGACAACTAACGCCCATAAAAGCATATTTGTACCAAAAGTTAGACGGCGAGGACATGAGTGAACTAAACTCTAAATTGAGAATATATATAGACCTTTTCGAATAGTTTAGGCGCATATTTGACCATTTTTCTCGTAAATATTGAATTGCCAGAGACCAATTAAATGGTGTCTACTTGCAAATACAATATTTATGAAAATTATGGGCAAACAACTAGCACTATATTATATTTGTTAAATTATTGTTTCATTTAAAATTAGAATTAAGAAAGACTTAAAACTTTAACAAAATTCAAAATAAAGTCAACTTACTTTTTCATTTTACCTTCGTTCATATATGCTGCAACTATCTTCTTCTTTTCTCATTTGTAATCCAATTTTATTGTCCAATTTACAATGGCGGACGCTGTAGTGAATTTTCTCGTAGAGAATTTATTGCAGCTGTTACAAGAAAATATAATAGATCTGATAAAAGGCGTAGAGGACGAGTTCAAAAATTTACTGGAAGAAGTGCAACGCCTAAAAGGATTCCTTGACGATGCTGCTAAATTTCACAGTGAGAGCAGTTTATGGGATCAATTAGTGAAAGATATTCAAAAAATGGTACATAAATCTGAAGATGTCATTGATAAATTTCTGGTTCAAGCTAAGGTTCATCGAGATAAAAATAAAGTTGGAAGATTCTTCGATATGGGTCATTTGGCAGTAGTTAGGGCTCTTGCAGCTGATATTAAAGACATCCATGAGAAAGTGAAGAAACTTCGAGAAGATAACAAAGAATCTTTTCAGCCCAGACCAATTCTTGACATCCCTAAAAAAGGACATGAAGTTACCCAGGTATGCTAAAATTCTCGAAAATATTTACTTTTTTTTTTCTTTTCAATCAGTATGTATTACTTCTCTTGTTCCTATTTAGTTGTCCTCGTACAGCAATTATTATCATAGGTTATTTATAATTTTATTCTTTTAACTTAAAAAGGTTATGCAAATTTTCAAATATAATAAATATATTTTCTGATTCCAATTACAACTTAGTATTGCTAGACATTTTCTATGATTAAATAAAGGCATATTAGGAAAAAAAATTATTGTGCTTTCTTGATTTGTTAAAATGAACAAGTAAATAGGAACAGATATAAAAAAAATATTAACAAGCAAATAGGGACACTGAGAATATTATATTTATCCGTTAATTTAAATTATTTAAAAGTTTTAACAAATAAACACGCGTGAGGCACAACTACTACTAGTTGTGTGGTTTATAATGTTTGCTTGTGAGATCCACCAATCAACTCAGTTTTTCTTCTTTTCACTCGTTTTTTTTTCTTTCACATTTTTTTTATATTTTAAAACCAATTTTGTTACTTTCTTGCATGGGCGAATTGGTTTGAGTTTTTCAGATATAAATTTGAATTATTTGTGTTAGATTTTTAAATTTATAAACTAAACCAATAAAATTTGGATTGTTCGAGTTTTTTTTTGGATTTTCAGGTTTTTTTCGCTAGAATATTCATAAAAACATATGATTTAATTGTACTTCAAATATTTCTTCAGTTCTATCATAATATAACTATTTAAGGGTTTTTCTTAAGAATATAAAACGAACAATGATATGATTAATGATACTAAAATGTTTAATAATTATAATAATGAAATCGCGTAAAACAAATATTGCAAATGAACATGTCATAATAAAAATGATCATACTTTAAAATACTAAATCATGCTAAAATAAGTTTAATAAGTATTAGTTACAAGATTAAATATTAAAGAAAATTAATAGATAATGTATTTTAATTGTCTAAATCAATGCAAAACCAAAGAACAAATATTCAATATTATTGTCATTTTAATATTAAATTGATTTTATTTTTGTATTAATATTAATTTGATTTGATTTAAGTTTTATCATAATTACCAACCTCTCTGGACTGCAATCGTTATGTAACTATTCAAAATTTAGTTGCTGAAGAGCGAATGATTTTTTCTACCATCCACATTTTTTACTTCTTCCTCGTACCTTCTAATATTGGTTCACAATAGCTAGCCATCACTCTTAAATGAAATGAGTCCATTTAACTCATATTTAATGACTTGAATCACTTATAATTAATTGGGTAAATATGAACTTCAAGCTATTTTAAGAGTCCCTACAAATATGGTCAAAATGGGTAAAATATGGGTATCTATATATTCCTATAATAGATCACTTACTTCTCACTTCTACTCAAAATTCTAAATTGTGCTAAAAAAAATAAAAACTTTGACATATAACCACTGAAAAATAGCTTAATTACTCTCCATATCTATTGTTTGATAATTACAATTTATAACTACATGTTATAGGGAGGAGAGAGACGAGCGAGACTGGAAAAAAGAGAAGAGAGGCGAGAGAGAGAGAGCAAAGAGTGGGAGAGAAATAAATTATATATGTATATATGTTAGATAATTGTATATATGACAAGCGATATTGGGAGAGGGATGAGAGAGGCGAGCGAGAGAGGGCAGAGACCGGGAGATAGGGATGAATTGTATATGTATATCGGTTAGATAATTGTATATTATACATATGCATTTGTATATATGACAAACGAGATTGGGAGAGGGAGGAGACAGACGAGCAAGTTTAGGAGAGGTAGGAGATTGGGAGAGAAAGGAGAGAGACAAGCGAGAGAGAGCAGGGTGTTGAGAGAGGTGAATTGTATATGTATATTGGTTAGATAATTATATATTAAATATATGCATTTGTATATTCTAGCGAATTATACATATATAAACGTGACTAATTATACAAATTCGAAGTCAGCCCACGTAATTAATGTATAATGTTAGTCGTGAGTGGTAATTATAACAAACTATAACTATGATGCGTAATTAAGTAGTATAAATTTGCTTAACCGCGTAATTTTTCCTACATAAATTAATATTTATTTTTAATTTTAAAAAATAATAATTTATTTTTTAAAAAAAAATTGAGGGTGGGCGGGGCTGAGATTGGGGGTTGTAGCTCTCATACACTACAAACATAGGCTACTCTTCATGCCACTTGACATTGCAGTCATTTAGGTTTTATGAAATCAATTGCTCCAGAAACAGAAACGCACCTTACCTAAATTAAGGTATTATTATCCGTTGAACTCATTTTTCAAAATAATTTTGTACACCTTTTTGGTTTACGTACAATCAAATATCTCCCATACGCGTCAACTGCATGGAGTCATGGGTGTGCCACATAAGCCAAAAGGTGTAAAATATTGTATATAAAATGAGTTTATGGGGTAATAGAAACTTAGTTTAGTTAAGGTGTCTCTGGGATTTTGGTCATAGTCTAGCGGATACTTATGCCTTCTCCCTATCATGGCATTGCATGAAGTTTAGAATTTTATAGTTACAATTGCAAAAATTAAGAAGAATATTATCCGCTCTGGTTTCTAATGCAATCCATTTGATTATTATGTTAAAAAGGGTCCTTCTTTGGATGATGATGAAGTGGTTGGATTTGATGAGGAAGCTAAGAAAGTGATCAAGCGGCTTGTTGAAGGACCGGCGGAAAGTCTGGCTATTATCCCTGTGGTGGGTATGCCGGGACTTGGAAAAACAACACTGGCGAGAAAAATCTACAATGACACTACGCTTTCATTTGAATTTTTCAGCACCATTTGGATTTATGCCGGTCCAGAATGCAAAATAAAGGATCTTTATCATAAGATTCTCAAACATTTCAAAAAGAATATAGACGAGCATCTTGATGAGGATGATCACACATTAGCTAAGGTAATAAGTGGTTTTATGTGTAAAGGAGGAAGATGTCTCATTGTTTTAGATGATGTGTGGGAAGCAAATGTCATTGATCACGTAAAGAAAGTTTTCCCGGAAAACAAAAAGGGGCATCGAATCATGATGACCACACGTGACGGATTACTAGCTGCTTATAAAAATGCAGAACCTCATGATCTGAAATTCTTGTCTAAAGACGAATGTTTTGAGTTGTTGGAAAAGAGAGTTTTTGGCAAGGGAAGTTGTCCTGATGAATTAAAAGATGTTGGAAAAAGAATTGCAGGAAACTGTGGTGGAGTACCACTTATTGTAGTTGTAATTGCAGGAGCATTAGCAGGTCGTTCGAATACAACTGATTGGGAAATAGTTGAGAGAGATGTTGCACGACATGCTTTTACCGTGAATAAAAATTGTGGTGTATTTGTAGAGATGAGTTACGATCGTTTGTCTCAAGAAATGCAGACGTGCTTTTTATATTCTGGTATCTTTCCTCGGGGCTTTGATATCCCTGCTTGGAAATTGATTTGCTTGTGGATTGCGGAAGGGTTAATAAAGCCTCAGCAGTCATCCACTCTTGAGGAGATAGCAGAGCTTCATTTGAATGATCTTGTTCATAGGAATTTAGTGATATTATTAGAAAAGAGGTCTGATGGTCAAATAAAGACGTGTCGTCTTCACGACATGTTACATCAGTTTTGCAGAACAAAGGCTGCTGACAAATGGCTTTATCAAGAAATATCTACGACAGCTGATAACGCTGTTCCTTCTATACAGGACCCAGATACTTGCCGTCGATTGTGTATTCAACCATCTACTCTGAATGACTTTCTCTCCACAAAACCATCTGCAGAACATGTCAGATCTTTCTATTGTTTTTCCTCAAAACAAAAACAAATTGACTTGTCTCCTAATGACATCAAACTCATTCACAAAGCATTTCCACTTATGAGAGTCTTGGATGTTGAATCTCTCAAATTTCTTTTCTCCAAAGACTTTAACAATTTATTTCATTTGAGGTATATTGCTATCTCAGGTGACTTTAAGGCCCTCCCTCCGACTTTTAGTAAATTCTGGAATTTACAAACTCTTATACTTACTACAAGTACCTCAGAGCCCACTCTTGACGTAAAAGCAGACATATGGAACATGTTACAGTTGAGGCATCTGCACACCAGCATACCTGCAAAATTGCCATCCCCGACTGTCACGAAAGGTAAATCTTCTTCTCTACAAACTCTTTCTATGGTTGCACCAGAAAGTTGCAAGAAAGATGTGCTGGCAAAGGCATGTCATCTTAAAAAATTGGGAATTCGAGGGCAAATGGCGTCTTTTCTTGAATCCAGAGGTGGAATCAGCAATCTTGAAGAGCTAAAGTGCCTGGAACATTTGAAACTGTTGAATGATGTTCTTTACATGAATAAAACAATTCAACTTCCTTCAGCATTCTTCAGACTTGTACGTACAGTAAAGAAGTTAACTTTGGCAAACACAAGGTTTGCATGGAGTGAGGCAGAAAAATTAGCACAATTGGAATCCCTTGAGGTTCTAAAGTTGAAAGAAAATGCATTCATGGGTGACACTTGGAAGCCGGAGGTAGGAGGTTTTAGCAAACTCCGAGTATTGTGGATCGAGAGGGCAGAATTAGAAACTTGGGAGGCGTCTAATCTTAACTACCCCATCCTTAGGAACCTTGTTCTTGTCTCTTGTGATAAGCTCAACGCTGTACCAGTTGAGCTGGCTGATATACCTAATCTTCGCGAGATGAAGTTGGAGAACACAATCAAAGCGGTCAAATCTGCAAAAGATATACTGCTTAAGAAATCTCAAACTGTAACATTCAAGCTTAGCATATTCCCTCCTGAAGCTGAATCCAATGCAACACAATGAAGTTGAAAGGTTAGTATACACGTCTCATTTAGTAGCCGTGAAACTACATCTTTTATAACAATTTCTGTTCCTTATATTTTGAATGCACTCTGCTCTTCTTTTTATCTGTAACACTTTTCCTCTCTTTGTTTCCCTCTTTATTCTTAAACTAATTTTCCTCCATTCTGCAGCAGAGCAGCGGGATTTTGATCTGGAGTTATGTGTATGATGTCGCGGCATTTCATGTTTTCTGTTGTGATTTGTAATACGCTAAATAAATGGAGTATGTACTCCCTGGAGTTGTTGTCTTTTTCGAGTTTCTGATCATTTTGGAGTGTTTTCTTTTTCAATTGCAAGTCTGTTTGCTTCTTTCATTATTCTGTTGTATATGATTTGTTTCAGTGTAAAACAGTTGCTTTTATCTTTCAATAAAGTGTTGTGTGTTTTGTTTACAACTTGGAATCTTTCAGATGAATTCTAGTTATTTCAAAATAAAAATGTGCTTTGTGATGTTTCCGTAACATTAGTTCAGAGACATTTCAAGATATGAAACCTCATAGAATACGATTTTATAATACACGTAGGTCACCACATAAGATACACAAATGTGCTATGCTTCAAAATATTCACACATGCTTGATACTTTGATTTTCTTAAAACATTACGTACACCTAATCAAGTCAAAAGTGCAATACCAACTCAACCAAATCCTAAAACATGAATTAGAATAGAAATACATTATTTTTGGAGAATACAACACAAATCCGTTAACAATTTTAAAGAGTTCGAGCATCTGAATTAGCAGGGCTGCTAGCACAGAGATAGCCGATGCTTATTTCCCAGATACCATCATTACTTTCTCGGAAAAAGAAGTACACGAGCCTTATAAATATGTATTCAGAGTTTTGATTACTAGTAATAAAATTAATTTTCCTAAACATCATGGTAGTTTTTTTGTGATATTTATTATATTTATACCAATGTTATAACATGTTTATTACTATAAGTTCTTTATCAAGAAAACCATTAGACAAATTAATATCGATTTAAATGATTTTGCATAAACACAAATAATAATAATAATAATAATAATAATAATAATAATAATAATAATAATAATAATAATTTAAAAGGTTGAGTTTATGATTAGATAGAATACACAACTTCAATCTTCAACTAACTATAACCTTAGATAAAAAAGACTTAAAAGATATAAAAGGAATTATGATTAAAGAAAATCTTATTTGAATTTGAAAAGTTAAAAGGTGTCACATTAATTAATACAAAGAGAATATTAAACTTTATACTATATGATATATTACTCAAAAATTGAGAGATTACTTAAACAATTGTTCACTCAATTATTGTCCCCAAGTGACATATTCATTCACTAGTGATATAAAGGGACCTCCAAAGGATATGATTGAAGAAAAAGGGATTCGATATGATTAGGATTACCAAAAACTAGAGATGCTCAAACAAAATGACCTTTTAAGTCTTGGAAGAAAAATATTAAATATAAGTGCAAAGTAATGAAATATTATAAATCCTTTGGACATTAAAAAAAAATTAAAAAATTACTATTTGATTATAAATTGAATTGATCTTTAGCTCATTTTATAAGAAAAAATCCTTTTTAGTTCGAAAAATTGATTTCAATGAATTCTCACAAAACAAGCCATGATATTAAATTAAAATTTGTATTTGTTGCCAATTTTTTTTAAAATGTGAAACTCGCAATAATTTCTAATAAAGCCAAAGGCAGATCTATGTATAAGAGAGGGTGTCATGCCCTTGGTGCCTCAATCAATTTTTTTTTTTATATATATATATATATAACACAAATTTTATTAGCTTAGAGGCTAATTATATGTTTTTTCATGAATTTTTTGTACTACAATTTTTGTCATATTTTGCTACCTAGATATATATATCCAAGGTGTCCAAATAAATATATCTTGAATATATACTAAATGATACAAATAATTATATTTATCTAAAAATATGAAATGTAATTGAAAATTATCAATTTAGGAGCAAATCAAACAAAAAAGTACTCCTGCCACTATTTTAATGTATAGCGAGGACCAAGACTTCGACAAAGACTAGATCAACTTTTTATATATATATATATATATATATACATCACATGCTACTCCTTAAAATATGGGATAAGGCATAAATTTTATTACACGCCTCACCTATGTGAAATCACGAAATGTGTCAGATAAGAAGAAGTGTATGAGATTACAAAAAAAATATATTCAGAGAGTCATAGAATTTTAATTTTGTTTAGATATGTATCTAAAATTTCGATCATAATTTAGAGATTACTTATGCCTTATCGCTTAAAATATCTACTTGAAATCCATTATTTTGGCTATGCGTCCAATGACACTATTTGGAGGGGACATTTTTTGAGGCTGAGTAGAAAAGGAAAGGACATGTGTATTTTCTTTACGGTTTAATTTATTGGTGGATCTTTAAAGTTGGCATGATATTTCATTTAGACATCGTAACTAGACAATGTTCATTTTAAATACCTGATATAGCGTCTTGTTGTGGTAGTTTGACACTTTCTGCTTACATGACATAATAAGTGTGATAAACTCATTGACCAGCGTGTGAAATAGCCTTTTCGTTAATTTTTTATTATTTTTCTTCTTCTTTCTCCTTATTTTTCGCCACCATTTTATCCAAGTTAAATTTCATCCATTAAAGATGAAGGTTCGACAAAAATAACAAAAATATTTTTAAAATCTAAAAATAAATCCACTTAAAATAATTTTCTTGAAAGAATTTAATATTAATTTCTTTAAATTAAGCTAAAAATTTATTTGATATAGTAATAGCGTGCAGATGTGGGGTAGGGCAGTTTCTGCAAGTGGTGAGCATAGTATTCCGATGCAGGGTTTGGAGCTATTTGGAGGTTGGGTTTTGGGTGCTTTAGATGATTGTGGGTGGGGGTGGGGGTGGGGGATTGGAGAAGACAACTAGGAGTGGGTTCTTTTATTTATTTATTTTTAAAATTATTTTTTAATTATTTGTATAAAAAAATATTATGTGTCATTAATTCTTATTGAGGAATATGCTAAGAGTATTGATAAGAGTTGAATAACTAGTTTGTTAGTGTTCAATTAGTTAGTTAGTGTTCAATTAGTTAGTTAACTAGTTGTTAATGTAGTTTGTTTAGTTTGTTAGCCAGCTGTCATTTTGTTATAGGTTCATTTACATTGTTAGTTAATTAGCTAACTGTATATATATGTGAGTGTTATGCATTGTAATAGTTAGTTAACACATTGTAAAAGCATGAGGGAGAAATTCTCTCCATAACTTCTTCCTTCTTCTTCCTTCCTTCTTCTTCTTCTTCCTTTTCTTCAATCTTCCATTGTCGATTGTTTAATATCAACAAATTGTCATGGTATCAGAGCAGGAGTATAATCTCTGATAAATTCTGGCTCATTTGGATCTCTGAATCTGTAGATCGGAAGAAATAAAATGACCAGTAAAATCGATCACACACACCCCCTGTATTTGTCTTCTTCTGATGTCACTGGAGCAGTTCAAATTGGCATTCAACTTGTAGGGATGGAGAATTATACTTTGTGGAGCAGGGCAATGGAATTGACACTGCTAACAAAGAATAAATTGGGATTTGTTGATGGTAGCATCAAACGTGAAGATTACACAGTCGATTCTGAGAAGAAGCAGTGGGATCGATGTAATGCAATGGTGCTTTCATGGCTTATGAACAATGTGAGTAAGGAATTGATGAGTGGAATTCTATTTCGTTCTAATGCATCACTGGTATGGAGTGATCTGAAGGAACGATTTGACAAGGTTAATATGTCTAGAATATTTCACTTACACAAGTCGATTGTTACACACACTCAAGGTACTTCTCCAGTTTCAGTATACTATTCAAAGTTGAAAGATTTGTGGGATGAATTTGATTCAATTGTCCCTCCTCCATCTTGTAATTGTGAAAGATCTAAAGAATCTGTTGATAGCATGCTTAGACAGAAGCTTCTGCAATTTTTGATGGGCTTGAATGACAATTATAGTCATGCTCGAAGTCAAATTCTTATGATGAATACACCTCCAACTGTTAATCAATGTTATGCTATGATAATTCAACATTAAAGTCAAAGAGAGTTAAGTGGAGATCAATACAATTTAGGAGGACAAATGGATCCTACAGCTTTGTTTACTAGTAGATCTGGAGGAAACAATTTTAATGGTCAGAATAATCGAAGTGGTAATGTGAAAATTAATAAGCAGAGAAGTGGATACTTGTATTGTGATCACTGTGATATGAGAGGCCACAATAGAGCTGAATGTAACAAACTGAAGTATTGCACTCACTGTCACAAACATGGACATCTGAAGGATTTTTGTTATCAGTTAATAGGCTATCCTACCAACTATAAAGGGAAGAGACAAGCAAATATTATGACAACAGACTACAACTCTCAATTTAACAATTCAGGTAGCTCAACTGATAGTAATGTTGTAGATCAGATGCAGCAGTTTAAGGGGGGTGGTTCACAACAGATGTTACAACAACATGGAATCAATTCAGGTTCAGGTGGTTCAGGAACTGTTCTAGCTCAACATTTTACACCTAATCAATATCAACAAGTTCTGCAGATGATGAACAAGTCATTGATTCATGAAGGAAATACAGTATCTACCAATAGTAATGCCAATGCAACAGGTATATTTGCAGGACATTCTCAGTTTACTCCTTCAACTTCTAGTATTGATTGGATTGTTGATAGTGGGGCAACTGATCATATGGTGAGAACTAAAGATCTACTAACTCATGGATCAACAGTGAAGAGTTCAGGACATGTTCAACTTCCAAATGGTGATTCCACAAAAGTCACACATTCAGGCTGCTCTCAATTACAAGGAGGTGAAGTAGTTAAGAATGTCTTATATGTGCCAGACCTTAATTTTAATCTTCTTTCAGTGGCTAAACTTACTAGGCAGTTGAATTGTTGTGCAATTTCCTATCCTGATTTCTTTATTCTTCAGGATCTCTTCACTGGGAAAGTGAAGGAGATTGGTGAAGAAAATGGTGGCCTATACATTTTAAAGTCACCTCAATTGATAAACATTGGACAGCATAAGAGTATGGTTGCAGTGAAGAATTCTGCTGATGGTGAAGTTTGGCATAAAAGGCTAGGTCATATCCCTATGAGTGTTATCAGGAAGATAGACATGTTTGCTAATAAGAAGGATTTTCAGTTGACATGTTGCAATATCTGTCCATTAGCTAGACAAGTCAGACTACCATTTCATAATAGCAGTACTAGAAGTCCACAATGTTTTGATTTAGTTCATATGGATGTATGGGGACCTTACAAGATTACAACTCATAATAAAATGAAGTTCTTTCTTACTTTGGTTGATGATTACTCTAGATGGACATGGATATATCTCATGCATCTTAAGTCTGATGTCTCTACCATATTGAAACAGTTTCTTGCTATGGTTAAGACTCAATTCAATGTCCAAGTTAAAATGTTTAGATCAGATAATGGTGGAGAGTTCTTTAATGCTCAGGTGAGTGAGTTGTTTAACTCTCAAGGTATTATACATCAGAGTTCTTGTCCATATACACCTCAACAAAATGGTGTAGTGGAAAGAAAACATAGACATATAATGGAGACAGCAAGGGCTATTCGATTTCAAGGCAATATCCCAATCAAGTTTTGGGGAGAATGTGCTTTAGCTGCTGTTCATATCATCAACAGAATTCCATCCACTGTGTTATCTAATAAGTCTCCTTTTGAAATGATGTTTGGAAAGTCACCAGATTTGTCCTACGTGAAGATCATTGGATGCTTGTGTCATGCAACTACATTGTTGAGATCTGATAAATTTGGTCCTAGAGCCATCAAGTCAGTACTTATGGGTTATGGCACTACACAGAAGGGATACAAACTTTATGATCTACAAAATAAGGTTTTTTTTGTCAGTAGAGATGTGGTTTTTAATGAATCTATATTTCCTTTTCAAACTCATTGTTTTGATGATATACAATATACTGTATTATCTAATGAATATTCAGATTTGTCAGCCAGATCTGATGATCTTGACTATGTAAATGATCCCATTGATACTGATGGACAGGCATTTGACAATGGTCTTGAGGATCATCATCAACAGGATCAACCAACTCTAGATGATTAATCTTTGAGCTCCAACAGACGACAATCAACTAGAACTTCTAGGCCTCCACTTTGGCAAAAGGATTTTGTTACTACATTCAAGTCCAGATCAAAGTCCAACTGTTTGTACTCACAGAAAAATAGCATTGATTACAGTAACTTGTCTTCCTCTTATCAATGTTGCATTGCTAATCTTTCAATCGACACTGAGCCTAAGTTCTATCATCAAGCTGCCAAGGATCAGAGGTGGGTCACAGCTATGAAAGAAGAGATACAGGCATTAGAAGACAATAAGACTTGGGAGGTAGTGACTTTACCTGTTGGAAAAAAGGCTATAGGTTGCAAATGGGTGTACAAGATTAAGTACAAGGCAAATGGTGAAGTTGAGAGATTCAAAGCCAGACTTGTAGCCAAGGGATACAGTCAGCAAGAAGGTTTAGACTACCAGGAGACATTTTCTCCAGTTGTTAAAATGGTCACAGTTAGAACAGTGCTTACTCTAGCTGCATCTAAAGGATGGGATGTCCAACAGATGGATGTTTATAATGCATTCTTGCAAGGTGACTTAGTAGAAGAAGTCTATATGCAGATACCTCAAGGATTCTCTCATATGCATGCAGGGGATCAACCTGTATGTAAGTTGCTTAAGTCATTGTATGGACTTAAGCAAGTTTCACGACAGTGGAATGTAAAGTTGACTCAGGCATTATTAGTTGCTGGATTTCAGCAAAGCCATTTGGATTATTCCCTATTGATCAAGAAGTCTTGTGAAGGCATTGTGATTGTCTTGATTTATGTTGATGATCTGTTAGTCACTGGTAGTAACATCACATTAATCAATGACACCAAACAAGTACTAAAGGATAACTTCAAGATCAAAGATCTAGGATCATTGAGATACTTCCTAGGGATAGAATTTGCAAGAAACAATGAAGGGATTCTCATGCATCAGAGAAAGTATGCCTTAGAGATTATTTCAGACTTGGGTTTAGGTGGATCTAAACCTATTGCCACACCTGTTGAACTGAATGGAAAGCTCACTACTGTAGTTTTTGACAAGCATGTAGGAGTTACATCTGATCCTATATTATCATATATTGGTGAGTATCAAAGATTGGTTGGAAGATTGATCTACTTAACCATTACTAGACCTGATTTGTCATATGCTGTTCAAAACTTAAGTCAGTTCATGAATGCTCCCAAGCAATCTCATATGAATGCTGCTATTAGAGTTGTTAGACATATTAAACAACAACCTGGCCTAGGTGTTTTGTTGTCTGCTCAGCATTGCGGTTCTTTACAAGCATTTTGTGATGCTGATTGGGGATCATGCCTTGATACTAGAAGGTCCATTACTGGATATATGGTTAAATTTGGAGAGTCTTTACTTTCCTGGAAGTCTAAGAAACAGTCTACAATCTCCAGGAGTTCTGCTGAAGCAGAATACAGAAGTCTGGCATCTACTGTTGCAGAAGTTACATGGATACTTGGTCTCTTTCGTGAATTAGACATACCTACTGTCTTGCCTATTATTGTATATAGTAACAGTACTGCTGCTATCCAAATTGCATCCAACCCTGTTTTCCATGAGAGGACAAAACACATTGACATTGATTGTCATTTTATTAGAGAAAAGGTTCAAAGAGGTGATATATCCATTCAACATTTGGCTACCTCTGAACAACCTGCTGATGTACTGACTAAAGGACTTGGTCGATTGCAACATGAATATCTGGTTTCCAAGCTCGGAATGAAGAACATCTTCATATCTCCTAGCTTGAAGGGGGGTATTGAGGAATATGCTAAGAGTATTGATAAGAGTTGAATAACTAGTTTGTTAGTGTTCAATTAGTTAGTTAGTGTTCAATTAGTTAGTTAACTAGTTGTTAATGTAGTTTGTTTAGTTTGTTAGCCAGCTGTCATTTTGTTATAGGTTCATTTACATTGTTAGTTAATTAGCTAACTGTATATATATGTGAGTGTTATGCATTGTAATAGTTAGTTAACACATTGTAAAAGCATGAGGGAGAAATTCTCTCCATAACTTCTTCCTTCTTCTTCTTCTTCTTCCTTTTCTTCAATCTTCCATTGTCGATTGTTTAATATCAACAAATTGTCAATTCTTTGGTCAAATTATATTTTTTATTTTAAAATGATTAATTAATAACTTCTTTTTATACAAATGACATATGACATCATTTCATTCGTCACTTTACATGTATTAGCGAGTGTAACACAAACACCTTATGTATTTTGCTGATATTAAAAAAAATGTCAAAATGACACAATAAAACTCTACATCAGGTGTCTAAAATGAATATTGTCTAGTTAAAGTGTATAAGTGACATATCGTGTCAACTTTAGAGAGCCACTGATGGGTTAGCCTTTTTTTTTTTAATTTCTGGTTTCTCACATGATTTACGATTTTCATATTAAAACTCAATTCAATTTAGATTCATAGCAAAAATTATATATTGAGAGATAAAATATTTCCTAACAAAGGTGACTCTCTATCTAGAGGGACTCGAATTCGAGATCATTAACTAAGAATGAAGAAGTACGTACCTACTGCTCCATCACAATCTTTATTGGCTAAAGGATTGGGCATGTGTTTGTGGCTGTGAATAGACATTTATGAGTACGAATCAAAAGGAAGACTTATCGCTATTAAAAAAAAACAAAGACTTGCAAAAAGATACATAATACATAAACATGACTCTTAACTTGACGTCAGCCGATAATTATATCTTTTAACTTAGGGTGTGCACAACTAGTCATTTAAACTTGCATAAAACTGAGCAATATAGACATATTCATTTTACATGGCACCATACATGACAATTTTGTGTCCTACACGACATCCTACATGCATTATGTCATGTAGAACACATACGTCTACTTGTTTAATTTTATAAAAGTTTAAGTGTCTACTTGTGTACACTCAAAGTTAGAGGTTACAGTTGTCCGCTAAATATAAGTTAAATGTCATGTTTATATATTATGCCTAAAAAAGTAGGTCAACTTTAAGCATTTAGACATAGTTTTATCTAGTGATTTAAAAATTAACATTTGAATAAATAATTTTATCTCTTGATTTCAAATCGTGAGCTCAAACTCCAATTTTCTTTAAAAGATTATTTTGAGAATTTCATATTATGATTTCATAGTTCAAAAATTTAACCCACAAATCTATAGTTTATAAAAGAAAATTCCACCATTTTATATCTTTTTTTTTTCTTCAAAAATATCAAAGAAGTGATGAAATATTAAAGGAATATAAACATGATGATATCGTTACTTATGTTATTGACCATGTTTAACTTTATCTAAAAAATAGTACACTACAATTCAAATTCAATTTTACTTTTTTTAAGATAACTTTGTGATAGTGTAAAAAAAATCAAATTACATATTTAACTAAAATTTTAACTTTATCTCATATTATTTTATATGATGATTTTAAATTCAATTCTTGTTTTCACTATTTCTCTTATATAATAAGAGGCAAAGGGAGGAGCTTAGGGTCGTGCTGCTTGCCGATCAAAAGCTCTTTTCCCTTCAATGGGTCCGCTTCAGTTGACGCCAACTTTATGTTTTATTGTGTATTTTTGCCGTTCACTTTTAATTATCGTGAATTTTTTTTTAATTCAACTTCAAATAATATTTTATGATGTATTTTTTTTATCATATTGCAACTCATAGTATTTTTTGTGTAGGTTTTAAATATTTAATTTTTTTTTTCAAAATATCAAATTAATGTCACATAATAATAATTGATATAATTACCGACTTTAATTAGTACATCCGATCCTAAATTCTTTAGATATCGATCTTATGAATGTCAATCTTTATTTGCTAACAAAAATTTAGTTGTCTCTCCAAACTCTACTTGTTCCTCATAAAATGAAACTGAAAAAGTAACATATATTCTTCGAAAACGACCTAAAAATTACTAAAAATCACAAAAATTATCAATTTAAAATATGTAGGAGACACATAAAAAAAACAGTTGAACTTTTGAACACAGGAAGTAACATATGTTATTAAAAACTCAAATAGAAAATACTATAAATTAATATAATTGATATCTTAAAATATCCACATGACAACAAAAAAATTAATGCTTGTACTGCTTCTGTCACATAAATTAGGATTGAAATGGTTTTAAAATTTTAATTTTGGTTATACATTGTAAATAACCGAATAATTAAAATGCTATAATTTTCTAAAAATAACCGATTGAACCGTCCTACCACTACTGTTGCCTCTACCCTGTTTATTTTTACTTAAATTTAAAAAAAATTATTTCATTTATGCCTTCAATTTCATTTCTACCTTTATTTTCTATTTAGCAATAATATAATTTTTTTTGGTTGCCCGAGACTTTGTTTTACTAATCTTTTTTATATACAGCGAAGACTTAAGACTTCGTCAAACTTTTATATTTTAATATTCAAGAACCATCCATGTAATAATTTCCAAATTTTTTTTTGGTTTCCCATTGACAGTTCGTTAACTACCATATATATATATATATATATATATATATATATATATATATATATATATATATATATATATATATATATAATGTAATATAGTTTCCCATCTCCCAGTGAAGCCGAGCCATCTACTTCTCTAAGACCTGTTCCCAGGGATCCAGATCAATATGCCTCGGAGTGGGAAGGAAAGTACCCCGGCCAAATCAAGATCCGAGGGTTTCTTTTACTAATATAGAGCATACCAATCTCAGAAACTAAACTGGTCAATGCGCGCTTGATACGCGAACACTAAAGAGAGAACCGGGGCAAATTTGCTTCGGTTAGGATTCGCCTTTGGGATTAGAATGAATCAAATTGGCTGAAACCGTCAACATACGCATATATATATATATATATATATATATATATATATATATATGTGGGTATGGTTTACTATTTTGAAATTAGATTCTTTCCGTTCAGAATTGTTTGTCATATTGCGCTTATGGAAAGTTAATTTGATTAATTTTTAAAGATAAATTGGATCACATTAATTCGATATTATAAACAAAAAAATAGATATTATAAAACTATATAAAAAGTATTATAAATTACAATTTTTTTGCATATTAATATGATTAAAAAATAGATCTTAAAATGTTAGTCAAATTTTTTATAGTTTGACTCTAAGTATAAAAACTATGACAAACAATTTCGGACGGATGGAGTATTCAAGAACCATTTATTACTCCATGTAATAACTCCCAACTTTTTTTTTGGTTTCCCATTGACCGTTTGAAGTTCGATTTTAATATTTTGTAGTATGATAAATTATTAATCTTAGATTATTAAATTTTGACTAATATATATTCATATAATAGAGTATTATAATTTCGACAATTCAGAAAATATCTCAATCAAAACATAGTAACACATTAGACATGTATAAATGTACATTCAAAAGAAAGTAGAAATAAATTATGTTATTTATACAATTATATACTTCGGTATGATATTTGATGTTTATGTATTAACTATATATAAACTTATATATAATTATATACTTGTATTAAGTTGAGTAAGTAGACACATGATTTTTATGTTGTATAATACACATAGAGCACTACGTATAATACAAATTGTCATATAGAATATCATTTAGAACGCAACGATGGACGTAGGTTGTGGACTATGGGTGCTTAAGCACCCATTGCTTTTTGTGATAAATACTATTACTTGTGTACAATTTCTAACAATTTATTCAAATATATTAACTAAGCACAAACTCTATATAACAATTTTAAAATTAAAAATAATTGAGCATCCATGATATAGAATTTTTGGATCCGTTATACTAAAAAAATGTGTATATTTATTTGTTTAATTTTATACAATTTAAATATCTATTCAAAAATTTTAAAAATTAAAAAAATATAAATATAAAATTAAACTAAATTAAATATCATCGTACCTTCACCAACTACAATAAATTCGTTCTTCAACCTATTCACATGTTACTCTATAAAATATCTACTTGGAATCTATTATTTTGGCAATGAGTCATGAGTAGAATAAGAAAGGACATGTATATTTTATTTTTATTTCCACGTAATTATATGATTTTTATATTAAAATTTAATATCGAATTTTATTTATATAGAAAGATAAAATATTTTTAATAAATATAACTTTATTGTTTAAAAAACTTTAAATTTATGATATTTAATTAAAAATAAAAAATATTTATTACTTCAACACGACTTTCAAAGAAAGGACATGTGTTTGCAGTTGTGTGGACATTTTAGTGAATAAAAAAGGACATAATGATGTGAAGACTCATCGCTATTTAAAAAAAAAAAGAACAAAGACTTAAAAATAAGTCGGTCAACTTATTAAGCGTTTGAACATATAATTTTATCTCGTGATTTAAAATTAATATTTAGATAAGTGATTTTATATCAAACGGTGAAATTCTAATTTTTTTAAAACAAATTAATTTGCAAATTTCATATTTTTAAAATACAAAAAAAACAAGTTCATATTTTATAAAAGAAAATTTTCATCATTTTATATTGTGTATATTTTTTGCTTGAGTATCGAAAAGGTGATGAAATATTCATAAAATATGAACATAATGATATAATTACTAATGATATTGATCATGTTTCATTTTATTAAAGAGTAGTATACTACCACTCAAGTATATATATATATATATATGCTCCGACTCTATTTTAATTTATACGATATCTTTTATGTTTTGAGAGTCAAATAGTTTAAATTGATTGAAAATTTACACATGAAATTTTTAATTTTTTTTGAAATGAACAAAAAGTATTACGAGTCACAATAATTTATAATATTTATAATATCTATGAAAATTAACAATAAAAATAAAATTTATTTAACTCTTAAAATTCAAAAGGTGACATATAAAATAGATGATAGTTGATTCCACATGGATCCGCCCCTGTCTGTCTATTTGCATTTAAAATAAGAACACAGAGCAAAGACTTAAAAAAACTAAAAATTCAGTCAACTTACATTTTTTTTAAAATAAGAATATTATAAAATTAAAAACTCATAATTATTTTTTTTGGGTTTCCATTATATAACAGCTGTGGTCATGTGAAAGAAGTCATTGCAAACAATTAGTTGAAAAAGTAAAAAAATTTCTTTGTAATAATGGCAGATGCAGTGGTGAATTTTCTGGTAGAGAATTTGTTACAGCTATTAGCTGAAAATGTGAAGTTAATTGGAAGTGCAAAAGGAGAATTGGAAAATCTACTGAAAATTGCTGAACAACTGAAAGGATTTTTAGATGATGCTGCAAAATATGGACACACAAATAGTAAGCAGTGGAAAGTTTTGGTGGAACAAATACATAAAACAGTGTACAGAGCTGAGGATGCAATTGATAAGTTTCTGGTTCAAGCAAAGTTGCATCAAGATAAAAATATAGCAGAAAGGACATTTGATTGGCTAGGCAATCAGATTAAAGTTAGAAATTTTGCAGCTGATATCAAAGGAATACATGATCAAATCAAAGAGATTCGCAACAACAATCAAGCACTTCAGGCAACCCCTGTTCTTGAACTACCTAAAAAAGGGGAAGTAACTCAGGTATTATTCGAATTTCTTGTAACAGCTAAGCTAATTAGTGGCCTAAAGTCAAAATTTGGTATCGATAAATTGATTTTGGGATGAAGATGGGGTTTGGGGTGGGGGTGTCAAATTGGGATAAAAAAAAAAGGAAAATATTTAAAATTATTTCTTTTTACTTAGTTGATGATCATTATTGAGTTTTTACTTTATTCTTTAATAATGTAAGAAGGAAAAAGGCTTAAATATGTCATTGAACTCTCAGAAAAGGTTCATTTATGCCATCAGTTAAAAGTTTGGCTCATTTATGTTATTATCGTTAAAAAAAAACTTATCCATGTCATTATTTTTTTAACGGTGGTTTTGCAAAACCATTTTTGATACGTGGCAAATTATATCAATTTTTTTTAATAAAAGAAATCATAATTCTAAAAAAAAAAATGAATTAAATTTTTTTATTAAATAAATTAATGACATGGTCGAATTATAATTGGCCACGTCATCAACTTATTTAATAAAAAAAATAAAAATTCTGAATAAAAATTGAATTATTTTTCTTTTTTTGAATTTTTTATTAAAAAATTGATGACACGTGTCAAAAATGGTTTTGTAAAATCATTGTTAAAAAATGATGGTATGAATGTGCCTTTACTTTAACAGTGGCATAAATGAGTCAAACTTTTAACTAATGTCATAAATGAGCCTGAAAGTTTAATGACATATTTGAGTTTTTTCCCATGTAAGAATGTTTATTTTTATTATAAGAAATAAGTGTGAATGGAAAAAGAGAAAAAAGTAAGATTTTTTTTAAAAAAACTAATATTTGTTTGTGGCTATATTATAGTTTAAAACTATATTTTGTATTACAAAAAAAAAAACTATATTTTGTTGTTATATTTAAATTTAATTTTGTATTAGTAAAAAAAAAGGGTAGTTATAATAACTTTTATAAGAAAATTAGAAAAATATAAATTTAAATTAGTAATTGAATCAAAGAAGTAAAAAAAAAAAATCATGTGAGAAAGACCAAATAAATTCATACAATTAAATATAATTTTTTTTAAAAAAAAATCACTTATTTTAGAAGAAAATGGTATAATGATATGAGCTATGGGAAGTATATTAGCCTTTTTTTTCTTTGTAATAATTAGGTTTAACATACTATATGAATGTCTTTTTTAATTTGAACTCAACTCATATTTATTTTTTCCAATTTTGAATCTACACAAATAAATATTTATTTGTTGACTTTGCTCTTACGGTTAAAATGAAGTTATTTTTACCTTGTTGTTACTATACATATCACCCGTACTTCTCTATTATATAGAAAACTCCAAATCAACTTAAAATATCCAATTTTAATTAAAACGACCCAATTTCTTCATTAATCCAAACCCAATATCTAATTTTAATTAAAACGACCCAATTTTTTCGTTAATCCAAACCCAACCCACTAAAATAAATAAATTCATACCAAGTTAAAATCTCAAATCTATTTCTCCATGGAGGAAGGAGAGGAAAAATATTAGAGAGATGAGTTTAGAGTTTTAATTTTATATGAATTCATTTGGTGTAGTGGGTCGAGTTTTGGATTAAAAGAAAAAATTGGGTCATTCTAATCAAAATTGCGTACTTTTAATTGATTTGGGGTTTCCATCCTAGGGATCGAGGTGACAAGTATAACGCAAGGATTAAAACAACTTCGAAATAAACTAATAAACTGAAGTTAAGGGGGTGTTTTTGAACTTTTTCCCTTCTCATAATTATATTTCAATTGACAAAATAGCTAATCAATTTTATGCTTCCACTGTCTCAATTTATATAGTCATCTTTTTGGTCAGTTCGAAGAAGAATGACACGTTTTTATATTCGCTAATAAGTTATCTTTTAATGTTTACATTAGCCTTAGTAAAATGTGACTTACTTTAGATGTCTAACTTGTGAAGATCAGCCATTCTGTTTTCTGATGTGATTCATTTACATGTTCAAAAGGGTCCTTCTTTGGAGAATGATGCTGTGGTCGGGTTTGATGACGAAGCTAACAAAGTGATCAAGCGACTTGTTGAAGGACCGTTGGATAGTGTCGATATTATCCCCGTGGTGGGGATGCCCGGACTTGGAAAAACTACACTGGCAAGAAAAATCTATAATGATCCTAAGCTTACATATGAATTTTACAGCATTGTTTGGGTTTACGTAGGTCAGGAATACAAAGCAAAGGATATTTATCTTAGGATTCTTAAGTTCTTCAAAAAAAACATAGAAGATCATCTCAATGATGATGTGGACACATTGGCTAAGGCAATAGGTGGTTATATCAAGAAAGGAGGTAGATGTCTCATTGTTTTAGATGATGTGTGGGAAGACGATGTCATTGATCACGTGATGAAAGTTTTCGCAGAAAACAAAAAGGGTCATCGGATTATGATGACCACACGTGACACACGTCTTGGTATCTTTGCCAATAAAGAACCTCATAAGCTGAAATTCTTGGAGACAGAAGAAAGTTTTGAGTTGTTGGTAATGAGAGTTTTTGGCAGGGGCGGGTGTCCAAATGAATTAGTGGTAACTGGGAAACAAATTGCAAGAAAATGTGGTGGAGTACCACTTGTAGTAGTGGTAATTGCAGGAGCATTAAGAGGTCGTTCGGACAAAAAGGATTGGGAAAGAGTTGAAAAAAGTGTGGTGCAATATCTTGGTGAGCATACCGAAGATAGCTGCCTGAAATATGTGAAGATGAGTTATGATTATTTGCCCCGAGAAGTGCAGATGTGCTTTTTGTATTGTGGTGTCTTTCCTCGAGGCTTTGATATCCCTTGTTGGAAGTTGATTCGTTTGTGGATAGCAGAGGGGTTGATAAAGCCGCAGCCTGAGTCCACTCTACAAGTAGAGGAGATAGCAGAGTTTTATTTGACAGACCTTCTCAACAGAAATTTAGTAATAATAATGCAAAAGAGGTCTGATGGTCAAATAAAAACATGTCGTCTTCACGACATGTTGTATCAGTTCTGCAAAAAGGAGGCTAGTAACAAATGGCTTTTTGAAGAACCTGATCAATCTAAACTGGATCCAGATACTTGCCGTCGCTTGTGTATTCAACCATCTAATCTGTCTGACTTTCTCTCCACAACACCTTTTGCAGAACATGTCAGATCTTTCTATTGTTTTTCCTCAAAACAAAAGCCAATCAACTTGTCTCCTAATGAAACCAAACTCATTCACAAAGCATTTCCACTTATGAGAGTCATGGATGTCGAATCTCTCAGATTTATTTTCTCCAAAGACTTCAAAAATTTGTTTCATTTGAGGTATATTGCTATCTCAGGTGACTTTAAGTCCCTCCCTCCTACCTTTGGTAAATTCTGGAATTTACAAACTCTAATACTTAATACAAGTACCTTAGAGCCCACTCTTGAAGTTAAAGCCGATATATGGAACTTGTTACAGTTGAGGCATCTCCACACCAACATACCTGCAAAATTGCCATCCCCGACTACCACGACAGGTAAACCTTCTTGTCTACAAACTCTTTCTATGGTTACACCAGAAAGTTGTGAGAAAGAAGTGCTAGCAAAGGCGTGTAATGTGAAAAAATTGAGCATTCGAGGGCAAATGGCGGCTTTTCTTGGTGCTTACAAGGGTGGTATCAACAATCTTAAAGAGCTACAGTGTCTGGAACATTTGAAATTGTTGAATGATGTTCTTTTCATGAATAAAGCACTTCACCTTCCATCAACATTCTCCGAACTGGTACGTACGGTGAAGAAGTTAACTCTGACAAACACAAGGTTTACTTGGAGTGAGGCGGAGAAATTGGGGACGTTGGAATCTCTTGAGGTCCTAAAGTTTAAAGAAAATGCATTCACGGGTGATTTCTGGAAGCCAAAGAGTGGATTTAGCGCACTCCAAGTCTTGTGGATTGAAAGGTCAGAATTAGAATCTTGGGAGGCTTCGGTTGTTAACTTCCCCGCGCTTAGGCAACTGGTTCTTATCTCTTGTGATAAGCTTGATGCTGTGCCACTTGAGCTAGCTGATATACCCAGCCTTGTAGAGATGAGGCTGGATAACACAAGCAAAGCGGTAAAATCCGCAAAAAATGTTCGGGATAGCAAGACATCTAAAAGCATGAAACTCAAGCTAAGCATATACCCACCTGAAAATTAATCCAAGGTTGCACAGTGATATTGAAAGGTCAGTTGAAATTCACTAATAATCCTTACATTATGAATTGCAGTCTGCTCTTACGTGTGTGTGTATATATGGCTCGACCATGATTTGGAGTAGAAAATACCATTTGCTTATTTCTAACATAATTTTCCTTCTTTCTGCAGGAGACGACTTGGACATCGAGCTTGCTGGAAGCCAGGGGTCATCAGACAAATAGCTAACTGGAGTGTTGTCATTTTGAAATAAGGCTAGGTCTGCTGCAACTCGAGTTCCCTTTTATATAGATTGTTTTTTTTTTTACTCCGTTGTGAAACTGTTTGCATCTTTCCTATTCTATTATCTTTGTAGTTGCGTAAAACTGTTGTTTGCATCTTTCCTATTCTGTTATCTTTGTATTTGCTTTGGTATGTTCGTGTAAAACTGTTGTTTTAATCCATCGTTGTTTTTGTTGAAAGACATGTTACTCTCAACGAAGGCCTTATTAACTTGGTATCTTAGCTTTCACATGAATTCTAATATTGGCCTGACATTATGTACAGCTATGGATAACTAATCTTACAGAAATCAGTTATAACTGCCTAACTGCTTTCACTATAGCTGTCTAACAGAATCAACGGATATACATGTGTCATAATCTTATCTACAGATCTGACATTTATTCAATATCGGATTAGCGGATAAGATTGCGCCACGTATTCCTATTTAGCCTTCCGTTAGAGTGAAGAGCATATATGCTCTCGTTTTTGGACGGCATGGACATCAATTTCCCAAGAAAAACATGTATTATACATGAACAGAGGAAAACAGTGTGAAACCAGCAAATCTTACACTCCACAGGCAATGCATAGTAGATTTAACATGCTTATTTATTTCGAAAACAAAATAGAGATTACAGTACATCAATAGTTACCATTTACAAAATACAAAAACACAATTGGCCGCGATATTAGATGATCCCTCAAAATAAGCTTCCATTCCCTGCATAAGAAAGATAAAAAGTACAAGTCATCATCTTAATTTCAAGGAGGTAAAGATTTAATAAAAATGAGGTGAAGAATCGAAGAAACTTTCAGAGAAAATTATAACTTACTGTTTCTGTTACGGATATAGACCTTAAGCATATTATTTCCCATGTCCTCTTGTTCTTGTTCGATATTTCTGGCAGAATCCTCAGAAGTAGCGCTGCAATCATGTAACTCAATCGATTCCAAAGTACAAATTTCCCCAAAATCTGTTGGAATTTCTTGCAGGTCCTCACATATCTTCAGAACAAGACGTTTTAGATTAGGGAAGTTATCACTGCTAGCTTCCCAACGCTTAAGATTTAGATCGCTCAGTAACAACAACTTCAAGCTTTTGAATATGACTTTATCGCTCATTATCCATACATCATCATCGGCTTCACAATATTTAAGTTTGAGCTCTTCAAGATTTGGCAACATGATAAAAGTTGATGATATCTCTTCCCAAATGAACTTACTACAAAAAGATAAAGTCAACCTCCTAACTGATGTTGGAAAAACAAATGTCTTGATGGGGTTTTCCCAACTACTGTCCCAGGAAAGCTTGAATGCCTCAAGTTTTCTCAAGCTCGACATATCCAAGAGACGATAGGGAATAATTTCTTCTTGAAATGTAAAAGGTACATGAATGGTCAATATCTTTAGATTGGGAATGCTAGAAAAGACTTCATTTGTACAACTTGTGTAACAAAGACCGAAAAATTTCTCTAGATTTGGCATCACGGTCACAAGATTCTTATTTATTCTAGGACTTGGTAAATAAGTGTTTCTTCCTAAAGATATGTACTTCAAGTTCTTCAACAACCATATCTTCTTAGGTAAAGTCATTCCCGATACAGGACTACAGTTAGAAATAAGAGTTTGCAAATTCAGAAGCTCTGAGATTGATTCAGGAATATTCAAGCGTAAATGTTCAACATGGAGATATCTCAAATGAAATAACTTCGTAATCACATGTGGAAATGAGTCGAACCGTAGCATTTCATCATGGATGATGACCAATACCCTGAGAAGGTTGAAACAAGGGAGAAATCCCAGTATTATAGGATCATAATCGATGACGGGCAATTCACAAGGACTTGCAGTACAGGATTCAAATAGTGGACTAAGTGGATCAAAACAGTAAATAGATCTGGTAACAGGGGGTAATTTCTCATTAGCATAATGATACTCTTGAATACTGAAGCGACGAACATTATGCTTTTCTGCTGGTGAAAAAGGAGCTCTCACAACATGTGTAAACTTTGTCATTTCAGCTTCTAACAAACAGAACTCACGCAGAAGATCATGTATTCCGCATACTTTTACCTCACCATTGAATCTCCTTTTTCTAGCCATTATCAAATTCCTGCTGATAAGATCCTCCAGATAATGTTCAGCCACTTCCTCCAAGCTTTCACGACATCCGGAAGACTTCCTTATGAAACCTTCTGCGATCCATAATTGGATCAATCTCCGAATATCAACTTGAAAATCTTCTGGGAAATCCCCCATTGAAAGAAAGCATGGTTTGAGTCTATTAGGCAAGTGATGGTAACTCAAACCGAGAACGGCTAAACATTTATTTGGATTACTAGCAACGATTTCACTCAAGGTTTGGGCAACATACTTCCAATTTAATAATGTCTTGGGCACCGTTTTAGAAAGATGCCCTGCAATCACTGAAATTATTAAGGGAAGTCCTTGACATTTTCCTGCTATTGTTTTTCCAATTTCATCCAACTCGGGAGGATGATCGTGTTCTAGTCCAAACACCTTATCACGAAGTAACTTCCAACTGCTATCTAAATTTAAGAGGTTCATCTTATGAGGGCTACTAGTATCTGCATACATTGCTACATCAGTTTCCCTAGTAGTCAATAAGACTCGACTCCCATTGTTGCGATTAGGAAATATTTGTGATATGCCATCCCAAACATCCCTACTCCAAATATCATCAACAACAACAAGGTATCTAGGACCCTTTAGACTCTTTTGCACCAGGTCAGCTAACTCGTTGTCTTCCATCTTATCATAATCTTTTGTGTTCACAACAACTCTTTGCTTTGAAATGCAATGTAAAGCTTCTAACAATACATTTCTATATCGAAACTCTTGAGAAATTGTAACCCAAACAAAAATGTCAAAGTGATACCTGATTGGAAGATGGTCATAAACTTTTTCAGCGAGTGTTGTTTTGCCAATGCCACCCATACCTGATATGGTGACAATGTCAAGATCCGATGTTGATCCTCTCAATTTTTTATCTATTATCTCCAAGTCAACATCAAGTCCCTGAATGATATCATCTTTCATCTGATCTGACAGCATTTGATCACTCCTAGAGGAAGCACCAATCAAGGAATCCCCGGTCAATTCAAGAATTTGATCAGCATCATGACAAAGAATCTCCACCACTTGTTCCTTTGTCGTATCCATTTTTTCAACAACTGGTAGCATATCCTGGTGTTGTAAAATTCCAAATGTCCAGCTTAATTCTTCGATGACTTTAGAAATCTTCATTTCAACAACATCCTCTGCCTCGCTAACAACAACTCTAATATCTTCCTCCAAAGATTTGATTTTCTCATTGCTACTGTTTTCAAGAACATCTTGAAAATATTCAGCTGTAGCACGAAGAGAATCGAGCATTTCAGTAGTGTGATCATGAAAGAGTTCTGAAATATTTGGTTGATCAAGAGTTTGAAGAAGAGAAATTACAGCGGTATAAGCTGCCATCAAGTCAAGATATCAAATAATGTATTACTCTTTTGTATTTATAATAAAACTTCAATTAATTTCCAACACCATATTAATTGGTTGTGTGAAATCAGAAGAAGTAGGTGTAATATTAATGATGGGCAGTTGGGTGACTGATATAACAGGATAAAGTAGTCATATTGTAATGTTTTGGAATAGCAATACATAACTAAGTCAATGCCAGTTGGGTGTATGAAAATAGTGCTGTTGTCTATTTTCATTTGATTAATTCTTCTGTTTTTTTTTTTAATCAGGATAAGGCACGAGCAACCCTCTAGTACCCCTCTAGACTATGATCGAAATCTCAGAGAGATACCTTAACTAAGCTAAGTAAATTTGAAAAGCATGTCAACGACGATCAGAAGCTAGATTACATACTGTTACTACCAAGTACCATCCATGAGAAATGTTATCATTATCACTGTCCATCAACAAAAAACATGTATTATACATGAACAGAGGAAGACAGATTCAAAGTGTTAAACCAGCAATTCTTATACTCCATAGGCAATGCATAATAGATTGAACGTCCTTATTTATTTCAAACTATCACACAGAAAACACAATTGACCGAGACATGTATTAAACATGCTTATTCCTAAAACATGAAATCAACAAAAACGATCAAAATATAAAAACAAAAATATGAACTACAAGGTTCTGAATTCGGAAGATAGCATTAGATGATCCCTCAAAATAAGCTTCAGTTCCCTGCATATGCAAGATAAAAAGTACAAGTCATCATCTTAATTTCAAAGAGGTAAGATTTAATAAAAATGAGGTGAAGAATCTAAGAATATTTCAGAGAGAATTATAACTCACTGTTGCTGTTATGGATGTAGACCTTAAGGATATTATTTCCCATGTCGTCTTGTTCTTGTTCGATATTTCTGGCAGAATCCTCAGAAGTAGCGCTACAATCATGTAACTCAATCGATTCCAAAGTACAAATTTCCCCAAAATCTGTTGGAATTTCTTGCAGGTCCTCACATTTCCTCAGAACAAGGCGTTTTAGATTAGGGAAGTTATCACTACTAGCTTCCCAACGCATAAGATTTAGCTCGCTCAGTAACAATAACTTCAAGCTTTTGAATATGTCTTTGTCACTCAATCTCCATACATCATCTTCGGCTCGACAACGTTTAAGTTTGAGCTCTTCAAGATTTGGCAACATGATAAAAGTTGATGGTATCTCTTGTCAAATAAAGTTACAACACCTAGTTAAAGACAATCTTCTAAGTGATTCTGGAAAAACAAATATCTTGATGGGGTCTTCCAAATAACCTTTCCAGTAAAACTTGAATGTCTCAAGTTTTCTCAAGCTGGACATATCCAAGAGACGATAGACAATATTGTGTATTATTCTCGAAGGTACACGAGTGATCAATCTTTTAGATTGGGAGTGCTAGAAAAGACTTTATTTGTACAGCTAGAGTAACAAATACTGTAAAATTCCTCTAGATTTGGCATCCCTATAACAAGATTGTTGTCTATTCTAGGACTTGGTAAATAAGTGGCTCCCCCTAAACGTATATACCTCAAGTTCTTCAACATCCATATCTTCCTAGGTAAAGTTATCTCTAAAGAATGACCATCACAAATTAGAGTTTGCAAATTCAGAAGCTCTGAGATTGATTCAGGAATATTCAAGAGTAAAGGTTCAACTTGGAGATATCTCAAATGAAATAACTTTGTAATCACAAGTGGAAATGAGCCGAACCAGGCAGGGAAGATGCCCAATACCCTGAGATGGTTGAAACAAGAGAAAAATCCATGTATTATAGGATCATGACGGTAGATGGGCAATATATGGAGAAGCTTAATACGGGGTTCAAAAGGTAAATCCAAGTAAGAAAAGCAGTAGATAGATCTGGCTACAGAGGGTAAGAGCTTATAAGCATCCACAATATACTTTTGAATACTGAAGCGACGAAAATTAGGCTTTCTGCTGGTGAAAATGGAGTTCTCACAACATGCATAAACTTTGGCATTTCAGATTCTATCAAACAGAACTCACGCAGCAGATCATGTATTCCGCATACTTTTACCTCAGCATTGAATCTCTTTTTTCTAGCCATTATCAAGTTCCTGCTGATAAGATCCTCCAAATAATTCTTAGCCACTTCTTCCAAGCTTTCACGGCTTCCAGAAGACGTCCTTATGAAACCTTCTGCCATCCATAATCGGATCAATCTCCAAGTATCAACTTGAAAATCTTCTGGGAAATCACCCATAGAAAGAAAGCACGGTTTAAGTCGATTAGGCAAGTGATGGTAACTCAAACCGATCACTCCTAAGCATTTATTTGGATGACTAACGATGATTTTACTTATGCATTGTGAAGCTAGTAGTGATAACTTCCCTAATCTAAAACGCATTGTTCTGAAGAAATGTGAGGACCTGCAAGAAATTCCAACACATTTTGGGGAAATTTGTTCTTTGGAATCGATTGAGTTAATGCTATCTTCCGAATTCAGAACCTTGAGATGCAATGTAAAGCTTCTAACAATACATTTCTATATTGAAATTCTTGAGATATTGTAACCCAAACAAAAATGTCAAAGTGATACCTGATTGGAAGATGATCATTAGCTTTTTTAGCGAGTGTTGTTTTGCCAATGCCACCCATACCTGATATGGTGACAATGTCTAGATCCGACGTTGGTCCTCTCAATCATTTATCTATTATCTTCAAGTCACCATCAAGTCCCTGCACGATATCATCTTTCAACTGATCTGACAGCATTGGATCACTCATAGAAGAAGCGCCAATCAAGGAACCCCCGGTTAGTTCAAGAATTTGATCAGCATCATCATGAGAAAGAATCTCCATCACTTGTTTCTTTGTATTATCCATTTTTTCAACAACTGGTAGCATATCCTGGTGTTGTAAAATTCCAAATGTCCAGCTGTCGCCTTTGATGATTTCTGAAATTTTTGTTTCAACAACATACTCCGCCTCACTAGCAACAACTATAATTATTTCCTTCAAAGATTTGATTTTTTCAATGTCAATCCCACTCTTATAGCTAGATTTTTCAAGAATTGGCACGAAGAGAATCGAGCGTATCAGCAGTGTGACCATGAAAGAGTTCTGAAATATTTGGTTGATCAAGAGTTTGAAGTAGAGAAATTACAGCAGTATAAGCTGCCATCAAGTCAATACAGAGAGGAATTGGCACAAAAATAATTTTTGAACAAGTAGAGAGGATGTGATTCAAGAATCAAGATACCAAATGTTGTACTACTCTTTTGTATTTATAAAAATCTTATTGTATAACATCCTTTAATTTCAACCACCATCAATAAATTATTTTGACTTACTAAGTCATTGTTTATTTAAAATGATTAGTGAGTTGGTATATAATAATGATGGCCTCTAGTTAATTTAAAAAACACAAATTATTGTTTATTTGTTCTGATTAGATAAAATTACAACCACCTTTACAGCGTTCTAAAAGGATTTTTCTTGACTCACTTACTACAGGCTTCAATCACGCCTAATGCTCAACGCTCGAGCTATTGATAACTTGATGAACATTTCTGATATCATAATTTAAGGTTCTTCATCTGGAAGATGGTGTGGTGTTTGAATTTTTAATCCCACAGTGTAACAACACCATTAATAACTCATAATGTGGCGATTACACAATCTGTAACAGCTCAACTAAGAGAATAGTAGAAATATATGATAAATTGTGTGAATAATTGCTTCACGATGTTGTTCTTATCCTTCTTCGCACATTGTATACCCCAAGGCCTGAATCTCCCCTCAAAAACGTGTAGAACATATATTTACAGTGTTAGGATTGACCATGGACCGGATGTCTAAGTAAAATCCAAAGCTGACTTACATTGCTTGTTTTCAATTCCGCCATGTCCTGCTATCCAATATAATATGCAGCTCATCGGGCACATTCTTAAGCATATCACAGCGGAGAAGAATAAAGTTCCTGAGATTTGCATAGTGAAGTTTTGAAGCCTCTTAACACTCGAGATCAGTCATTTCAATCCGCAAGAGCTGGAGCAGGCTAAAACCTCATATCTCTGTCTTCCATGACTTCCCTTTGATCGCATATTTCTTTCAACTTTAACTACTCATTTCAATCAACTTATTCACCTAACTCCAACCAAAACTTGAGTTTTGACAAAGTTAGCATTTCAGTGTGCGTAGAAACCTGAATAGTGCCTATGGAAGGTGAAGGGCTTTACTCATATAATCCACCCTTGTTAGTTTCAAGAAAATAGTTGTATCCAGTATACTTGTTCTGTTAAGTTAACTATACGCCTTGGAAGTTCCTTGAAATTGCCTGAGATAGAGATATATGTCAAATGAAATAGATGGTTTAAGTGCTTGGAGAAGGAAAATTTGAGGGATTCAATTTCCAAGACCTTGATCAGTGGAAATGCTTTCAGGATACGTTTTGACGTCAAGAGCAGACAACTCGCCTTGTTCCTCTTGTGTGAAAAAACATAAAAAAGGATCCAACATGTTCTGCATATGACTTTATGGAGAAAAGTTCAAACAGAGCAGACAATTCAATAAACAATCAACAAGAGGTATCTAGATACTATAACTTGATTACCATAAATAATCGACTGCTTCTAGGATACCGTTCCTTCTTGAACTTGTATTGACCTATTTTCAACAGGTATTGAAAAAAGCATGTCAACGACGATCAGTTAAATGGGAAACTAGCCAACAGCATCTTAGCTTGAATGTAATGCAGACAAAAAAGATCACAGCTCATCTCATCTCAACTACAAACAGTTACCAACTTGCGGGATGATTTAGGCACTGATGAGCCGCCTAACAAGCGAGCCACTAAGGTCTTCTTATTCAATCAGTGCAATTAATATAATATGTTCTTGTTCAATTTCATTTCATCAAAGTTAACTAATCATGATCTTAGTTTGTTATGGAAACAAATTAACTTGTCCGTGATATCTTTCACTCTGGAGATGCTTAGCTTTACACCAGTTCGTACGTTTCTAGATATCTGCTTCGATGGAGGTTGAGAAAGAATACATAACCAAAGACAAACTTGGTTGAAAGCGCATGATCAATTGTACACTATTAAAAAGAAGTCGAATTTCATAAAAAGTAAAAGAAATTTATTCATTGTCTACTTCGACCCTCTGATGTTCATTCAAATCAGAAGCTAGATTACTTACTGTTACTGCCATTCTTGAGAAAGACAATTGATATCCAGTATCTCAATTCACATAAAGCACCACCCATGAACGAAAACATGTTATAAATGAACAGAGAAAATAGATCCAAAATGTGAAACCAGTGGTTCTTGTATTGCATAGATATTACAGTACATCAATAGTTTCCATTTACAAAATACAAAAACACAATTGGCTGAAACATGTATTAACGTATTTATTATTCCTAAAACATGAATTTAACAAACAATCAAAATATAAAAACAAAATATGAACAGCAAGGTTCTGAATTCGGAAGATAGCGTTAGATGATCCCTCAAAAGAAGCTTCTATTCCCTGCATATGCAATATAAAAATTACAAGTCATCATCTTAATTTCAAAGAGGTAAGATTTAATAAAAATGAGGTGAAGAATCGAAGAACATTTCAGAGAGAATTATAACTTACTGTGGCTGTTATGGATGTAGACCTTAAGGATATTATTTTCCATGTCCTCTTGTTCATGTTCGATATTTCTAGCAGAAACCTCAGAAGTAGCACTGCAATCATGTAACTCAATCGATTCCAAAGTACAAATTTCCCCAAAATCTGTTGGAATTTCTTGCAGGTCCGGACATTTCTTCAGAACAAGGTGTTTTAGATTAGGGAAGTTATCACTGCTAGCTTCCCAACGCTTAAGATTTAGCTCGCTCAGTAACAACAACTTCAAGCTTTTGAATATGTCTTTATCGCTCATTATCCATGCATCATCATCGGCTCCACAATATTTAAGTTTGAGTTTTTCAAGATTTGGCAACATGATAAAAGTTGATGATATCTCTTCCCAAATGAACTTACTACAAAAAGTTAAAGTCAACCTCCTAAGTGATGTTGGAAAAACAAATCTCTTGATGGGGTTTTCCCAATTCTTGTCCCAGAAAAGCTTGAATGCCTCAAGTTTTCTCAAGCTCGACATATCCAAGAAACGATAGGAAATAATTTCTTCTTTAAATGTAAAATGTACATGAATGGTCAATATCTTTAGATTGGGAATGCTAGAAAAGACTTCATTTGTACAACTTGAGTAACAAAGACCGAAAAATTTCTCTAGATTTGGCATCACTGTCACAAGATTCTTATTTATTCTAGGACTTGGTAAGTAAGTGTTTCTCCCTAAAGATATGTACTTCAAGTTCTTCATCAACCATATCTTCTTAGGTAATGTCATTCTAAATAAAGGACTGCAGCTAGAAATAAGAGTTTGCAAATTCAGAAGCTCTGAGATTGATTCGGGAATATTCATGCTTAAACGTTCAACATGGAGATATCTCAAATGAAATAACTTTGTAATCACAAGTGGAAATGAGTCGAACCGTAGTATTTCATTATGGATGATGACCAATACCCTGAGGAGGTTGAAACGAGAGAGAAATCCAAGTATTATAGGATCATAATGGAAGACGGGCAATTTCCAAGGACTTGCAGTACGGGATTCAAATAGTAGACTAAGTGGATAAAAACAGTACATAGATCTGGTAACAGGGGGTAATTTCTTATTAGCATAATGATACTCTTGAATACTGAAGCGACGAACATTATGCCTTTTTGCTGGTGAAAAAGGAGCTCTCACAACATGTGTAAACTTTGTCATTTCAGCTTCTAACAAACAGAACTCACGCAGAAGATCATGTATTCCGCATACTTTTACCTCACCATTGAATCTCCTTTTTCTAGCCATTATCAAATTCCTGCTGATAAGATCCTCCAGATAATGTTCAGCCACTTCCTCCAAGCTTTCACGACATCCGGAAGACTTCCTTATGAAACCTTCTGCGATCCATAATTGGATCAATCTCCAAGTATCAACTTGAAAATCCTCTGGGAAATCCCCCATTGAAAGAAAGCATGGTTTGAGTCTATTAGGCAAGTGATGGTAACTCAAACCGAGAACGGCTAAACATTTATTTGGATTACTAGCAACGATTTGACTCAAGGTTTGGGCAACATAATTCCAATTTAATAATGTCTTGGGCACCGTTTTAGAAAGATGCCCTGCAATCACTGAAATTATTAAGGGAAGTCCTTGACATTTTCCTGCTATTGTTATTCCAATTTCATCCAACTCGGGAGGATGATCGTGTTCTAGTCCAAACACCTTATCACGAAGTAACTTCCAACTGCTATCTAAATTTAAGAGGTTCATCTTATGAGGGCTACTAGTATCTGCATACATTGCTACATCAGTTTCCCTAGTAGTCAATAAGACTCGACTCCCATTGTTGCGATTAGGAAATATTTGTGATATGCTATCCCAAACATCCCTACTCCAAATATCATCAACAACAACAAGGTATCTTGGACCCTTTAGGTTCTTTTGCACCAGGTCAGCTAACTCGTTGTCTTCCATCTTATTATAATTTTTTGTGTTCACAATAACTCTTTGCTTTGAGATGCAATGTAAAGCTTCTAACAATACATTTCTATATCGAAACTCTTGAGAAATTGTAACCCAAACAAAAATGTCAAAGTGATACCTGATTGGAAGATGGTCATAAACTTTTTCAGCGAGTGTTGTTTTGCCAATGCCACCCATACCTGATATGGTGACAATGTCTAGATCCGACGTTGGTCCTCTCAATCTTTTATCTATTATCTTCAAGTCACCATCAAGTCCCTGCACGATATCATCTTTCAACTGATCTGACAGCATTGGATCACTCATAGAAGAAGCGCCAATCAAGAAATCCCCTGTTAATTCAAGAATTTGATCAGCATCATCATGAGAAAGAATCTCCATCACTTGTTTCTTTGTATTATCCATTTTTTCAACAACAGGTAGCATATCCTGGTGTTGTAAAATTCCAAATGTCCAGCTTAATTCTTCGATGACTTTAGAAATCTTCATTTCAACAACATCCTCTGCCTCGCTAACAACAACTCTAATATCTTCCTCCAAAGATTTGATTTTCTCATTGCTACTGTTTTCAAGAACATCTTGAAAATATTCAGCTGTAGCACGAAGAGAATCGAGCATTTCAGTAGTGTGATCATGAAAGAGTTCTGAAATATTTGGTTGATCAAGAGTTTGAAGAAGAGAAATTACAGCGGTATAAGCTGCCATCAAGTCAATATGGAGAAGAATTAAAACAAAAAATATTTTTTGGATGTAATTCAAGATATCAAATAAAACTTGTTGTATAACATCCTTTAATTAATTTCCAACACCATGTTTGTGGTTATTAATAACTTATTTTGATTTACTAAAATAAACTAAGTCAATGCCAGTTGGGTGCCTAAAATCAGATCTGTATTGACTGACTTAATAAAATAAAATAAGCTAATGCCAGTTTGATGCATGAAAACAGATCTGTGTCAACTTAGCTCCTACTCTTTTTGTTCCCTTGATGGCTCGGACTCGCTACATTAGAATTGAAGGTGAAGGATGATTACCATGCAAGAACCTTCCTCTGGTTTATTAATGTTTTCTTTCTTTTGATATAAACAATTTTATACTAAATTAAGAAAATGCCATTTATTTTTTATTTGTTAATTACTATCGACGATCATTCCCTTCAGTAACAACTATATATTAATACTAATAATTACTGACATCATTCACCACCACCTATTAGATATAAGCCTATAACTATAATCAGCCACCACCTGTTGCCACCATTCGGCATCAACTACTACTGTCAACCACCATTACTGACTAGCTACTACCCATAATTACTTAAATCATTCAAAATACTCCCATCTAGCCTATAGCTCTGTTGCTCGGACTCTGCAAAAATGGTGTGTCCGATCCTTTAAAAGTAGGTCTTTTCTGGAGGATATGACACGAGTACAACAACAACATAGGCCTATTGTACCATAAAAGTTGTATGAAGTTAAAATAACAAGATATACTAGTAGTAAAAGACTATTGATCATGCATTGTTGGACTTAAAATATCCCCCAATTGTGTATAGTAGAAACTTAAAATAATTTATGAACAAAATGAATTCGGCGATCTTAATATCATTATCAAGGACATTGTTTGACTGGTTTAGCACGTTTTCAATTCCGCGATGTCCTGCCTCTCAATACAATATGCAGCTAATCAGGCACATGTTTAAGCGTATCACGTTGGAGAAGAACAAGGTTCCTGAGTTTTGGGAAGTGAAATCTTGGAAGCCTTCCCAACACTAATATAGTTGCCACTAATACTGCATCTTTAGCGGCGACATTTATACCCTTTAGTGGCGATTACTAATACTTCATTCTAGCGCTGACATATAAACCCTTCAGTGGCGATTATAGTTCCCACTAATACTCCATCTATAGTTGCCACTAATACGCTCAATCTTTAGCGACGACCCTTATACCCTGTAGTGGCGACTAAAGTTGCTGCTAATACTCCATCTTTAGCGGCGACCCTTATACCCATAACTGGCGATAATAATTGCCGCTATGCTCCATCTTAGTGGCGACCCTTACATCCTTTAGTGGCGATCAAATTTGCCGCTAATACTCCATCTTTAGCGACGACCCTTAGACCCTTTAGTGGCGATCACAGTTGCTGCTAATACTCCATCTTTTGCGGCGACCCTTATACCCTTTAGTGGCGATACAGTTGCTGCTAATACTCAATCTTTAGCGGCGACCCTTAGACCCTTTAGTGGCGATCACAGTTGCTGCTAATACTCCATTTAGCGGCGACCCTTAGACCCATTAGTGGCGATACAGTTGCTGCTAATACTCCATCTTTAGCGGCGACCCCTTAGACCCTTTAGTGACGATCACAGTTGCTGCTAATACTCCATCTTTAGCAGCGACCCTTAGACCCTTTAGTGGCGATCACAGTTGCTGCTAATACTCCATCTTTAGCGGCGACCCTTAGACCCTCTAGTGGCGATCACAGTTGCTGCACATACTCCATCTTTAGCGGCGACCCTTAGACCCTTTAGCGGCGATTTTTGTTGCCTCTAATACTCCATCTTTAGTAGCGACCCTCACACCTTTTAGTGGCGATTTTGGTTGCAAACTTGCGGCGATTTTGGTTGCCGCTAAAACTCCATCTTTAGCGTTGACGGTTACACCTTTTAGTATAGTTGCCTCTAATACTCCATCTTTAGCGGCGACCCGTACATCCTTTTAGCGGCGATTATAATTGCTACTAACACTCCATCTTTAGCAGCGACCCTTACACCCTTTAGTTGCTGCTAATACTCCATCTTTAGCGGCGAGCCTTAGACCCTTTAGTGGCAATCACAGCTGCTGCTAATACTCCATCTTTAGCGGCGACCCTTATACTCTTTAGTGGCAATTATAGTTGCCAATAATACTTAATCTTTAGCAGCGACCCTTATCACCCTTCAGTTTCCTCATTCACGAGATGTAGCTGGATCTTGTATCGTAGGAAAGTATCTGTCAGTAGTGGTCATCATGATTCGATGATTGTTTTTCGAGAGAACTCTTTTGACATAATCTACAATTTCTGTCGCGGACACATCATCCAAGACAACGAGACACTTATCTTCTTTAGCCATAACGCCACATATCACTTTGGTTATTTCGTTCACATCCTTGTATTAGTACTGCTCAATCTGTTCTGGGAACTGTATGAGAATCTTCGAAAGGACATCTTTTACTCGGTCAAATACCTTCACATAAATTAGAACCGAGTGAATTTGTGCTAATATATATGTCTATCAAACACCGTCTCATAAATATGGAGACGATTTGCATTTTTATTTATTAGGTGCAACAAATTCTCTAGCAGAAAACGTGCAGCTATAGTCACAACTTGATCTGCCATCTTCTTTCTTTGGAGTGAGCTAATGAAAATAGAGAAAATAGCTGTTTTAGTGAATGTAAACAAAATGGAAAGAGAGCAATAGCCTTTGGTCAAGCTATAGCGTATCACCCTCCTACAAAAGTTTGAGACCAGTTGTTATATCATGTGACAGATCAGATGTATTTAAGTTGAGTTGGTAGAGTGGTGTTTCTGAGACTGTCAATAGTTCAAGAATAAAATTAATAATTCACGATAAGTTCAAGAGTATTTGACACTTCATACTATGATAGAATTGCAAATTCGAATTTGGATATATAACAGCTTTTAGTAACTAGAAAGAATCTAATAAGAACAAACATTCATTCGACAATACTAATTAGTTAGTCTAACAGCCAATTTACATGTAAATACTTGAGCTTACTGTAGGGAGCATTTCATATTTGACACATCCTAAATATATATTAGTATTAATAACACTATCTCAAACAGATGTATTTCATTTTCTGCCTTCCCTCAACTGTTTCTTGGTGTGACGGCGTAATCCCAGACGTCCAGAGAGGATTTGACAACAGATTTCTGGTATTGAACCCCCAAGAGATAAGTATCTCTAGCTTGACATCATGACACCATCAATTGACTGAAGTGCTTGACTTGCATAAAAACGGACATCGACATCAGGGTCCTCAGCTAGCTCTACTAAACTAGAGCGAATCATTTTCTCTGCTACCTGGCAATTATAAGAGGCTTAGAAAGTCGGCACTAAGGTATAGTGAGGATATGCAAGTGTTAACTTTCTTCAACAAACAACAACGTAAGTAAGCTCAATCGCTAAACCAAGTAACCAATCCAAGAAAAGAAGGTAGATGAGAGTTCTCACTGATTGGTCAACAACAGGGATAAGGGACTGCAACACCTTTGCAACATTAAATTTGACGTTGGGCACTCTGGAGAAGAAATGAAATTTCCATCAGATCTAGGAACCGATGCATATAATGACTTTAACAAGAATTGAAAAGCAAAACCACCTGTCCTTTGCTACAGTAATAACCACTGGCAGCAACTTAGAACATGTTATCTCAGAACCCATCACAGGTGCAAGTAAAGATATTGCCCTTAGTATTGTCATCCGGTATAAATAATGTGAATTATTAATAACACCCAAGACCTGCAAAGAGATGACATGTTTAAACCACTAAAAACAGGAACAAGCTTGATATCAGACATGGTCAAACCAAGAGAACGAATAATGCAGAATATTAATCATATCCAGGAACTGCAAACAAATGACCATGTCTTGACCAATGTGAAACAGATAACAAGCAGATAATATACATGATCAAACCAAGTCTCTGAAACTAAGCTAGGCCATGATGAATTATTACAACAGTCTCAAGGACCCACAAAATCCAGTATTAACCCTTCAACCTGACAATTTTCATTTTTTCTTTCTTTTGCCTATTACTTTTGGGAGGGGGTTGTCATAGTGGATACACAGTTGAGGAAGGAATTGGAATGGTTATCTAAAGAGAAATCAATCCTAGGGGGATACTTCAGAAGTGATTATCAAAAGAGAAATCAACTCACCTCTCCCTACCATTCTGCCTAATATCCATGCATCAACAGCAAAAGAAATTCTCACGAGAGTTATTTGGAAATTATGCAAGATAACCAGCACTTCAGCTTTGAAATAGCATCAAACAAACCTGAGGAATTATATGCTGCATTGCCCACTCTGGACCAAGTTCTTCCGCGAGACGCTTCAAGTTATTAGCCGCAGCGTCTCTGATTGAATAAACCTGAACCACATATGCAAGTCAGTAAGAGAGAATCGAATGCTTGATGCAAGCATTTTTCTTTGACAGGTATCAACAATGGCAGAGAAGAGAAGAAGTCACAAGGGCTTCATTTCTTTGCATTTAATGGAGGTCTTAATCATTCAGATCTCAGTCATTAAGTTTGTTTTTAATGTTTGAATTCTAATCATTAAGACCATTAAGAGTGTTTCTTTAACAACCACTTAATGAGTCTGGATAGATCTGAATGATAAAATTTGTATCAAAGTCTTAATATCGTTAAGATTTTTATTCAAAAATTTCTACAAAGATGGCAATCACCAATTCCATCCATTCACTACTAGTCTTGTCGCCCACCATTATCAACGGTCATCATTGCCACCCACCATTATCAACTACCACCACCCACTACTCACAACCACCACCCTCAGACAACTACCATCATTGTCAATCACTACAATCAGTTGTCACCACCATTAGCCACCATTTATTATCATCACCACCGATCACTACCGACAATTACCACTCATAAGCCACACTATATATCGCCAACCACCATCATCATTTACCACCACCATTAATATCTTTATCATCCACCACAACTATCAACCACCTCCACCATCAACCACTACTGTCAACCACCATCACCAACTACTACACAAAATACCACCATCAGCCAACACAATCCCCAATCAACACCCAAAAACACCATCGCTAGCCATCACCATGAACAACCATCATACAACTTTTAAATATTTTATTGATTTAACATTAGATTGATTTACTATTTTATTAAATTTATATTTATAATTTTAATAGAGACGATTAATATATTCAGATGTTTAAACAATAAATAGTCCTGATTATTAAGTATTCATATATTACTGCCACATTTTTATATTTACATGTGTATTCATGTTGAAATATCTAAATCTTAATGTACATCTTAATATTCAGATTTAGATAGTCTTATTCGTCTTAATAAAAGAAAATGAGGCCTAAGACAGAAACTACAGCTAGTTTGATACAAAAGATGAAATGCATCCTCCTTGCCACTGACAATGAAAGAGAAAGTGAAAGAGATGCACTCACTTTACAAAAGCAAAGTATCTATGCTTCTCATTTTCTAGATTACATATCTAATGTTTTGTGTTATAAATCAAAAAGAAAGGTTCCATATCTAGTCACACTAGCTTATCACATACCAACCTCGTCCTGTAACCACTGTATGCAAAGGGTGCCAAGCTTATCATCGAAAAATCCTACACCCAACTGACTGGCCAGCAGAGGTATGTATTCTATTATAGCCAGACGAACTCGCCAATGCCTATCCTCTGCCAGCTCAACAATAGCTGGCAACAGAGATTGGGATAATAAATCAATTCCAATCACCTGTAAAATTCGAAGCAACTTAAATTTAGTCCTGAAGAAGCTGCAAAAGATTTGCAAAGAACCAATAGATAGAATGAATAAGCATAAAGAGAATCACGATTAATGAAGTTAGCCTTACTTCAAAAAAAAAGCATTAAGAAAACCATGATATTATGCAAGTAGAAGTAGAATGGTAAGGCAAAAAGAAAAGTTAAAGATTGACATAAAAACATCTGAACAAGACAAGCAATCAGAAAACAGATCTGGCAAAGAGAACTTGCTATTAGTTCAAGTTTCCCAAGCACACATTAGTTTGTACCAGCTAATTAAATAGCAAGTCCTGTTCGACTGCAAAACATTCATATCCATTAATGCTAGCAAACTGAGCCCATATTTTATCGATCCGCCAATATTTTAACAGTTGGGGAATGATATATTGAACAGGTCCCATATTTGACACGTAAAAATGGGTAAAATATGGAAATTGAGGGAACGTCTAGTAATTGAACATGTTTTCCCTTAAATATTTACTCAGTTCCTAAACTTTTTGTGTTTTCTCCTTTACATTTGGAGGTGTGATAAAGAGTGTTTCGTTGAATTCTTAAATCAATGCTTTTCTAGTTATTAGTTTCCAATCTTTGCATAGTTAAAGCAGTTTTAATAGGGTATAGCCTCCTTTTTTTAATTTAAAAGTAAATAATTCTTTTTTTAAAAACTTCAAAGTGCATAGCATCCGCCACAGAAAATAATTCATGACGGAGTTATTTCTTAATCGCTAGTAGTAACCAACTCAACATGCTACGATAGGATAACTAGACTTTGCAGATATTGCATCATAAGTGTATACAACTTAAATCCTTAATAATTTAAGCTTACTACAGTACGGGTTGAAAAGAACTTCTTGTTTAAGATGATTTTGGCAAATTTTGACACAGTATCATTCCATTCCTTATACTTGTCTTATGAACATGTAATATTCTCCACAGGTCCAATTTACATGTTTTGCTTTGTTTTGATATACAGTTAATTTTTGAGGACTGAACTTTCTTTAGTCCTAACTTTTGTTCACCGTGATATTGTGACAAATATGCAAAAGGTTTATATTAGGACAATATATTATGCAAATGCCCTTACAAATAATCGTAGGACTACTCTTGTAGTTTCTTGCTCTTCAACTTTTGTTCCTATTTATTATTTTGTGTAGTTCGTTGTAGTATTACTTTGTTGTATATCGTTCTGTAACTATCTATTGCCTCTTCTACTTCCATTATGTATTTTTTTGGACTGGTTCTGTCTTGAGCCGGAGGTCTATTAAAAACAGTGTCTACTTCACCTTTGAGGTAGAGGTAAGGGCTGCATACACTTTACCCTCCCCACCCCAATATTATTGAAAATGCAGAAAATTAATTGGCAAACACTGATACAAAGTTCGGTAGAAAGCACATAATTTGGCTGATATTGACTTATCAGATTGTTTAAGATACAAAGGCTAGCAAGGCTTCATAGATAGAAACTATACTAGTGAGAATATCATATTGTAGCATGAAAAATCACACTGTGTACTAAAGTCTGTACAGATTTAGATTGTAAGAAAATTAAAGAATTAAGAAAATAAGCATGACAAAGAAATCAATATTCTCGATCAAGAAGAGACTCTAGGAGAAGTCTATTCTCAGATAGGAGAATGATGAAAATTATAAAGTTGAGCATCATTTACCCGTGGAAATGGGTAAATATGGGTCAACTGTTTTTTTACCCAACCCATTTGTCGGCCAACCCACTTTTACCCTTATGAATTATGCGCGGGTTGAATTATTACCCATTTTATATTGACCTGTTTTCAACCCACCCAAATTTGACCCAACTCGCCCATTTGCCACCACTGATCTCCACATAGACTCATGAAATGAATAGCCTGAAAACAAAATTCTATCTATGGATCCTGAACCAGTCTGGTCTTCCTCAACTCGTCTCTGTAATAGAGATAAGACTGCATCTTGATATCTATGTCCTAGAACTGAAAGATGATTAAGAAAATTTTATAGGAACAAGAAGGCAAAGTGGCATCCCACTATACTAGGTTGACTATACGACTTCATTGATCTTCAATTTCCTTCTTCCTCTTGGAGCTTATCAGACACAAAGAAACGCTCATAATGAACAGAAAGCATGAACCAAAAGGAGCTAGAAAGAACAAGGCTTGAAAATACAACCAACCTGATTGACTTGATCAAGTTTGCTAATGATGTTGAGGCGCACATCAGGAAACTCATCCTTCAGAAGGGAAAGAAAAATTGGAAGAAGATGTTCAATGGTTGCATCCTGCATGAAATATAAAATGCATTCGATAATTTCAATGTCAAAGATCAAAAGAAGGTAGACAAACTAGGGAAGAAACCAAACACAAAAATCTCTTTGACTGCACATGTTATATTTTGATAAGGTAGCGGAATTTACCAATCAAAATCCAAAAATGTTTAGAAGATACATTGCCTAAAAAATAGTTTGTTTGCCAAGCTCTTCAAATTTGCTTATTTTGAATGGTGTTTTAGAAAAAGCACTTGGGAGATTACTACGTTTGTGTTTGGCAAAATCACTTCAAGAACTTTTTCCCAGAAACTTAGTTAAATGCCATAAATCTCCAAGATAAGCACTTCAAAAGAATCACTTCTAACTTTCAACAAGTTTGGCCAAACAGGCTCATAAGAAGAAGAGGAAGCATCATAAGGAAAGTGAAGAAAAATGAGAACCAGGTTGATGCATCCAACTGTGCACATTCAAGCTTAATAGACCCATTAAATAATGTGTGATAAGATGATTTGTAGAAATATGTTGAATCGCAGAGCGTCATACAAATAAAGAGCAGAACCTACTTAAATCTCATCAAAGAATTTGACCTCCCAGATCATACTGGTCTTTTTTGTCCTCCAAAAGATAGATTCTTTTAAAAGGTCCCAATGTAGTTATGTTAGCTTAGAGTATTAGAATACAAAAGCTTCCAAAAGTTAACTTATATGCAAACACTGTCATCTAAAGCAGTGCATATTGCAAGTAACGAAAATTCTTAGTTGCGACAGATCCAACAAGTATCACGGTAAGTTCTACAACTTGACAATGTTGCGTATATCAACATATGTATCATACATAAATACGTGATTAATATTTTCTTGTCTGAATTCTACAACAAAAATCAAGAAAATGTTCGATCACCTTCCCGAGGACAGGAGCCATCCCCATTATAACAGAAGCCAAAGCAGATCTAACGTGCTGCGATGAGTCGGATGACAATTCCTATAACATTTAAAAACTCAATTACATATTAGGAACAGTTGGAACAAAAGCTGTAATTAGAAGTTCCTTAACAGGTAAATGAAGATGTATTTATCCTTCACAGATGGAAGAATATGCTGTAAAGAAAGCTCAGGACTAAGAATCTGACTGAATTTGGTGGCTTTCCCTGCAGCAGCTATACGCACTTCCGCTTCATTATCCCGCAGCAAACGCACATAAGAAGGAACCAGGTCCTTCCTTAAGTCATGATCACCAACAATCAGATATCACAGAGCAAAAATTGTTATTTCTCTGTATGGTAAGCAAGCTAACAGTCTCATTGGTAGAGAAACAAATGCATAGACTCCTAGTAACACAATATCCTCTACTAAGTTGACATTGACCACGTCACCTATCATGATTGTTGAGAAAAGGTAATGCGTCTTATCAACCTCGCAAGCTAGATCATGCGTGAGAGTTGCTCAACCAATGTGGTACCCTTAACTCCTGGCATACGCCTGGGGCTGGATTCTGGACTCCAGACAATATAAATGGGGGCCCAACATTGGGTAAAAGAAGAATTGCGATAGGTGTAAGTCTAAGTCTAACTCTGGTACCACGTTAAAAACATTGATATGGAATCTAATTCAACCACAAAATCTAGCTAATGAGGTGTGTGAGGGTAAGAATGCAATAACCCATTCCCTCAACCAACCTGCAACAAATTTCTAATAGGAAGGTAGAGATTTCATTACTATGCACCAGGATGTTGTAAATACGTACAGCAAAAAAGGACTCTTAAACCCTCAATCCAACCAATGCGGGACACCGAACAATGATGAGAAGTTCAGTTGCTCGAACTCTTCACTTTCAGCGCCGCAACCGTGTTGACACGACGTGGGTGTGGGATCCATGCCCAATCTGGTCAACCAGTTTTGGACTATTTGACCAAATACGAGGGAGAATTGGACAGATTCAATTTTTCTGAAATCAAGATAAAAACTAAGGTGAAATTGAAGAAAACAGAATACCTTGTATATACAAATTTATGTTGTCACTACCTTCTCTTTTATCTCTTTCCAGGATTCTCCTCTTGATCAATATTTTTTTCTCAAGTTCTCCACATAATGTCTCATAATTTTAGGTTTTATAACTCTATTTTTAGATATTTGAATCTTTTAGCCAAATCCCCACACCCGTATCCATATTTGGATCCATATCCACAAATCTTAAAATTTAGATCATAGGAGATCCAACCTCTAGATCCGTATCCGTATCGGACACCCACAACCGAGTCCAAACAACTTAGATTAACAGTACTTGCAGGTATTCTAGTATATTTAGTGACTTGAAGATAATTCTTTGTTTCTGATATAAATACTGCATCTTTCTAAAAATTAATCCTTGGTTGATCCCATCTAAAGAAGAATAACATTTCTGTCAACATTGAATGTATGCATTCCAACAACTACCCCTTGATTCATCACATACACACACCCCAACCCACCCTAACCCCCGTTTTTCAAGCCTCTGAAAGGAGCCTTCAGATAAATCCTGAATATGATAGGTAGGCACTTAGGCCCACTCAACCGCAGGCACAATCTAAACGTATAATATGTAAAGGATTCAAATCGATTGAAAGACAGTTTTATTTTTGGATAAGGGAGAGGGAGAGTTGGTTTCGTAGTCTCCAAATAGAAAATTTGACATTCAAAACCAAGTCAGATCCTGAATTTCTTATGATAATACAGACACTGAATGTAAATCAGGAACTAGTGATAGAGTTCAGTGCAATCTTCTCTAGAATATGACTTAGTAACACAGAACGCACTTATGAGATGGAAATTATTTTAATGAACTAATTTTACACGTATAACAGACATGTGAGAGTAAACAAGTATTTCGTAAGCCCAACCACATAACCTACATTTAAGAGTGGTCTTGGTGCATGTTGATATATTATGATTTTGCTTACAAAAGACACCAAGAATCACATAAAGCAAAAAATTGAAGACATCAAGATATGATGATAATATCATTGTAAATGAAAGAAAACCAGTACAAATAAAACTTACACAAATGTCATAAGAGTAGATTTAACAAAGTAAAATATATTGAGTTTAGTACCTGCTCGTTTCAGGATCCACAGCTTCACACAGCTCATACAACTGGTTTGCAACCATGTACCGTACACGCCAAGACTTATCCTGGTCATTTTGAGAAATAAACTCGGGGTGACTTTGAGAAAGAAACACATGTAAAAGAAACTAGAGTGTGTGTGTGTGTGTATGCATATGAAAACAAACATATATATTAAGCTGATAAAGCAATCAAATGGAATTCCAACAAATAAGTAAATATGTGTAAACAAGTTGTGATTTGAAATAAATCAGGACAAAGTACAAGGGTAAACCAGGTTTCCTGATCAATTATAAAGAGAAACAAACTTAAATCAAAACCTCTACTAAATGAGCATAGTTATTGCTGGAGATCACTGATCAGGTTTTCATTGTGCTGAACCTAAAATTTATTGCAACCGAACAGTATTAGTTTCTGGAATATATCATTTGAACAACCTTTTCCAGCCAAGGATGAGATGCTTACATCTAGCTATCCATAATTAGGAGATAGAAAAAGATTTGATTGATGCTTTCGGATGTACCCATCGTAGATTCTACTTAGAAATTATATCTACTAGCGACACCTTTAGAGCACCTTCCGATTTCCGTACTATCTTCCACCTTTCTTGTTCTCCTGTTGTCATTGTCCATCCTCATATAATAGTCCCAACATACTGTTTGGTCTGTCCTGCTCTTCCTCAATTTCAGTCCAGCCTAGCTGCCATAAGAATCCGGCACTAAGTCCCATCAATTCCCCAACTAATTCATCCACTACGTAAGCTAAAGACTGATCCTATTTTCACTATCGAGTATCAACTATTGGCAAGAGAATCCCAGCTTTCCAACATCATGTTTTTACAAGTTCTATAGCAAGTTTGACTAAGCTTTTAAAATCTGCTTACTTAGAGAAGTGCTTTTGCAAGAAGTATTTCCAAAAAAAATACTTTTGGTTCGAAAAAAGGTTGCCCCCAGAGTAATAGTTTGTGTTCAGATGATCAATTTGAAAAGCACTTTTGCCACTACTAGAGCAAAAATTTCTGCTTGGCCAAAGTTCCAAAAGTGCTCCAGGGAAATAACTACTTTGTTCAACTTCTGCTACAACTAAAGCACTTATTTTTTCCTAAAAGATGTCAAACACCTTTTAAAACAAACAAAAACAACTTTTTAACTTTCCAGAAGCTTGGCCAAACAGGCATTACCATGTCATGGTTTTTGTATGGTGTAAGAGTAGTAAAAGCATTTGAACTTATAAAAAGCACTAGCAAAAGCATTTAACAAGTATATGAATACACCAACAATCAATCATATCAGTCTATGAAGCTAATTCTGAAGTGACTTTGCCCTAGTTTTAGTACATGATCAGAATTAGATCCAGAGAACTTCCGAAGTGTCATTCAAACCACCACGATCTTGCAGTAAGGACCGCATTTAATTAGGAGTCTTCAAGCCACTTATTCGTGTTCCTTTTATATTTCACTACCTTGCTAGCCTTGTATAAACTATAGTAGAGATTTCTCAAACAGCAAGTAATAATCATTATCATAACCTAGACAATCGAACCAAAAAACTCACTATTTCCAGCTATGACAAAGCTTCTCTGGCGAAGTGGTTATGATTTGATCTTAAAGTGTGATATCTTAATTTACAAGATCCCAAATACATCAGAAGTCAGAACCTTACTAATAGGTAGTAAACCAATATATAGACTTAAAGATATGATGATACAGATATTGCGATAAAGTAAGTTGCTAAAATCACTGCAACAGCTCACTAAACAACTGAAAAAGTAACCGATTATATGCAGGATTTGATCTTAAGACTATAAACAAATGCACAAATCTGAACAGGCATGAAAGATTTAAAGTATCTGTGAGTGCCGAAGTAGCATGATTTCAAACACAATCTAACCTGAGAGAAGTTGACAATGACAGGAAGAATATGTGCAACACGATCCTGGGGGTCCAGCAACTTGCCTAGTGCAGCACAGCCCTCAACTGCTAGTAAGCGTACAGAATCTTCATCTGAAATCAAGACACAATAGAGTCACCACAAACACTCAAGTTGATATAACAATCATATAGAAATTAATTAGAAGAGCTGCGGGGCTATTTACTGCTACAAGCAGTGGGTACCAGACAAGTTGAACCATACATGTCTTAAACTGTAAATGACTAGACTGAATAGTTATAATCATACAGGGCAACTTATGAGTTAAAATATTACCGTCCTGTGTAAGATCTTCAAACATTGTCATGATGTCAGTCTTGAGGAAAGCTGGTTCAATGGTAGCAGCAAACTTCCCCAAGTTTGCTGCAGCTGACCTTCTCACCATAGGCATGTCATCTTGAGACAACTGGCTATATATGGATCGGAGCTCTGCCTTTAACATCTCAGGGGAACTTGGGTAAGCAATGTGAAATAGTCCACAAGCAGAAACTCTAGCCGTGAACCACTCACCAGCTGCCAGCCTCTAGTGATTGTGAAAAAAGACATAGGAACAAAATGTAAAAGGTTGATTTAAATACTGTATTTTGTCATTGGCTATGACAAAATATGACAGGACACAGATGAAGTTTTGGCGCGCAATACTCTGAGTTTAAATGTTACTATGAATTTCCAGATTGCAAGGCACTAAATACTTGCAACTAAATGGTCTTTGTAAGTTTGTCTGACTATGATCTCTAAAGTCATGAATAATAGCATTCCTTAGCACAAGTGATGAGATTTAAAATAAACAGTAAAAGTGTGGGGCAAACCTTCACTAGAGAGACAAACCAATCAATCAAATCACTCTCCCTCATCTGGGATCCAATTCTACACAATGACTCCACAGCTTTGTCCCTCACACAGATCTCCTCCACAGTGCAAAGGGTTCCCAAAAGAGGGAGCAACACATGAGCATGCTCCACTCCTCCAACATAAGGAATAAAACCGCCTAACTCTTCTGACATGGCAAGTAGAACCTCATCTTCGTCATCAGTGTTTCTGCACAAAAAGGGGATCAACTCCCTCCTGGTTCTGTCTTCACCAAGTTGACATGCAATAGAAGATAACCTCCTCACAGAATTCAACCTCAATTGAATATCATCATTCTTCAGCTCATCTAATACCATTGGGTACAACAGCAAATGCGCCATTGACAGGTATTTGTGTTTCCCTTACAGCTGCAATTGGAAAGATATATATTGAGAACTACTAAAAGCAAAATGAATCAATGGTGAAAGAAAGAAATTTGACTAGATTTTTTAACTGCCATACGCTGTCTTGACTACTGAGAAATCACAAATCAATCTGACCAAGAATCCTTCTCCACCCCCACCCCCCCACCCCCCAAGATGGAATGAAAAGATAAACACAGTGCAAAAAGGAAAGAGAGAGGAATGAAGAGTAACAAACAGAGTAATTGCACAAGAGAGGAATACATTCGAAGAGAGTGGTTCGTATAGAGTTTGAATCTGAACGAGAGAATGATAAAAAGCTTTGGTTATGCGGCCAAAAAGGAGCTTGTTCATATTTATAAACTCAAAATTTTAGTTCTAAGGGAATGTCAAAGCTATTCAGGTGTAAAAGAAGAGTTCCAATATCCCAGATTCCGCTCCCTGCTACAATCTTCAGAGTAAGTTCAGCTTTCATGGAAGGTTTACCTGGCAACTGTGCATGTGGGCTGTGGCAGGTAGCCCACTGGATTAATCAATAATAAGATAGGCAACAAAACCCTTCGGGGTGGCCCAGTGGTTTGAGCTTGGGACTTCCATGTTGGAGGTCTCAAGTTCGAAACCCCTTGCCAGCGAAAGCAAGGGGTTTGCCTTCTGGTCGAGCTCGTCGCACCAGGCTTGCCTAGTGCGGGTTACCTCTCCAATGTGGTTTGCGAGCTATTGCATAGGAGCGGAGGTTTTACCCTGTGCGCACCCAAAGGGTAGCGGCTGCGGATTTCCCTTGTCATCAAAAAAAAAAACAAGATAGGCAACAAACAAGTTGGTCCACACACCATGATCATTATTAAAAGGGAAAATGGTCAGATTTGACCCGGTACTATCCGAAATCAAGCAACTTTTGCCTTGGTCACACTTAGAGTCTAATCTTGCCCCTGCCGTTCGGAAAAGTCTAAAGTTTTGCCCTCAACCCCTAATGGAACTCCAACCTAAAGAAAAATGGGGTAACTGTAAACCTTTCTTTTTATTGTTAAGGGGTATATTTAGACCTTCTCCCTCAAGTTATTTGACATATGGCCATTGTAAGCTGGGGCTCCACAAATAGCCAAGCAAATATGATACATTTACTCAGGGCTAAGGCATGAGAGGACCCAAACCGTAACGGAAGTTAAATTGAGCAACTTTGGAATAGTACATTTAATAAACTTAAACCTTTAACAAATCAAAATTTTAACATCTCACTTAAGAAGCATGAAAGTCCATTCTGCAAGTTCTCTGAAAAATGAGATATCCATGATATGAATGAATCTAAATATGATGATTTTGAACTAAAAACTAGCATTTAATCAAAAAAGATATAAAAGAAGCAAAACAAACACCCTGGACCTGGAGCTCAAATTGTTAAAGGAAAAAATTTCTACATACTAGAATGAGCTCAATTTCATCTTCCAAAACAAAACAAATCAGCTGCTTCACCATTTTATTGCAATAAAATTAACAATTTCGATCACATTCTTAAGTTCTACCGGCAAAAGATTTTGATTAACTCAAGAAGCAGAAAAGAGGATTACCGGAAGTGTGTGTCGCCGGCTGCCGGAGACGTAAAGCCTTTGATATCCGGCGAATTCAAGAGAGAGCTTTTGTTGCCTTCGTTGATTTCAATGAAATGGAAAGTGTTTGGACTGAGCAGACAAAAATGATCAAATGGTTTGCTTAATGTACAAGAGTTGGATTTTGTTCCTTTCTCATGTACAACTAGCTAGAACATGTATAGAATACTATTTATTTATTTATCCAGCTTAAAAATAAGTGTGTAAAAATATTCTAGTATTTCATCTTAAAATTATAAAATATTTTAAATAAGTTGGTTTAAATAGGCTCTTAATTCACATAATCCATATTTAATACGGGTTAAGTACACTTAACAATGGCATATTTTTATACTTTAAAATCAAATCGTTATATTTGACTTCTATATAATAAATACTATATAAATAATATAATTATGATTCAAAAGATCTATATAATAGATTCTCAAAATCTAAAAAAAAAAGAAAAAAAAAAGATTCTCAAAATTAAAAGAGAATATAGTGTGAGAAAACAAGAGAGGATTAATCTCAACATAAAATTTATAGGCATTAATTACATGAATTGAGTCATCAAAACAATTTTTTTATGACGGTGAAGTCCAAGACAACTTTCATGCACCTCAATTAAATTCACGGTATACCTACCACCTCCCACTGGCAATTGATATTCCACGGTATACCTACCACCTCCCACCGGCAATAGGTACCGTCCACCAAGGCTAGGACAGATGGAAATACCTACCTAGTGTTTTTTTGTCTCCGCTAGAAACAAAATTAGCTAGTTTTCATCTTCAAGATCCAAACAAAGGCAGTAAGCAACTAAGCCAACAACTGGAACATATCTGAGATATCTCACTATGTCAGCCTTATCTTCCTGGATGTTTTGCAAGTTATCTCCTATCAACCAAGGTTGGAAAATAATGTAGAGACAAATATCCCAGATGAAGGCATAAGCAAGTCTTTCAGAGGATAGATAGCTGAGCAAGAACTCCCATCTATTAGATATACTGCCAAAATCACCATCTCCTCTCCCATAAAAGGCCCAAAATGTCGAAAGCAAACAGGCAGCTCCACCGACCAGTCCAACAACAGATGCACCACGAGTCATGATCGAACCAAGTTGAGAGGTTGCTCTTGGAGGGTACTCTGAGTCACCCTTGTTTAGCCGAATAGCCATGTATGGAATTAAAAATGCTGCATCGAATTCCAGAAAGCTAATTAATAAGTCTCTTGTCAAACCAAAAACAATTTACAGTAAAAGATGGAGTTATATGCTTGAGAGGGCCAGAAATCGAAACCAGCAAAAGAAAAAAGAAGATTGAATAACAATGGACAAAAATTCAGTGGTAGAATAATAACTCGAATAAGAGGAACTTTAGAAAAAGTTAATTGCAAATAGTTAAAACCCATTCCATCTTAACCATCTAATTCTTTCTCATTCAGTGCTAGCTCCTAGTCACTAATAGAGCGTTCACTTCAGCTACCGAGCAATTCTAATCAAAGCAACTCCAGTATAATCAGGAAATCATTAATAAACGGATACCATTTGCCATCCTATTTTTTGACAGGACACTTACTAAGAGTTCCATCGGGATGGAGGAAACTAACATCCATAACGTTGCACAATCAAAAGTAAGTATTTGAGAAAAGTGCATACTGTTTGTGAGGAACATTTGAAAGCCCCAGAGAAGATCTAGTGATCCCTTGAATCTGTCTCTCTTACGATCACTGAACAGTAAAGGTGCAAACATGAACGTCCAGCCAATTACAAAATTAAACAGTCCTTCAGACATCTGGAATAAAAAACAGAGCCGAATGTCAAAAATGAGATCCACGAAACGAATAAATTTGTCTTTTACAAAGCACTTACTGGATGAAGCACCGGTGCCTCTATCAAGTGGATGCCCCCTACTCTGCCAAATGATTCGTTGTTTAAAGTTCAATATCAAATTTATGGTAAGAGGCAGATGGAAAATTGAAATGAAACCTCTGAACTGAATGTACATAAGTAATTAACTGCTTAATCTGCAAAATTCTGTGCATCTAAAGCAAGTGATCAAGTTGACACGCGGTGGAAAATCATAAATTCCACATTGCCAGTGTATGAAGAAAGGGTCCTTGAAGTCATGTCTCTAGACTAGAAAAAGAATGGTATGCATACTGGTACAAGCAAACAAATTAAGAAGATGTGAAAGTTGAAACAAAACACCCGATTAAATCGGCCTTTGAAAGAACAACCAATTATGGTGGAGGGCTAAGACATGGTCATTGTTTAATAATCGAACATTTCTGGTTGATATGTTTCAATATTGAGAAATGTGGATGATTAAATAGGTTTATTATTGACCAAACCAAAGGGAAGTTGAGCACTTAATCAGAATCAGAAATTACACCAGCAAATATAAAGAAACTAATAATCCCTCCGTTTCAGTTTGTTTGTACTATTTTGATATGGCATGGAGTTTAAAAAAAGTTAAGACTTCTGAATCTTGTAATCTAAAATTAAAGATACGTCAAACGTACCAAAATGCTTTTTAATCTCATGGTATAAAACATGTCATTTGGAAAGTTGGAAACCAAAAAGTGTTTAAAAAGGAAAGAGACGTTCTTTTGAAACGCTCTAAAAAGAAAAGTAGGACAAACAAATTAATACGGATAGATATGTTCAAGAACGAAGCTAATTGACTATGAGTCATTAATATCAAAAGCAACAAGCCCAAAAATACTCCAAAGTCTGTTGGGGTAAGCGCAAAGCACAAAAAAAGTGTAGGCTTTAATGTAAAAAAGCACAAGGCAACCAGAAATACAAACATATATACTAGTCCAAGACTAATATTTAATAGCCGCATGAATGACAAATATATGAACAAAAAATTGATTTTTTTAATGATAAAGTGAAATATCAATGGTTTAGTGTCGCCTCTTCCGACGAGGAAAGAGGTTCATCGACAACGAACAGTACGTGTTAGAACCTTGATGACGACACTTAGCCACACATTAAGCGAGGCGAAGCGCTCAACACGTTTTGAGTCTTACTTCAGTGCTTAAGCGTCCCTTCGACAACACTGCTATGAGTGCCAAATTATGCCACTCATTGCTAAAAGGAAACAACAGAATTATCTGACCAGAAAGGAGTGCAGGCTAATTAGTAAAAGTTTTGTGTAAAACTAATTTGGTAACTAAAGAGATTTCAACATACCAGCATTCAGAAGAGGCAGAATGAAGAAGAAATTGAGGGAGAGACCAACCAAATCATTGACTGTTTCTGAACTAATTGCCCATACAGGATCTCCCTGCATTAATCTTAGCATGTATCATTTTCAATCTAAAGGCTTTTGAAATCCATTTTATTGCACCAATCGAGATTATTAATCATGACCTCAATTATAAACTAAACTCATTCATGTCTCACTTAGCTTCGAAAATTAGTCAAATTGACTCTCGAAAACAAGCTAAAATATGACAATTATTTCGAAGCAGAAGAAATACAGTAATATGAAATGAGAGAGATGAATTACGTACAGGTGCATAAGGAAGTAAAAAGAGCCACAATACATAAACGCCTTCTGCGGTCCACAGTATAGCCTGAGTTAATTTCCTCAATTTATCATCCCTTTCAATAATTGAATCCACTCCTCCGCCACCGCGACGGCCGCCGCCAGCTCTAGTGGTAAAAACCGGTATCCGACGACCTAATTGTATACTCTTCTTCACTTTAAGCTTCAACCGTAACAGAGAACTTGTCTCGGACAATTTCACATTTCGTCCAAATGCCGAATTATGCTCCCGTCTTCCATGGATAACAGATTGATTTCCGTATGTGAGAGTCTTTGTGCATAGCAGAGTTGCCGCCGGCATTTCCGAAGTTCGCCGGAAAATGGCTTCTGTAAAACGTTCTGGACCGGAGTTGTTAAGTGAAGTGAGATAAAACTTTCCTTTCTAGAGGATGCAGAGGTGGGGCCGAAAGACACGTGGTGCATAACTGTACACGTTGATACTTTTTTTTTATATTTATTTTTGTTTATAAGTTAAGTTTGTGTTCATTAAAAAAAAAGTGATTTGTCATTTTTAAGAGTAGAAATTGACCAAGAGATGAATTGAAAGGTATTTTTAAATATTTTCAAGTAGATAATGTATTTTTTACTAGTATTTTAATTATTTTTCATAAGGATTGAGGGGAGAGATTGGAAGAGAGAATGTTTTTGATTTACTTAAATATTTAAGTTAATGTTCACAATAAATTTTCTTAGGCGCTGAAAATTAAATGCAAGTAAATAAATAAAAGAAAATGTGTTTTTACTAATGGATTTTTTAGTACAATTTAGTTATTTTCTTGATTCTTTTCTTCTAAGTTTCTTAGTGATTTGAGGACCTTCAAAAGCGTATTTCTCGAATGTAGGATGATGTGGACCTTCTTGAGATGTATTTGATCTCCAGAAATTTCAGGAAGCACTTCGTTGTTGCAAGTCGATCTCCGAAAAGAACTCTGTTGATCACTCCTTCGAAGAGCTATCGAGTTGATGTTGTAGCTTTCTTCAATTGCAGAATGCTTGTTGAAGAGTTTTTCTTCTTGCCCTTTGAATGTCATGTTCATCCCCTATTTATAGTTATCTAAAGGATGTCATTTTGACACTTGGCGGGTTGTGATTGATTCTTGCATTTGACTGAGACTACTACCTCATTTGAACACATGGAGTCACCTTGTTGGTCTTGAATGCCTAGTCACTGTTATACGTGGCATGAGTTTGCGTTTCAAGGTGAAATGGACCTTCGATTTGAATTTAATAAAATGGACTTATTCATTTGTAAAGCCCAAACAAATATGAATTTAAACTAATAAGGATGTATTGAGCAGGAAACGAAAATTTGATAAATATTTTTTATTTAGTTTTTATGTTTGTTTTGTTAAAACTTTTGAAAAATATACTTTCCTATGAAAACAGATAAAATAACGACAAGTGATATTTCATATTAATTGTCTTATACACCCTCTAACACACCTTATTTTTATTTCATCAATCTTGTAGCCCCCACTTCACCCACTCCACCTTTTATATTTTTTTATCTAGATTATATATAAATATTTTTATATTATTATCTTTGCTTACATCGAATACAAATAAAAAACTCATGTATTTTTCTAAATACATATAATTATGGGAAGAAAAAAAAATCATACCTATCCCATTCCTAGGTATCAAAGGTGAGCCAAATCCTAAAAAGATTAACTAATTGAGTGTCCACTAAATTATAGCACATGTCAATCTAACAAATTTGATCCTCTTGATTATTGAATAGGCATATGGTAAAATTTCAACTTTCAAAATTCAAATTTATAAAGGGTAGAAATTAGACACTTTGAGAGGTGTCAGCCAAATCTTAGAAGTCCATAAATTGAGTGTTCAATATTTTTTCACCATTTTCTTTTCATAATTTATAATTAAAGAAATATGGGCGTAAAAGGTAAGTTAATGGCTTCAATAGAAGTGAAGTGCGGAGGACACGAGATTCATGATATTTTTCATACCAATGCAGATCATGTACCCATTATAAGTCGTGCTTTCAATCGATTCGAAATTCATGAAGGTGAAATTGAAAAAATTGGTTCAATTATTAGCTGGAATTACAATGAAGGTAAACACATTTTTCAAACTCTTTATCTCTTTCAACCATACAATATAATTTACGTGCATCAATTTTCTATATTTAGATGTATTTGATAGTATAAAAGTTCACAAAAATGATTTTCATGAAAAAGTTATTTAATGATGTTTGATTACCATTTACTTCCTCCGTTCGGTATTCTTTGTCATGGTTTCTATTTTTAGAATCAAACTATAAAAACTTTGATTAATATTTTAATATTCATTTTTTCATCATATTAAAATGAAAAAATTGTAATTTATAGTACTTTTCATATAGTTTTAGAATATCTAATTTTTTTTTGTTAAAATATTGAATTAATGTGATCTAATTTACCCTTAAAAATTAGTCAAATTGACTTTTGATAAGCGCAAAGATGACAAACATTTCTGGACGGAGGGAGTATATTCCGAGGAGAGGCTTTAAGAAAGTAAAAGAACTCCTTTCACTTGTGGGTGAAGTGATATGTTTACTCCGCCCATCCCATTTTATGTGGCACTTTTCGAATTTCAAGATTCAAATGAATTTATTTCTTATCGTAAGTTTTTCATACATCCTTTCAATATTTTGAATTATCAAATTATTGTGACTTACAATACTTGTTACGTAATTTACAAATATATATAGTTCATTTTAATGCGTAAACTCCTGATCAAACTTAAATTATTTGATTCTCGGAAAACGAAAATTATCACATAAATAATTAAATCAAAACTATCATTTTTTCCTTACTAATTCTCATATCCTCCACAATATTAGCTACTGTTTTGTTTTTTGAGATTCTTAGAGAAAACTCCATTCATGAAAAGTAGAGAATTAAAATATTCATGAACATAAAATAATTTTTGAAGAAAATGAGAATGAAAAACGAGGGGAAAAAATTAAATAAGATAAAAATACTATTTTGTAAATGTTTAAAGTCTTTCATGACGATTAGAGCAATTTAACCAAGAGTAACTCATCTCTCGTATTTTCATTTATTGTATCATGATTATAGGTGGACAAAACAAGTTTATGAAGAAAATTATTGAAGACATCGATCCTCATAAGAAATCGATCCGTTGGAAAATCATCGAAGGAGATGTGTTAGAGATGTATAGTTCTTTTACTATTGCACTATCTTGTGAACCTCAATGGGTAACATGGACAATTGAGTACGAAAAAAAATTTGAAGACACTCCAGAACCCCTCAATTTTATGGGTATCACACTCGACTTAAATAAAGATATAGAGGACCACCTTGTCAAGAATTAAAAGCTCTATCTATCTTGTCAATGTGTGTTTACACACATACATATCTATGTGTGTTTGTATGATTAATAATTGGCAAGTTTTAGCCATCTTGTAAAATAAATAATTTTGTGTTTGAATAATATATTTTATGACAAGTCATAATGGATGGGTTTAATGTTATATTAAATAATTAAATTGCAATTAATAATTAAGTGTCATGTAATTAAAAATATTATTTAAATTATTTTAAATGATTCTCCGTTAATGACGTGGCTAAAATTGGACCCAACTGTTGGTGTGGAGGATATTTGTGAGCCATTAGATAGATGGGAAGGATAATTTACAGTTTATTTTACTCAATTTTAATTAATTAACATGTCCTTTACTTTATTAAATAACGTAATAATGAATTTTGGTGTAAACACCCGTTGCGGGTAAGTTTTTTCCGTAATGTGTACCATTTTCAATACTTTAAAAATATTTTAGTCCATTTTCCATAATAGTATACATCTTTTTAAATTTTGAAACTACCCCTCAGATTCAAAGCTTAACTCCGTTAATTATTAAAAGAGATATATTAGAGATGTATAATTCTTTTACTGTCTACAAGTAACATTCGGCACTAACTGTATTTTCTCCACCTTCTAACACATTTTCATCTTCATTCGACCACTCATAGCCTGCATCATCGCCTTTCATATTATTTGTCTAGATTATATATAAATACTTACAAAATAATATTTATTTATTTATTATGTGTAATATAAACACACAAAAAAATTACTAAAAAATTCATTTATTTTCCTAAAAAGAAATTCTAATAAAATATGTCTTTCATATCTAACACACCTAGGGGCCAAAATCATAATAAAATTAATTGGTTGAGTGACCACTTAAAATATAACACGTGTCAATCAAATAAATATGATCCTCATGATTATTAAATAGACACATGTTAAAATTTCAAGGCTAGGAAAATGGAGAATTTTTGGTATTTTAGGTGAGCCAAATCCTATAAGTGTAATAAATTGACTGTCCACATACACATTTTCCCTATCTTCATCGTTTTTTAATTTGCATGAGTATGCAAAAATTTCATCATAAATTTATAACTAAATTAAAATCTAATTATAAGCACAAATGAATTAATGTGTTGTACAAATAGTGATAATGTTTTATACTAGCTAGCTTCTCACATCTAATTGAATTCTATATAGAGACTACAAATTTTCACCACTTGATTTTCACAACTTATAATTGCAAATATGGGTTTGAAATGAAAGTTAATGGAGGCAAAAATGCGGAGGACACTCGATTCATGGTATAATTCATACCAATACGCATTATGTATCGCCTATTAGTCGTGTTATCAACTAATTTGAGATTCATAAAGATGAAATCATAAAGATTGGTTCGATGGTAATTTGACTGACGGTAACACATATTTTTTTATATTTGCTCTCATCAAATATGATTTACTTCCATTAATTTTCCATATTTACATGTATTTGATAGTATAAAAGTTATTTGTCATGAAAAGGATATTCATAAAAATGTATTTAATGATGTTTGAAAATAACTTCTTTCACTTGTTGGTGATAGAATTTTTTTACATATAAACTACCTTAATTAACTTTAAAATTTATTTTTTGCTCCAACTAAAACTGAGACATTATTTACTAATATTTAGTTACCTTAAAGATTTGTCAAATTAAATTAATAATATTATTATTATTATTTAATAGTGTATGTTTTAGGTAATATATCATTTCACCAATCAAATACTAAAATTTTGTTTTGCAGAAAAATCTTTTTCTTTTTGGAGAAAATATTACTTTTGTTATACCAAACATAAATAATTAAATCAGAATTATAATGTTCTTTCTAATTTTCATATTCTCCATGATGTCAACTTCTCTTTTGAGATTTTGAAAATAACTTTATTCCCAAAAAAAATATACAATCCAATATTCATGAGCATTAAATAATTTTTTGGAGAAAATTAAATGAAAAACTAGGGGAAAAAATCAAATAATATAAAGATAATTATTTTTCACATACATAATCTATGTGTGTTTGTGTTTGTATGATGAATAATTAGCAAGTTTTAGCCATGGTGTAAAATAAATATTATTGTATTTGAATAACATATTTTATATGTTAATCCATTTCTATGGATATATTTACAATAATCATGTAGTATGATCCCAATAAATGAGGCCACAAAACTTGAGGTATTTTGACATACATTTAAGTTAAATAACAATGTGCCAAGTAACTAATTATTTACTACATTCTAGAAGATTTGCTTTGGCAAGTAGGGATCTCAATGAATCTTTAAAAACAGACTAAATCAAATCTACAATAGGAAAACCTCATTAAATTAATTCTCGATTAATTAATAACCTTTTTTTAAAAAAATATTTTTCTTTAGTTTCAATTTGGGTTAATGGAAAAATTACTCCTTTCGATAAGATATTATATTTTTGGAAGACCGATATATAAATATATCTAAGACAGTTTAGCGAAACATGATCTATTGTGTTCTATTTTTTGTTACAATTTAAATCTTGTTGAAATTCATCTCTAACTTTTCTTATTGGATCCAAAAGTTTCGGTGTTGTCTTTATGAACTACATCATAAGATTGTGAAGAGTTTTAAATGTTTTAAGTGCTTCTTTATCTTAACTGGTTTCAAAGGCAGTGTATCATCTTCTACTTTATCATCACATTTTTTTCCAATGGTATCCACAATTTCACCTCAGCTCTAGGTAGTGCTTCTGAATATGTATCATTTTTGTTCATCCAATAGGTTATTAACGTTCATTTTATTATGGTAACCGAGACCTTTATTCATGACCTCAAGTTTAAGAATGACATTTTCATAAGTGGATTCATTTAAATTCTCTAAGATTTCTTCCCCAAACAAATTTTGCGTTGTCGAACATTCTCTAAGATTTCTTCACAAACGGGGCTCCGTTGGTTTTTGAAAGAGATGTGTCGGAGATGTATAGTTCTCTTACTATTGTAACATATTTTGAAGACACCTCAGACCCCTCCTTAAATTGGTATTAACATAAGGTATTTTATTTAATTTATCATAACATTTTAACTCATTTACGCTCACAAGTGACATTTCATATTGATTGTGTCTTCTTTACCCTCTGACACACCTCATCTTCACCCACCACTAGTAACCTCCATTCTCATCTCCTAAAAAAAAAATTTCTGAGAAAAATATGTTTTCATACCTAACACATCTTGGGTATCGAAGGTGAGCCAAATCCTTTGAAAAAATATATAATTAAGTGACCACTTAAAACACAACACGTGTCAATCAAATTTATTTGGTCCTCTTGGCTATTGAAGAGACATGTTAAAATTTCAAGGTTAGGAAAATGGGGAATTTTGGTATTTGAGGTGAGCCAAATCTCAGAAGTAATAAATTAAGTGTATCCACATATTTATATCTAAGCTAAAATTTAATCAAGCAAAAACAACTTGATATTGTTAGTAATATATGATGCAGATATGTGGTGGATAATGTTTTCTGTATAAAGACTACAACTTCTAAACATTTTCTTTTCACAACTTATAATTGTTAATTCAAGACGTGAAACGAAAGTTGATTGCTTCAGTGGATGTGAAGTGTGGAGGACACTCATTTTTTTAGTATCTTACACATCATATACAGATTATAAGTCGTGTTATCAACCAATTTGAAATTCATTATAGAAAATGTGTTTGAAATGTATATTTCTTGAATAATCAATTACGAAAAGAAAACTGAAGACACCTCATAACTCCGGGATTAGAAGTCTTATCCTTGACACAAACAATGATTTAGAGGATCACCATTTCAAGAATTAAAAGATCTATGTTATAATACACGATAGGTCTTTTAATTCTTGAAAAGGTGACCCTCTAATGCATGTTTCAAATTACAACCAAACGGTGAATACAAGTTATAATAATTTATATACCATGATTATTTTCCTTATAGACCACATACCGAATGACCCTCACGTATATGACTGATAACTTGCCCAAAAGTCAAAAACAGAGTTTAAACTATTAAAGTGCAGCTTCATTTTATTTTCGGAATAGATCGAAACACACACACAGAGGAGATAGTGATCATCAAGCAACAAAAACCAGAATTGAAAATGGGATATGCATGCAAATACCAATAGATTTGGACTGTCCACATTGATAAGGTTATCTCTGGGTGAAATGTTCAAGTCTCAACAAAGGGAAGATTTTTTTTCTTTTTTGGGGGTTGGGGGTAGAGGGGGGAGGAATTGACAAACTATGTATAAAGATAATCCTAATGAGGTCCAAGCCAATGCTGGGAGAAGAGAAACAAACAGGATAACTAGTTACGTTTTTCCAGTTCACCCCTCTCCAGCACTCGAATAGCTTAGAACCCACACCATATATGGAAGTGATGTTTGTGGTGGGTCAAAGAGAGGGTGGCAAGGGAAGCTACACAAAAGAGCCATCCCAACCCCGATTTCACTCTTCAAACTCGTGAATGTGATCTAAGAGGTAGTTAGCAGCGAGCTCCTCATTTTTGTTGCAGGCAAAGAAAACCTCCAGTACAAGGTCATGATCAAAGCCCATCTGCTCAAGCTGCAAAAAGAGGGGAAATCAAAACAAATCAGTCCTAAAATAAAGGAAAGATAGCATATAGATACGACAATACGCCACCACCATGTCAGCGATCACTTACACGTTCTATGGCTTCACGCTCTTCGGGTGTTACAGATATAGCCTGTGGCATTGCTGCTGCAAGCTGGCCCAGTACGTTGTTGCTGATATCAAAATAGGGGAACACGAATTAGTACTAAACATAACCTTTGTATCAAAATCATTGAATGTAGAAGGGTGAACATACCCTTCTCCTCCTTCAACAGGCTCATTGATAAGGCGAAGAAAATCAGCCTGGTGCTCCTGTATAAGCCTCATTAGGTGGGGATTCTGCTTGCCTAGCTCCTGAAGCATGGGCTGCCAACAATGGAAACAATGAAAAGAGAACCTACACACAATTTTTACAAATGGTTCAAACTAGAGAGGAACTGAGAAGTGAAACCTGCAAAATTTGTGGATTGGCCTGAACCATTGCCCGTAAAGCTTGGAACTGAGAATGACAATAATTAAGAAGAACTTAAATAAAATGAACTTTCCAGAATGAAACAGAGGAAGGATTATGCAGGCAGTGAAGGTCAGGAAATGTCACACGCATACCTGCTGACTGTTCCTTAGAAAGTCTAAGGTGTTAGCACCAGCAGTATTAGATCCCACACTAGGAAGACCCTGCGTGAACAGAATGTCAAAAGCTTGCCCCAAAATAATTTGCCCCACCCCTCTTCCTCAAAAGAAGAGCATAAAAACACGAATTAAACGCTCTACCTGAGGAAAGAGATTCAAGGGATCTGCATTGGGTCCGCCTGCAGGAACAGGTGCTGGTTGTGCTGCAGGTTGAGGCTGAGCCGGTTGATTACCTGCCGGCACGCTGGGTGGACTTCCTCCAACAGGAGGGACCTCTGCTGCCTCAGGAATACCCTATTGAGTAGAATTTGAAAACTTGATCAGCAACAGATATAACCAGTAAGACGTGGTATTTGAGCAAAGCTTAAAGCCTTCCACCCATTCATTAATGGTTTAATGCAAACAAAATTAGCCACAAAATAGGAACTACAGCAAGTTAAACCAAAAAGTTCTATATGACTACAAGACACACACCTACTTCTCTACCATCATTTTCAGACAGTATGCACCAGCAAATTGGTTGTCAGATTACGAGCCTGTTTGGGTTGTCTTAAAAAAAGTTTTAACTTTTTAAAGAAGTAATATTTTTGGTCAAACTTAAGTAACTTTTTTAAAAGTAACTTTTCAAACTTATTTTAAGTAATCTTTAAATTTGCCAAACATTCCCAAAAGCTGAAACCGACTTAGAAGCAGGTTTGACCAACTTTTACGCCTAATCCAAACGGTCTCTAACTCCACATGAGTGACTCAGGTAAGAATGCAGTTGAAAGACAGATAAGCAGACAGCCAGTGGTCCATTTTCCCACATTTAATTCCCAAGTTGAAAAATACCATCACATCCAAAATGGTAAAAGCCATCATGGCGCAAGCACCCAAAGAATCACCGGTACGATAGCAATAACTTACAGAAATCAGATAATGGGAGAAAGAAAGAAGATTTAGTGTCAGCAACTTGCTGATTCAGAGAGGGCAGGCTGGGGGACCGAGAAGAGAGAGGATGAAAGAGCCTGAGCTCGGAAGAAAAGAGCGGCTTTTACATTATTTTGGCTGGGGACGAAAAGGGGATTTAGTTAGAAGGCGTGGAGAGGAAAAGGATGCATGCTTAAAAGAAAGGGAGCCAACATTGAGGAATTACATTCTTCCATTAACTATATTGTTAGTCTTAATAATAATTTTTTTTTTACATAGTCTTCATATTAAATATATTGAGTGAATCCTACATTTATTTGAATAATGCAACATAATAATTTTGTAAAAGGATGGGTAGCATAAAAATGGAAATATTCACAGAAATAAGTAAAAAATGTAGCCATTATTATTTGTGGAACTTGAAATATTCTGTCAAAGACTTATAACCAACAGTAATAAGAAAAAGAAAAATTGACAGACACTAGCATGCGACCAAGGGCTAACAAACTTACAGAGTACAAGTATTCAACAGCCCTCTCGGGATTGTTAAAAGCTGCCCGTAGGGCTCGAAGAACTGTCTCCCTATCCCACGTTCCACCACCCATGTCAAGAATCTGCTGAATTGCTCCATCAAGGTTGTTACCAGCAACCAAGCTTGAAGCAGCTTGGCCATAGACATCAGATCCCGACCTGGCATATAAATAGATCATTAACGTAAAAGGTCTCTTACAATTCAGCAGAGAAGGCAAGGAGAACATGTTCCTTGAAGAATATACTTACACAACAGCCGATGCAGGAGCTGGGGCTGGGGCTGGGGCAGGGGCAGGGGCAGCGGCAGGGGCTGGTGCTGGGGAGGGAGCTGCTGCAGGCCTGAAAAATAGCACACAATCACAAGTGAGGAGTATGAAATGCTTTCACTATTCCCATAAAGGTTAATGGAGAGAAAACAATATAAAAGGGATAAGGGGAGATAAATTCAAATGCAAAGCACTAGCCACAATTTAAACAAAACACTGTTTCCAAATGTTAAACCTAAACTCAGAAATCCTTCAAATTTTTATTTATTTATTTATTACTCCCCTCAGATCCATTGTACATGACACTCCCTCTCGATTTAGCTTGTTCCTAGAAGAACACCTATCTATATTTTCTTAACGCATATAAATACCTGTCTATATTTAGAATCTCTCACTTTATACTTCCTATTACAATAATGATATGCTCATACATCCACAAAAATGTCATAGACGTCTAAAACAAGTGCCAGCGGTAACTTTAATGTGTGTCACAAGTCTTTCTTAAACTTGATGCCCAGTCAAACATCATCGACGGAGTATTTTTCACAAATATTATTTCAAAAACTTATGAGGGGAAATATAAACTTCTCATCATGTTTAATCAAGTACATTGTTCTGGGTCTGCATTCTTCAAACATATATATAGTCACCGTCACCTAAATATCTAAATCTCAACAACAACATACCCAGTGTGATTCCACAAGACCTGGATGTCTAAAGCTCATCAGAAATTTTATCTCAATGGACCAAAATACTACATCATGGCGTTACTGCTAATCGGAATAATAGGGCAAACCCCCAAATTGCACGGCCAAATAGAAGTGATGCAAAAGTGAAAAATTTGTTTGAGAAAATATGATACTGAAGTAGGAAAACTCACGATGCAACTGGGACTTGAGCAGCTGTAGATGCAGGAGTTGAACTAGGTGCTGCCGTACTTGACTGTGGTGTCTACAAGTCCAAATCAAATATAATTAACTGAAGTAAACTTGTTAGAGTAGGAACAGCATTATAGTAAACACATGGGCACATGCTGCAGAAGACAGCGGCCATCACACCACCTTGCAGATTATACTATTCTTGAAAACATTTTCGACAATGATGTCGACATTCACCGTTACCCAAAAAACCTGAACAATCGAATTGTTCAGCCATGGCAAATAAAGGAGAAACTACTTCTCACTCGAATAATTCTAATTAGTAATTACTAAGGTGATACTTGGTCAGGGGTTTAAAGGGATTTAGTCCCTACATAAAATCGAGCATTATTTTATACAATTGTTACTAGTTTTTGTTTTCCTCATAAATGTACGTACATAAGTTACGTCCAAATCTATGTGATCTCTACACTTCAATTTAAGCATCTTACTTTCCTTCTTAACTAGTTCAACAAAGAGAACTTCTTTCTCTATTTGGAACATCTCTAATTCCAACATTTTACATGCTTGTTCAAAACTACAAGATTCAAAGGGCATTCTGGTACATAACGCAAATCTTGTTGTCTTAATAAGACTCGGACATCTCCCTTATTTGTCTTTAAAATGTTGCGCCTTATCAATCTTATTAATTTTGATAAAGTAGAGGCTTCGTGCTAGACGATCTGAGACATTTCAATTGAAACGGAGGGATTATTATGATGAATAGAATGTGGAATAAGAATGAAAGTACTAGAAGTACATGGATCAGAAACCCTAAAATGACAGAAATAGTCTTCATAGGATTAAACACTCAGCTCATAGTATGGAACTGATCCAGATTTTCTCCCTACCTCTATCAATATGATCCCAAAGTGTTAGATTTGATCTTTACCAACCTTGGATAAATACTCGGGACAAATGCAAGACCAACTAATTCAATTGAACGAAAATGCTATCACACTGCAAACCTTAGCTGTTGCTGCAGTTGAAGTAGCTGAACCTTCTCCAGCTGAGCTCTTACTCTGAAATTCCATGCAACAGCAAGTAACAAACTAAAGTTACAAATATAAATAAAAACAGATGTAGTAATCCTCTGGATGTCATAACTTTATTCGTAAGTTATGATAGGTACACCATGAGACATCTATTTTTAAAATTGTGATGCATGGACATGTTTTACAAGTATGCATCCAGACAGAGTAGGTATACACTGTTTTTCATAATTTTAGTATGTGCAGCAACTACCATCACTCAAAACCTTTATGAACCCAGTGTGTGCTCCTATATGCACAATACATTATATAAGTCCAATAAACAAACAACTTAAACATATCATGGCTTATAACACACACTATTTGACAGGTGCAATAGCTCATCCTCCAAATACATTAGTAGTAGCTATTAACATTAACACATGGAATTAACAAAAAGGGGCAATCCTCAACAAAATACACTTCTCTGAAAACAAAGGTTCAGAAAAATAAAGGACAGGTGCAGAGATTCGATGGTAACTATTCTAACATATGGAGTTAAAAGAGTTTGGAAGAGGAATCTTTACATCAGACCTTTAAAAAGAAAAAGAACAAGCATATACACATGAGTATTGAAACTACATCAAATGATCAATGACAAGTCAGCATTTTTTCTATAAAAAAAAATAGAAGTGTGAATCAATTCTTTTTATACCACTCTATCCCCCAAGAGAACCCCAGCACATGGTGTAAAGATCCAACATGATGTCTATGTTCATGCAGTTAACTATACCAATAACACTGAAAATTAGAAGAAAAAAGATTATTATTCATATTTACCTTCGTCAGCATGATTACTATAAAGTTGCTTTCAGCAACTTTATTTTCTTCGAGTGTTGTCCCATCTTTAAGTACCTTCCCCTGGTGGATAAGCATCTGCTGGGCAGCAGGATAAACATCTGAACCCTGAACTGTTTCTATGTTCTTCTTCACATCGGCAACCTAAAAAATACAGAAAATTCAAGCCTTGGATTTAATGTACTGCATAATCTGAAGTTTCATTGTGACAAGATTACAAGAGCTAAAATCTCTAAGATAAGTTCAATCCAGCTAAAGATCCTTGTCCAAAAGTTTGGTCGCGAGTGAGTAATCAGGGTTACCAAAAGTGAGAAAAGCAAAAAGGGGGCTAAGTCCATGAGGCTTGAAGCAAAAGCGAGATATGAACGGATGCTTCTTTGCAGTGAAGTATACAATTTATTAAATTAGAAAGTACCAAATGTATATGAACTATTAGTAAATATAAAATCAACTTGGAAATAAAATAACCAACTACTGCATCCAATTTACAACATTGTTAATGTCGATCTAATCCTACTAAAAGTGGAGGTACAAAGAATGGATGATTGGTTCAGATTACTTTGTCCACCATCATTTGATGAACACACTTCTCTGAAGAAGCATGAGTCCACCCTTGAGATAGTAACACCTTGCTACGCAAAGGCACAATGCTTAAGTTCACAATGGCTATTGAGTGCGACCGAATATATTTGAGGATCATATGCCAAAGCCAGGCAATTGTATGATATCTGATATGCCACAGCTTTGAATAACTGTGATTATTTGCTCATTCTGCTTTTGTGATCATACCTTTTGATTTAATTCTGTACCTCATTGTTGGACCTCATAGTTACATACAAACTTGTAAATTGTTATCTACTTGCTGAATCTATATATCGAAATGTATCCTGCTAATAGCACTTGATTACTGAGAAAAACTTTCATGTTGAGCCTAAAGAATTTGTCCAAACGCCTTATTATTGGTTGGGCATCAAGAGCAACTATGGCTGACAGCTCCAGTTTGACACCAACTATCAGAACTCTGATTTGTAACCAGCAACTGTGTTTCTTTGCAGCAGTGCACCTACTCTTTTTCATCCATTTTTCTTTTCTTTTTGGGGAAAAAGGGTAACCACACTCATCAATATATCACTGAGAAGCTGAACAACTGTACCAACCAGACCTCTAGTTTTGAGCATTCCCATTCCAAGTTGTATTTACTTTTTTTAGATTAGAAAGTGAAGCTTCATTCCAAGCTGTGTTTTGAGAATGTATCATCATTTCTTGTAATTCTTTATCATTTGTTGGCATGGTTCGGATTTAGACCAGAGAAGCTCAAGGTTGTTTCAAACAAAGTGGGAGTTGGGAACTGTTATGTATCAAACGATGATGATTAGCCATCCTATGTGTTTTGAGAATGCTCTTTGTATATATTCCCGCGGAAGTGTTTCTGTTTTGCTTTCTTTCTTTTTTTCGATAATCATGGTGTGCACATCTCGATAGATTCCAGGGATACCTACCTGCCACTAGCACAAGGACCGAGTAATTGTATCAACGCTGGACAAATTGGGAAGAAACCACCTAGTATTCATAATCTATAAAGTCAATAGACAGAAAAGGGGACGACCATACCACTAGCTACATAAAAGTTCTTATACTAAAAGCTAAAGTTAAAAATTAGACAATACTGAAAATATACCGATGTTACTTCATTAAAAAGTGAGAAACTAGTCAAAAAATACAACTTACCAAAATAATCTAACAAGGGCTAGTTTTCCAAATTCTTCCAATTTCTACAAAGGGATCTCATGCAACTTCAATCGTATTAGCAAAACCCAGTTTCAAACTTCACAACTTCATCCGGATGTTATGCAATTTCAACCATTGTAGCAAAAGCCAAAACTTCTTTTCTGCCGGTAGATGAAACCACGCGCTTCCATGTCAGTCTTTGGTTTCCAAGAGTACAGCAGCTCAACAACTTAACTCCAAACCAATTGGAGTCAGCTATATGAATATGTCTATATCTATCTATTCTATTATTTTTTAAAAAAATTAAATATCCATCCGTTCTATTCAACAATTTTCAGAGGATTCATCAAAGCAGTGTTGTGAAAGGTGATCATCACCTAGTCACAATGGCGAGAGGCGAGGTGAGGCGATCCTTCATCGCCTATTAGCTTTGTGGCGAGGCAATCTTCAAAAGGCAACGCCATGGTGACAAAGGCAAGAAACGTGTCGCCTTCTGTATTTTCTTAAAAAAGGCTACTAATTTAGAATTCTAAAAGTTAAAAGATGACTTTAGGGTTTTCTCGCAACACATTGACTGCGACTGCGACTCCAGCCAATTGACTCGATTAGACTTCTCCGTCTACCAACCATACGTTTCGGGCGACTCCAAAGTCCAACCAATACATAGTTCTTCTTTCTTCTTCTTTTCTTCCACAGATTTCTTCTTCTATCTCTTTTTCCTCCTCCTTCAGAATTTTGAGTCACTTCTACCTCTGTTTTTTCCTATTTATTTTGACTTTGTTTTGTTTTTTTCTCATTCAAGTTCTAGACTTACGGTATCTACTTTCTATTTTCAGTTTTTGAATTAAAATATTTGCTAATATGTTATTACTACAGAGATTTTTATTATTATATATGCAATTTAATACTTCAAAATTTTTTGGTATAATTCGCGCCACACTTCAAAAAGGCCGCATTTTCATGTTGCCTTTCGCCATCCAAAACATTGCTTCAAAGTAAATGAACTAAATCCAACCACACTCCAAAACCAACTGCCCCTACATGGACCCTCTGCAACCGTCGTCGTCTAATATTTAGAATTCAAATAATCGTTAATTTAACTATCTTCCTTCATTATATTGCAGGCTCTTCTTTGGCTTAAAACTAGCTATAACTTGGCAAGCAGCCCAAGCTCACAAGTCACACAGGATATGTTTCCAAGAGTACATCAACAGAGGAAGTACTTTACACTTCCATAGATGCATCTTCCGACAACAAAATGGCCTCCCTGAAGAAACAAATCACTAAGCAACACCAACACTATAGCACAATCTCAAAATACTTAAAAAAGAATCCACTAATTATGCCCCAATACACACAATCAGAAACTCCTCAAAACTCAAATCAGAACCAAAACCACTTCAATTCAAACCTCAACATCACCTAACTCGGAATCTAATCAACAAATTAGAGCAGCAACCGACTGAATCAGTCATTACTGACAGTCAGTCACATCTATGCATCACAAAGCACGTCAACAAATCAAAACAAACCTCAATTCCGAAAAAAAATGGTAAAAACAAACTGAATTCAAACAACATCGCTAATATCATCAGCTCATGTATAATCAAATAAAGAGTTCAAAAAAAAAACGGACCGTATCTTCAGGTTTGACTTCAATTTCAAAGTGAGAGCCTTTGAGAGTTTTCACAAAAATCTTCATATCTGTTATTCCGTCACCGGAAAGTTTGATCGCCGACCGACGAGGGAGAGGACGACGGAGAGCCCAACGGTGAAGGAAGAATAATGTAGAAAGGACCGTAAGGTGCAAGTAAAGAGTTAAAAGAGTACAGGCCTTTTTATATAACTAATAACTGAGGAGACACTTTCACGCGTATGATATGTGCGTGTAAGACACGCGATAAGGATTTGGGTAGTTTGGGTAGCGCGTGTGGGGAAAGGCGAAGGAGAAAGATTGGGAGTTGGTGTTGAAGACTGAATGAAGGAAAGGATCAGCTAGCTAGATTTTTGTGATACGTAGTACTTATATTATATATATATATATAATCGCGTTAGGATATTTTTAAAGTTGTGATTATTTGAGTATGAAAATAATAATTTATCGTGTTTTTAATATTTTTCTCTCCATTAGCAATATTTTTTGTAGTACTTTTTGATATATTTATTCTTTTTTTTTCAATTTTATTAGGGCTTAAAAAACATAAATCAATGTTGGTTTAGGAATAAATGAAATTTATAAATTATGATGGAGATTTAATAGTGCTATCTAACCTTAAATTATAAGATCTAAAAGGGAAAGAAAGATTAGGAATATATATATATATATATATATATATATATATATATATATATATATATATATATATATGAGAGCATGATATTTACTTTGTATACAAAAATCTATATATTAATTCTTTATTTTATATGTAAATGTAAATGTTATAAGTTATATATGCATTATACACTATATATACACACACACACTGCATATAGTATATGTGTTAGATACAGAATAGATGCACCTTTCATCATATACATTTTTTGTCAGTACTCATCATAGCCATTTAATCTTTCACACTCAATTCTTTTTTGTTTTTTTTATTATAATATGTCTATAATACATTAATCAAGGTATATTTAGTGTATAACATATACACATATTAATATACACATATTGTTACATTTTTTCCCTCTTTAGAATATATACACACACATGTCTCAACTCATTTTATTGATTTATTTGAAATTGACATATTGAATAGTGGCCTTCAAGTTTTGGTTTGAATGTGATAGTTAATTATCTACAAAGAGTTTTTTTATCACATCTAATTAAATATTTGGATCAAGAGGAATTGCCAAAAATTTTTTATTCATTTTACTTTATTAAGAATTGTGCATGTATAACCTCCACCCATTCTAATTTGTTTAACAGGTAAAAATTGAGTTGTTATTATGGAAATAAAGAGAAAAAGCCCATCCACAATGAATCTTCAAGAAAATATATGGGTTGGACAAAGATTAGTTCAAAAGTTATTTGGACAAATGAATTGGGCTAAAATTGGTTTTAAGTGGGTTGGGCCATGATTCTCATAACATGACCCAATTTTCTTAATTGTCCACCTTACCATGAATCGAAAAATATTTTTAAATGATCCACTTGATCGTGATCGAGATCAATAAATCGAGCTTTGAGACATTCAAAACATGAGACTCAAGTCTCAAGTCTTGTCCCTAAATCCGGAACCAAGACCAAATCTTAGTCTGACACTACTAAAAAATATCAAAAGGCAATTCAAAAAATCCATATTTTGTTATTACACATAATGTGAATGATTCTGTTGAAAGAAATTTTCAAAAATATACCACTCTATATAAAATATTACTCTACGTAACTCAATATACACTAAGCAAATTACCATACATAATAGAGTGTAATAAATCCAATTTGACGATAGATGATATTTGATATTTAGTTTATGTGGAATCGATATTTTTTTCTCTTAATAAACATTAATTTCCCTCCTATTTTTAAATGCCCTAAACATGTAATAACTAAACTATTAAATAATGGTCAAGACTCAAGACGGGATGCCTAACTACACTTGTAAACATGTTAGATTTCTTCTTATTTATACTCACATAAGATAAAAGAATGAATCAAAAATAATATTGTTTTATTTGACTTGATCGTTGTGTCAAGTGTTCGTGGTGCCTTGAGCAACTCTTAATTTTGTTTGTCAGCTTCGTGACTTATTTCATCTTCGATGTATAAAAGATGTTATGTTCACATACTTGTGTTCACGCATATACACAGAAAATCGGCAAAACTCTATTTTTTAAAAAAAAAAAGGAAGGGCATGTGATGACATAACGTTCCTCTTATGAACCTTTAGGAATAGAGATCAACATAGAGAAATCCACTCGTCGAGCTATTTAGTACTTGAATATTTTTAGCGCAAAAAAAAACATGTTTTTCTAATATATTAATGAAATTCAAAATCAACCGATAATCCTATAATTTATTTCATAAAATCATTTTAAAAAAATTACCCAATTACAATTTACGCCATAATTTTTTTCAATTCAAATTTATCAATAGGTCTAATTTTTGTGCGAGTCCATCAAAGACTCTAAAGTACAATATTCAGTCATAAATATAATATTCCACTATTTTTTGGTTCAAAATTTAATATCCAGAAATTTGTACACTCTGTTCTTGCTTTTTAATATTTAAATTAAATAATATTAATAATTAAAAAGAAGATTAAAAACCAAAAAAAAAAGATTTACACTTCCTAGTTTGCCGGTAACGTCTCGGGTCTCCACAGAAAATCGGGTGACCCGAAACCAAGATCCGAATGATCAAACAATCCATCTAGTGCTACGTATTCACAAACACCAGTGTTAAAATCCACTAAATCAGCGATCCCCAATTCGAACGAATCGTAATTCGGAATTCTCTCTTCCACTTCCCATATTGAATCCGGTGAAACTCCGATCAATTCGACAACCGATTCACTTCCCTCCGCCGTTGCCGGAGGAAGTCCGAGTTCATCATCCGACGCTTCGAGAAGGTAACCTAACTCCGGCTGAGACTCATCAGAATCCGCCGTCAAATCCACCACTTCCGTCTCCATCACCTTCGCCGGTGACGGAGAAGCTGTAATTTCTTCTTCGAAACTCTTCATGAACGAATCGAAATCATGACTCGTGGTGCAAAACTCGGAGCTCTCATCGTCGTCGGTGAGATCGTACAACAGATTCTCCTTGAGTTTCTTCACTTCCGGTGAGTTATATTCTGATTCTTCCGATTCCACTCGGACTCTCTTCTTTCTACTCATCATGCTCTCCATAGAAATTTGCAGAATGCGTGTAATACACGTGCTTAGATTTGAGAATTGAAAAAGTTTCGAGTGAGGAGAGAGGGAAGATAAGAGTTGGTTTATATAGTGGAGACAAAGAGGAGAGAGAAAGTGGAGTAAAATGATGTAATGTCGGCGCGTGGGTGGGAATTATTTGTGGGGCAGTTATGGTCGTCTCTAGATTTTTATTTTTTAAATTAAAAAAAAAAAGAAATTTTATTTTTATTTAATTAATTTAGAAACTTTATGTTTAAACGTGTTGGTGGTGTGTTTTAGAAGATTTATTTAATTTTTTTTTTCTTTTTGTAAGTGGTGGGGGTGGGTACTTTGTGAATAGTAATATAATAATATTCCGTGATTAGCTGGTTTTTGATTTCAGACTTGGAGTACGGAATTTGTCGTAGTATGGACCTATATGGGTTAGTCAATTAACGAGGTCGTTTGGTATCGGGTAAGAGTAATAATATAGAAATAATTTTACCAGGAAATTTTTTACCATCGTAATTTTTAATAATATATTTTTAAGGAATATATATTTTCACGTGAATATCATAAGTAGTAATTTACTTTTGTAAGCATATACTTGTTTCGTTTAGAAAAGAATGATCTTTCTTTTTTGGTCTGTTTTGAAAAGAATAACTTTTTTTCTTTTTTTTATAACATTTTAAAATTACTTTTCTATGTGGCATGTTTAAAGATACAACATCAAACGATAATTTTGTACATTTAACCTAATTTTAATCTAGAATCACAAGATATGAAAAATAATTTTATACTCGTAAATTTCATGTCAAATCAAATCAGATCATTCTTTATAAAACGGAAGAGTATATACTTTTAAAATATACTTCAAATATATTTGGAATCCTTTTTCTCCATTTTTTTAATGTTTAGAAAATATTTTAAGCATTAATCAAAACAAATCTAATTAAATTGGTTTGATAATGGTAAAGTCAGATCCGACCTTATCTACTAACTGAGGGGGAATCTGAATTATTTTACAAAAAAAAAATGACCATTTTTGTTGTTATTGGACTGCAACGTGAATAAGTAGAAAAATATTTAAAAAATGAAAATTCATAATATTGAATTATATCTTTTTTGAAATTAAGACGTAATTTGTATATGGACATATATTCTCTTTGGAATGATTCAACTCATTGTTTTTCTTTTTCATTTCTAGTGAGTTTTTTCCGTATTGGGTCCTTGACTATCATGTTATAGAAAAAAAATTATATTTTCTCCTGTTATAAATAAATATAAAAATTATATTTGTATGTTATAATTATAGTTTGTATAATCGCGTTCGATGAAAAAAAATTATTTGTTATTGAGCTTTTAATTTGTATAATTCGCTAGTGACATCCAGTTTTATACAAATTGCTCAGTTTTCTATAAATATATTTATACATTATAATTTGTATATAAGATATATATTTTGTATAATTATAAGTGTATAGAATGAAATTATATATGCTTGTATATACATTTTTCTCTCGCTTTACCACACAAAAACACATTTTATACATTTTACACCAAAATGTATAAAATGACTAATTGTATCAAATCAGATGGCAAAAAAATGAATGTTTCCTGTGAATTATGATTAAAATAAATTATAGCTATAACATTTAATTTAAATTTATTTAGCTTTTTACCACGAGACTTTTAAAGAAGTTGATGGCAAGGTACCTTCTTGAATTGAATTGCAAAGTTTTCTAGCTTGACTGCTAGTTTAGGAAAACTCTATAAGAGAAAACTGTTACGAGTTTTTGAGCGATTTTGCAAATTATTTATAATTTGTTTGCTTCAATAAATTGTAAAAAATACATATACATTCAAAATATAAATATATTTACAACATTTTACTTCTTTTTTTTCAAGTTGCAAAGTATAATACTTTGACAAACTATATAAAATGGTTGACAACAACATGATAGATCAAAATAAAAATTCTTAAATTTATTTGTCATCTGAATTATGATTGTATTTTTACTCAACTAAATTTAGCATATTGTTTTGGTTAAAGTATTCCATAAATCCATATGTCTTTTCCTTACCTAAAAGAGCTGACATTAAAACATTTCTTAAAGTCAAATTTATTCATCTCTTGCTAATTAAGGTTGTTGACAAAAAATAAATAAATTAGGTTCCATTAGATATGCCCAGTTTTTTATTAATTTATTTTCCATGTATTAATGTAAATCTAACGTTTATTCAAAGATTTTTTTTTTTAATTTTGAAAAAATTACGTTTATCTTAATTTTCGTGCATTCCACTTTTCCAAAAAGAAATATAAATATCAAATTAGATTACGGAAAGTGATTTTCCAAATATATAAAATAGAATATTTTTGCATAAAATCGTGGGTAAAACTAAAGGGTATTATAATAAAACTTTCGTTTAATTTAATTTTCGTGCACTCCACTTTTCCATAAATAGTGCACAATAGATATTTCTTCAACTTTACCTAAAAAAGAACATAAAAGTAAAGGGATACTATATACTCTAACTAAACATATTCTTAAAAATAATAAATAAAATAATAATTTTATATATTAATATAAGTCATTTAAATATTAAAATAAATACTAGTATTTAATAATAAAATAGGTTTAAAACAATAAATTATGACTTAATTTTTCAATTTGAATGAATAAAACAAATTTTTATCTTTAATATAATAGACACATAAAAATAACATTAAAGTTTTTAGAAAAGTGTGTCAAATTTAGAATCAAGTAATATGAAGCGAGAAAAATACAGATAAATGGACCATATTTTCTGGCCAATTTTTATTTTTTTTATATGTATTTTCCATAAAGTAAAATACTTGGAAATTTCCAAAAATCTAAAAGGAATATTTGCATAAATTGATGGGAAAAAACAAGATCCAATACAGCTAATAAATTCTTTTTGGTATTATTCTTTGTGGCCTAGTTCGGCAATATATGGACCTAAACTCCAAATTCTAAACGCAAACTCACAAGAGAATTTGGGTATAAAAATTAGCAAAGGATGCGATCGCGTAACGATATTTCTTTCTTAATTAAATATATCTGATTTAAATTTTATATATATAAATATTTTGATAGGAAGCGTTTTCTTTTAAACAGAATTTTAGCTGCATACATTCGAACGTGAAGCTCTAATCCAATATAGATACCAAACACAGTATAAAATTGAGAATAAAAAATAAATTTAGATATAAAAAATTTCTTTCAAAGGACAAAACATTAGGAATTGTACGAACGGATACAAAATTCCAAAAAAAAAAAGTGAAAATAATAATGCCCAAATTTATATGAAGGAAAGAAATAAAAATATCATTTTACATATATTTTTACTACTAAGTAAACAATACATAATTAGTGTATATTATCATTTCAATTCATTACTTAAATGTAATAAATATACTATAATTTGATTTAAACACTTAGTGTAAGTAGATTTTAAAATTTTAAATATTTAAATAGAATGAATCTAGCATGTCTCGTGTTGTTATAAAATTTCTTATATTTTAAATTTTGAATTCGTATCTGTGTTTATAATTCCACCATGTGTAACGGAATGGGCAAGGAAGAAAGTGACAAATAAACAACAATTCAAATTGCTATAAACTACAATAAGGTTAATTAATGCTTAGATGTTAAGCATTAATTTGATGGCCAGCTCATTTCTTTGTTCTTGAAGATGAAAATAAACTATATTATAAAAATTAATTATTCAATTAATACTCTTTCATGTTTGGTATGTTACCGACAAAATCAAATTACTTTGCTTCGTATTATGTTTTTCTATATTTAATCAAATAAATTGAATCTTAGTGTCATTGTTAATTATTTGTAATTTATGATAATCTACATTATAAGCTATTATTGTCCATGTCCATAAAAAGATTGCTTATATAGTCAAGCAAGTGATACATTACGACATTTCAATTTATTTAATCTGTTTTAATTTAACGCGAAATTTAAAAAAAATTAATTATGTAATATTAAATTTAAAATATATTAATTATATCAAAATATCAATTAATTTGTTGAAATTAAGTAATTATTAAAAAAAATTATTCTTTAAATAGACTAAAGATAAGCGAGTCAAACAAAGGTGGGGTTGGATTATTTCTTTATGTTATGTGATATTATATAGTTTTTATAATATTTTGTTATAATAATTAATAAAATATTAAAATAAATTACCTGATTATTGTGAATACCCCGGTATTATTAAAAGTTCAGAAAAAACAAGAGATAGACGAAATTAAAGGGAACGTCTTATTGTGGAAAAATTTAGAGGACCTACGTAAACATGTTACACATGAATATGATAGAGTATATGGGAAGGACCCCTCCATCCTTTTTATTTCGCGATAATATCGGAAAGAATAGAATATACGTAAATTATATAAGAGACATTATTATGTGATTTATTTTATTTTGTTTTAATTTTCATGAACAGAGTTATTTGATGTTTATTATTGGGGGAAAATGACAATATTTCGTAAAAATAATTATATGTTATTATTAAAAAAATATGCAATAATTTTTTAAATATTTATTTAGTATATAAACATATATCATTTCGATTTTGAAATATGATTTCTTATTTTGAAGTGTTATTATCAAACGAATTTTTATGATATAATAAAGGAGCATTAGTTTTCATATTTATGAGACCAAATCCAAGTTTTATGATAGCTTAGCTGGTGACTTTTCACAAGGGAATGGGACCCACAAAACATATCTTGGTGGGTCCCACTTCATGTTAGTAATTTCCAGAAAATATCAATCGTTGTATAATGTCTATTCTACCCTCCAAAAGTTGTTTAAATTACATTTTGGTTGTGGTCAAACAGACTCAGAAGCAAACTATGATTTGAAGATTTTGGGTGCACCAATATGAACATAGCTCAAATATGAGCTAAACTTAAAATAAAAATAATAAAAATAAATTTTAGTAGGATTTGAACTCTGGTCTAGGGGGTGGAATCTCTTGCTTAACTTCTGTGTTTTCATGGGTGTAATGTTAGATATATCTTAATTTCTATCCGTTTTTCAAAATAAATACAAATATACATATAATATTTTTGAAAGTTAGCAGATATACGTGCATCCCTCCATATAGTGTGAATCCGCGCCTACAAATAGTCAATAACAAATCTTAAAAAATATGTCTTAATTTTCTTTTGAATTCGATAATATTTATATTTAACAAATACTATGAGAAATAAGGATGTGAGATGATATTGTTGATGATATTATGATAAAAGTCAAGGGTCCTCCGAAATAATCTTCTTACTTTCATGAAGTAGAAGTATGAGAGAAAAGTATTGTAATTTTAAATTTGATATAAATTATTAATTTATTTTTAAATTATTGATAATTTTAAGAATATTTTTCTACTTAATTAATTAAATATATATATATAACTCAATTTACTTTCGATTTGTCACATATTATATAACAAATGATCTTAAATTCATATAAAAATTTATAAAAATTTGAGATGTGTTTCATTTATATTACATAAATATTGATGGAATTTTATTGAATATTTTATTATTATTGATGACAAATTGATAATTGATATGGATAAGGATTATGGGAATAGTGGTGGAAAGGAGGTATGTAGAAGATACTGAATGAATAATGTGATTTTTTCTTCATATTTTGAAAATAATAATATATTATTATTTAATTATCATAATAACTATATTAAAAAAATTGTAGTAACAATTTATACAGTTTAAACTCAATCAAGAAAACTTAGTCAATTTAGCAAACCTAATTTGTGAATCCCAATAGTTGACTTTTCCATTCATGCATTCAACCATAATAAATAAATATTAAATAAAAATTAATAAATAATTTTATTTAATAATAAATAATATAATAAAATTTTATTTTTATTACTTCTAAGAGTATGTTCAAATTAGATATGAACAGATAAACATAGACGATAGGTCGAAGTTGGTTGTTATTATTGGTACAATATTAAAACTAGTCATATGAGATAAATTTTATTATTTATTTGAGTAGATGTCGACATATATCATCGTTACTATTTATCAACAACTTTTATGATTGAAGGAATTATAAGGATTAGTGATTGACTAATTTATGAATAAAATATAAATATTTAGATGTAATTTATTTTTTAGTGAATTGAATTAAAGTTGTATGACGAATAATAGAAAAATAGTTGATTTTTTTTATTGAAATAATTATCGAGTTTTTATTTATCTATAATATTAAGAAATATTTTTATTGGAAGCGCATTCGATTAAATACTATAATGTGCGACTTAAATTTCGTTCAAACATAAATTTAAAACTCCAAATACCGTATAAAACCCGATTTTTTATTAAAAAAAAAATAATTAACTAATTCAATATGCAATCAAACCTACACATCTACAATATTTAAGGGAATTTTAAACATATTGTCTGGCGCAAGTGTGTATATATTATATATAACAAATGTATACCTAAGTGCTTCCTTAGTCTCAAGTTATTTATGTTATTTTAATTTTATCGTGCGACTTAAAAAATTATTGATTAGGAAACATTTGTCATTATTTTATTTTATTCATGTATTGTATATATAATTTTTTTTAAATAAATATTTACTCTATTGAGATGTTTATATTCAAAAATAGTTATTATTTTTACTGAAAGGTAAATTGAAAAATAATAATTAATTTTATCTTATACTTCGTAGATTCAAATTCGAAATGTTTTTTTTTTCGTTTTGTCGAGTAGTTAAAGTAAGCATACAACCCACTTTGTCTTAATCTCTCTAATATGACATAATCACATACATAATTTAAAATAAATATTTATATATAAATATTTAATTAGTGTTTGTTATAAATTATTTGTTGTGCTCGAGCCATTAAGGAGAAAGTCGAGGGAGAGAAGTGGCTCCTTATGTTGACTCTTAACACACAATATCGTAATAATTATGTTTATTTGAACATATAATTTTTTATGTTACGATTCAAAATCAGATGAACCATTTGAATTATTGTGTATAGTGTAAAATATTTTTAATATAATATTTACTTAATGACTAATTGATCACAACATTATCAAAGTTGGGACACATATTTTTGTTTTTTTTATTCCGACCCACCAAAAAGGAATAAATAAATAAATATATATATATATATATATATATATATATATATATATATATATATATATATATATATTGTCAAATTGGTTGATTTCCACTTTGGTAGACATGGAGGGCCTATTTCTAGGGTCGGAAAATTATGGCCACGTTTAAAAGAAAAGCATGATTCACACCTCAATAATGACTTTAAATTGATGATTTTTTTTTTAATTATTATTTTTGGTCTAAATTCAATAGATGATCTTACTTTATAAAGAAAAAACTAATTTATACAAAAATTTTAATGGTGTGGAAACATGCCATATCATAATTGACATAATGGTCCTATTCCATTATAGTTTTTTCTTGATCACATCTCGTTTAGATGGTAGTTAGTTTATATATAATATTTATTTAAATTTTATTATATAGTATAATTTAAATTTATTGTTAAATAATGATAAAGTGTTTTATTTCATATAATGATCGATTTGATGTGATTGTTATTATTTTAAATTTTTTTACTTATTTAATTTTTATTTATTATTTAATAATTAAATGATCTTTCACCTTTTTACCTTGCATATGAGAAGCATTTCTATCATGTACGGTACTTTTATCTTTTCTTGTAAATTTATAATTCAAATTATCAGTTTGTGATATTATCTAATGACATTGAACGATACAATCATTTAAAATGTTATATTCCTTAAAAAATAATAGAATACGATATAATATAATAATTATTACTTTTTTGCTTTGTTTTTTAAAAGATTTATTAAAATGGTGGACATTTAATCCGCTAAATATTTATATAATTAAAATACATATTCCAATAATTAATATAATTTAAAATCCGGCTAAAAGAATTATTAAAAAATTACTACTTGATATCACTTCTAGAGAATCGAAGATAATACGTATAATTTGTCAATTAATAATTAAATATTAAAAAAAGGTAAAGTTATACTTCTTTTCTCAACTTTGATATATGTAGAGATAGTTGTTTGGTTTACACATTCATCTTTGGTTTACACATTCATCTTTTACTTTTTATATCTTAATGCTTCAAATCCACTATCCAAATTTAATAAAAAATATTTTTAAAGTTCAAATTATATCACATAAATTAAAATAGAGAAATAATAATTTAAAATCAGCTATAAAATGTCTAAGACTTATTTTTAATTATAAATGTAACATATTTTATTTCTTTTCTAAATTTTATATTTAATAAAATAATATCACATAAATTAAAACAGATTCATTTAACGAAATTGTTAATTGGAGTTAACGGTGAAAATGCTCAAACAACTAAACTTGGAGTTTTCCTCACCATTTAGTTTTTTTCTAATTGAGAAGATAAGGGTCTAGTCAACTTTTTTTAGCTCTTATTTGGTATTTTCCACACACATATTTTTATTTTAAGTTTGCTTTTTAATATTTATATTAAAATTTAATCAAATATAAATTTATATATATTTAAAATATTTTTAAAAAATTATGCTTCTTATTAGATCCTTTTTTTCATTTTGATTTTGAGGATTTGATTCCAAAATAATTATTTTAAGATCGACATGAGTGTTCTTTTAAAGAAGCAATCATGTGAGTTCTAGCTATTTCTTTGGAAGCAGACTTATTTAAGGCTTCTCATATATATATATATATGGTAAAAACAATAATTTATCAGGTACTCAATGCTATAAAAGAATAAATAAATAAAATTAAAATTTAATACTTAAGAATTAAGCGAATTAAGTTATGATTTGTTTTTTAGTTCATTTTTAAATCATAATTCTTTTTGAATAATATTTGAATATCCTTTCCAAATTCAACTTAACCGGTTTATTTGACACTCGTATTTTATACCACTTCTTCGTTCTTCTTCATGACTAGTTCTAGTTGCCACTTTCAACAGATTGGTCTAACTAACAAATATGTACGTAATATGGAGTTTTAGTCAACACTAAATAAATAAAATTTTACAAATAAATTATATAATGAATATGGATTGTGGTGAATTTATTTTATTCTTATTCAAAAATCTCGAGTTTAAATTTTGATTATGAAATTATTTTTATAAAAGCGTTAATATCTCCATATGAGATTTTCAATATGTGATGTGAATTTAATTTAAATTTTAATATAAGCTCTGAATACTGAACGGAACAAAAAAATCACAGTGGTTGTTAAAAGAGTTTGACGTGTAGAAGAAGTGTCCAATTTTTGAAATTATATTCGTCAAGATTATTATGTAGCAAAACCAATCATATTTTGCCATCTTATGTAGACATCATGAACAATATTCTAACTAGTTTGAATAACTATTCTTTGAATGACCTTTTCTTCTTCTTCAACAAATTACTTAATTAATTTTGTTGAAAAGAAATATATGTTTTTATTTTTAATTTATTTTCTATGAAAAAAGTATTAATTCTTGTTCAAGCAATTCTCAACTTGTCTAAAATCTACTCATGTGATGTTTATATACTCTATTTCATTATTTTTTTGACAAAGTTTTTAATATTAATTTTCACGTAATAAAAAAATTACAAAATATTTTAATATATTTAACATATTTTAAATTTAAAATTATAATATTTAAGATAATTTTTTATTTTTTTTTATGTTAAATCAAAATTAGAGAAACAAATCAAAAAGAAGTAAACATCTATTTTAGTAGGGGCCAGAAATAATAATGTTGATTGCATTTGAATCTTTATGTCTTGTACACCACCAATTTGATTTTTATCCATCTGTTTTTTTTTTCTTTTATTTGCTTTTAAGTAATATTTTCATTAGTTGTGAGTGGTATGTACTCGAAAAATATTTATCGATTATTATTTTGATTAGTATTTATGTTAATTTAGTTGGGAGCATGGGGTGGGGGGTAAACCATCCAATTTATTTTAAAGTTTTCACATTTATATTTCAATAATGGGAAAAATGTGCAAATTAATGACTATGGTACTGGTTATAATTTATTCTTCTAGTTGTCTACGCATGACATAATTTCATATAAATATATTTCAATTTAAAGAATAGTTGGTGCATATATAGGGTGTGTTCGGTGGGGAGTTTTCTAATTTTTTTAATGTTTGATTGATCGACAAAAAATTAAAATATAATGCACAAGTACCCCCTCAATCTATGCTCGAAATCTCAGAGACACACTTATACTATACTAAGGTCCTATTAACCCCCTGAACTTATTTTTTAAGTAATTTTCTGCCCCTTTTTGTCCTACGTGGCACTATCTTGTGAGTGCTATGATGGTTGACTTTTTTTTTTCAAACTAGTGCCATGTAGGCGGAAAAGGGGTAGAAAACTACTTATACAATAAGTTCAAGGGGTTAATAGGACCTTAGTATAGTATAAATGTGTCTCTAGGATTTTGGGCATGTGAATATAATAAAAGTGAACCCTTAAAAAAGATTAAATCGCTTTTGGTCTGCTGGTAGAAGTGAGGAAATATCTTTTTGCAGACCTAAATTTGAACCTGATCAACGATGCTGAAGTCTCCTTTGGACATACTATGTCCCGATCGCTTCTGTTTAAATATTATTGGTGCATTCAGACTCTTCAAATCTTGAGTTCACCTATGAATGCAGCTCAATAATCTCCCCAATGTTCCATTAGTTTTTTTTTCTTTTCAATTTTACATTAGCTTTTGTCAATATTAAGCTTCTTTTGTTTTACTTTTATTCAAGTATCAAAGGCAGTAATATTGACTAGAGCAAGTCAAGAATTGCCCATGGAAGGTGTTTATAAAGAATAATATCATATATATTTGGTCCAAAAAAGTTGCTTATGTGGAATTAATAACAAAAAATTGGAAGACCATCAAAGAAATTAAATACACTCTCTATGTGTATAATAGTTATCCACTATTGATTTGACATAAAAACTAAAAAGCAGTAAATTATAATGATAATTTTATCAAATCATCTTTAGTAAATATAAGTCATCTAAATAATGAAAAAGTAAATAATATTTATTAGCAATGATAAAATGGACACAAAATGATAAATCATTCATTGATTTTATAAAGTGAACATGTAGAGTTGAACATTTCAAAACAGTATAGTGAATAAGTAAAGATGAGCGAAGAAAGTACACAATTTTATCAACATTGATAATATTGAGCCAATGATAATGAAACACAAACCAAGAAGTAAAAGAGTTGTTTGGTGTCTGATTAGAGTTATTTAAGTATTGACATTATCTAGAGATTAATTATATTAAATTTAGTTATTCATGTATGTAGTAGATCATGAAGTCATGACTCATGGCTTGTACGTGTCTTAATTATGCGAAATAGTAAAAATGATTATCAAACATAAAATAAATTTTATACGAAATAACTAAAAAATTATCAAACATAATATCAACTGTGCTAGTTTTAGTAGGTATATATAATTTTCATTCCTTGAACTCTAAGCAACTTAACACATTAAGCAAATGTATTAAAAGAGTTAAATTCTATGAAGATTATTATGTCAATGTGAAAATTCTTTGTCCTCTCTTTTTAGGAATTGGAATATTTCAATCCCATATACAAAATAAAACAAAATTGAAAAATTCATTGCAAGTTTACTTTGAAAAAAATTGAGTTTTATGTGTACACATTAGGGCTTGAATCTCCTATATGACACTACCCCATTAATATCTTCATTTATTTTTTTTGGTAAATAGAATACAATATATAATAGTGAATATTTAGTAAATAGTGCTATTTGTATCTAGATTTACGAAAATAACAAGATTTTTTTACTTAATTACGAAATGTAGCATCATTTTGATTTCAGAACGTAGCGAAAAACATATTTTATTCGCACAGGGGCGAAGTCAACATATTGACCTTTGACAGAAAATATTACTATTTATACACGGTTAAAATTATTTTTTAGGTATATATAGTAGATTCTAACCCCTTCGACTAGTTCGTGTATTTACTTTTCCAGATTTTGGACCCCCTTATTGAAAATTCTGACTCTGCCACTGTAATCACACGTATAATAATAGTGAAATACATTGTGTCCGTGGGCTAAAAGAATATATATACATGTAAGCAATATCTCGTTAGCGAAATATATTGTATCTACACACTTATAAGTATATTTATGCGTATATAATATATCTTAATAGCTAATTGTATCCATATATATGCTATAAAATCTCAAATTATCGCCTAATTAATTACGTAATTTTTTTTTAAAATACCGTTATTTCAGATAAATATAGATAATTTGTTGTATCAATATTTATAACATATCAATGAATATAAAAATCTTTGAATTCACTTTTTTTTTTCTTTTTAATATAAGGAACAATTGCTTAGGCATATTCATTGGGCTTAGCAATCACTTCTTAAAGGACGTTTGGCCCATGTTGTAGTATATGGGCTTAAACTGCAACACAGTTTTACGGGTGAAGTCCATAAATATATATATTTTTTTATATATTTTTTTAAATCGTCATTTAACTTGTGTTCATTTTTAAATTTAACGGAGTAAGTGAAATCAAACCCCTAATAATATGGACGATTATGAAGACGGTGATTATAACCAAGCGCGGCATGATTTATATAATCAATTTGATTCATGATTTTTGCTTATTTTTAGCTTATTAACAAATCATATCAAACTGTAAAATTTAAATTTAAAATCAAATCAAACAAAAAAAAGATATTGACTTTTTTCTCCGATTAAAATTTTCAATTGTTTTCTTTTTCTCTTGCAAAGGAATTATCGAAAAGCGTAGAAAATATGTAATGACTATGGAAATTTCCAAATTTTGGAATTTTTTGAGATTGATTATTATGAAGTCATTTCACGTGTATAGCTTTTTATATGGTGGAATTTTGGGTGTTGACTAAAGGAATCAACATATGATATCATAATGATTACGTAAAAATATTTTTGATTTTTAAAGAATTTAATATTTCGACATATTCTCTATTATATCAAAGTTATAATATCACATAAAAATTAATTACTCCAATATAGAAATAACTCGAATTAATTTTGAAATCGCGATAAAATTCTTGATATCACGTATAATAAATCTAACGTAATGATGCAACTTTTGCAACATAACTAGATGATGACCCCACTTCTACAAATGGTGATGGTTGTGTCACATAAATTCAATGATAAGATATTTAAGATCATAAATTACGAAAATATTTTTCTTTTTTCTTTAATTTATTTAATAAATTATGTTAGATAAATTGAAACAGAAAAAATATCATTTATCTTTTCCTTAAATATCTTGCTCATGAACATTCACTATACTTAGTAATTGAAATTAAAATCAAAGATGGATAGGTAGGGTTAAGATCCATTGTCCTCAACACATTCTTGTCCTTCAAAATCTTCCGGCAACAAAGCCGGATTCCGCGGCTTTTCCGCGGCCATCAACTTCTCCCCACCACCACCATCACCACTAACGATTTTAGCTTTTTCATCAAAATACTTCATAGCCACACGTATCCTTTTTAGGATCGCGAAGAATTCTTCCACTTCATCATCATCTACTATCGCCTCCTTATTATTTTCTTCGTCCTCTTTCGTAACTTTCACCTCTTTATTATCGATCACTTCATCATCATCGTCTATTCTTTTCCTCTTTTGCACCTCCATCATACAAAAAATAATGGAGAAAATATGTAAATGCCTATAAAATTTCCAAATTGGAATTTTTTGAGGTTGATTATTTGAAGGAGTTTTTTATTATGTTGTTAATATAGTGGGATTTTTGGTAGTTGACTAAGTAATTAATCAATATATAATGATGTCATATATTGACGTTGTGGAAAATGTCGTAAGCAAAATGACGAATGCCTAGAGGTTTGATTGTTGAACTCATTGATTTAATCCATTTATCTAAAATCAACTAACTACGAAAAAAAGGGGATTGAACTTTTAACTAATTTTTTATTTATTGTTGAAAAGCTAAACCACCTAATTAGGAAAAACATACAAAGAAAAAGTAACTAAATACACAATTTATTTTATTATACTTTTTATTATTTTCAATCATTTTAAAAAAAAGTATAAAAATTTAAAATTTAAGCAATGTATAAATTGGATACATCACTTTACGTAATATATCAATTAATTACATCACGTAAGTGATGTAAAGATCGAATACAACACTTAACGATGTAGCAGGACATTACTTTGCACAAGGTGATGGCCGGGTACATTACTTTAATTATGCGATGTATCGGGACGTATGTGATGTATCATGACGTTGAGGATGTATTCAAAACTGGAACGTGATGTATCAGGTTGTTTTGAGATGATCCAGATTTCAGATTCCACCAAATTTAAGGGATTTTTATAATTTTATAAAAATAGAAATAAGATATAATTAACTCTTAACACTATGAGATTTGTGTAAAATTTACGAAATAATACACCTAAAATTACTTAGTTTCTCTTAGTTTGACTTCAAATGTTCCAATTATTTATTTGTTTACAAAAAGTATCATTTTTTTAATACTTTCTCGATTGATTTTTATCTATTCATTATTTCAAACATAATTTTTTTTCGTTTATTTATTACTTATAATAAATCAAGACCTTTAGTACAATGTTAAAAACACGCGTAAACTAAATCTGTTTTTTAAGTTCCAAACTTAAACTATTTGGAGTATGGAAACACACTTAAATTATTTTAATTTCTTTAATGACATGTTTAAAGTCATAAAATTATATATATATATATATATATATATATATATATATTTTAAAATCACAAATCAAAAATTATTCTTATAATTTATGTTAATTAAAAATAAAATAAATAAATTAAAACAAATAGATTATAATTTTGTAGAAAGCCAGGGTGCCCTTCATCAAAGGATTCCATAATTAGATGCACAATTTAGTCAATTAGTGCATTTGTATGATGTAATAACGATGACGTTAAATCATTCTGATGGATAACGTGTAGTTGAATATTCAAAATGGCGTAGTTTTCAATCTTAAAAGAATGCTCCTCCAGCATAATTAATGATGAGGAAGGAGTGGTTGTAATTATCAGTGTTTTAAAAGGCGAGGTCATAAAATGAGATAGTATATTTAATATAGAGTAGAACGTAAGTCTCAATTTGTGATGTACAAGTTTCATCAAGCTTTTATTATTTTAGTTATAATGTAGTAAAAATAATATCATCATTCTACCATTACTATAAACAAAACTCGAAAAGTAGTAAAAGAAGGCATGTATATACAAGTGTTACCAATTATGTAAAGATTAACTAGTTATTTTTGGAGTTGATTTAGATATTATATCATATTTTTATATAATATTAGAATCAGATTCATCTTTATTTATGTTTTCAATTCATGTTTCAGTTGTGTCTTGAGTCTGTACATGAAAGATGTTGTTAGAGTTGATTTGAAATCTCACGTTGATTACAAAATGGAATAATGGTTTACTCATATGAACTTGACCAATTATTTACTCATAAAATTAATGTTTGGAATTGAGTTAAGCTTTCATGACGTATCTTTACAAGTGAAAATGTTTTTAAAATTAAAAATATCTACATTTAATTTTAAATAGAATGATAAATCTGTTCACCCGATCATCTTTGGTGATGATATTATCCTAGAGAATAACGTAATTCGTAAAAGGATTTTTTATTAGAGCAATTTGACGTAGGAATAAAGGAAAATCAAAAGAGATAAATGGGACCAAAGGAACATCAGAATCACATGATAATTTGAAAGTAATTATGTGATGTATCACAACTCACGAGTATTGTATGGCTCCTTTAAATATTAATTAGTTTAATTTTCATATACTAAACAAATAATGTAAAAATAAATAAATGATATAAATACTAATTCACCTAAAAAATAGTTATAGTAATTGTGGATAAAAAGTGGATTAAATAACTCGACCGTTGGTGCCTTTTCAAGCCGAGAGATAAGGGATTGAAATTCATTGAACCGAACATGTCTTCAACTTTAAAGAATAATCTACTTAATACTATAACATATTAAAATACACTACTTAATCTTATATAGCATAATTTTAGTAATTTTACCCCGTTTCATTCGGCTAAATAAATCGCCTCATATAAATCAACTCACTCACCTCATGCTCATGAGATCGGTTAACTGATTAAAGAATTAAAAAAATATTAATATCGACCTCAGGAGATTAAGATTAAATTTGAGAAATATAGCAACCTCATAGGGTTGATATGCTTTTAAAGTAATTAAATAAATCACAATTGCGACCTCATAAAGTTGCTATATATATTTTTTGGGAAATTTTCACATATAGCCACTTAAAAATAATTAATTACTTTCCATAGCTATAGTTTGATAATTACAATTTGTAGCTACATGTTATATGGAGGAGAGATGCGAGCGAGACCGGGAGAGAGAGGAGAGAGGCGAGAGAGAGGAGGAAAAGCGTGGGAGAAAGGTGAATTGTATATGTATATTGGTTAGATAATTGTATATTATACATATGTATTTGTATATATAGCAAGAGAGATGGAGAGGGAGGAGAGAGGTGAGCGAGACTGGGAGAGAGAGGAGAGAGGTGAGTGAGATCGATACAGGGAGGAGAGAGGCGAGTGAGAGAGGCAAGCTAGATTGGAGAGGGAGAAGAGAGGCAAGCGAGATTGAGAGAGGCGAGCGAAGAGGGCAGAGAGTAGGAGAGAGGTGAATTGTGTATGTATATAGGTTAAAAAATTGTATATTATACATATTTATTTGTATACTCTAGCGAATTATACATATACAAACATGACTAATTATACAAAATCGAAGTCGCCTCACGTAATTAATGTATAATGTTAGTCGCAAGTGATAATTATAACAAACTATATCTATACTTAGTAATTAAATAGTATAACTTTGCTTAACCGCATAATTTTCCCTTTTTTTTAAAAAAAAAACATTTTAAAAATATCAAATATCTAGTTGGATTTTTCCAAAGAAAACAAAATAAAATAAAAATCGACCTCCTAAGGTCGAGTTTTTTTTTTTTTTGGGGGGGGGGGGGGAAGAAGTACATTTGAATAGTATAAATAAATAAAATAAAATCCTAAATATCAACAAGCATTAATTTTCAATAAATTACACATCTCATGATGTTTGCTTTAACGTTCTTTTTTTCATTGTGCAAATTTGATTCCTATGTTATGAATAATTTCATAGCAATCAATATGTTAATATATATATGAAAATGGAAGAGTTAATTTGTGATTTGTATTTTAATGTGTGCATTTTTTAATGACTTGCATCTTATCCTGTTATTTTAAATAATTTATACCTTAATCATCTTAAATATTGGAAAAATCATAAAAGCCATCATCTTTTTCAATTACTTACAAGGATAAAATAGAAAAATTATTAATATTAGAATTTTACAATCTTTTCTATCAATAATATAATTGATTGTTCTGATCTTTCTTTTTTTCTTAAAACATGTACAAAATTAAGGAAATAAAAATGTTCTCGTCGACTTATAAACAAAATATTTTATTCCAACAAAAAAGAAAAGAAAAAAAAAACCCACCAAAATTTGAAATTACTTATTAATAATAGGTTGATGTGATAATAGTATTACTAGAATAAACACCACAAATACCAACTAATGGAAAAAAACAACTGTTTAGCCTAAAATGGAAGAAATTTATCTTAAAGTTAATGTTTTCCCTTTTAAGAGAAATTAATCTTGAAACTAAAACATAAAAATTACTAAAAAGTAGAAACGAATGATTGTTCTTCATTTTCATGAAATATAATATATACCATTGCCATTTTACTTGCCAAGTAAAACATTTTAGGCTACCCTCCATATTTTTATATTCACTACTTAAAAAGTCACTATCTTTTATTAATTTTTTTAATAAAAAATATTTCATAGGAATTTTCAAATCAATAGATAATTTGATTGAATCAAAGAGAAGTTTTTAGAAGTTTCTCATTATCAATTTCTTATGAGCTGATTCAATAAAAAATATTAAGAAAATCGTATTTGATATATATAACAAAAATTTTCGACTGATTGATGATAAAAAAGTTTGTATTTCTACTAATGATTTATACTATACATCCATCACTTTTTCTTCAATAAATTACCAAAGTTAACCACAATGGGTAACATCCATAAAAGGTAAATTAGTAACCTAAAAGAATAAGATTTATCTATTACTCTATAATAAGTTAACATACACAAAGAGTGCAAAAGAATATTGGGCTTATATATAAGTCCCAAAAACCTCAAAAGATTCACTATTGCTAGTTGATTCTTTCACATCCAAAATCATGTTTTTCTCTTCCTTCTTATCACCTTATTCCCTTACTTGTTTATTAATCTTGATTCTATGTATTGTTGGTGTTGATTTTGTGTCCACAACACAAATCAAGATTGGCCAAGGTTACAAGTTGATCTCCATAGAAAAATCACAAGATGGAGGTCTTATAGGTCACCTCCAAGTAAAGGAGAAGAACAATATTTATGGGCTAGATATTCCAAATTTGAAGCTCTATGTTAAGTAAGTTTTTTTTTTCATGATTCAAATAAATAAATAAATAAATCATTTCTTAGACTTGCATGATGAACATCATTCTTGAAAATATAATTGAATTTTTATGTTGAGTTTATGATTGTTATCAAGACTTGAAGAAAAAAAAATGACTTTATATCAATTTTTTTTAATTATCATCAAGATATAAACATCATTTTAGAAGAAAATAATTTGACTTTATGTCAATTTAGTGATTATTATCTAGACATCAACATCATTCTTGAAAAGAAAACAATGATTAAATCTTTATGCTAATCTTGTGATTATTATCTAGACATGAACACCATTCTTGAATTTTTAAAAGTATTTAAGTTAATTTTGTGATTATTATCTAGACATGAAAATCATCCTTGATTTTTTTTAATGAATATTTATGTTAATTTTGTGGAGTAATTATCATCCAAACATGAACATCATTCTTGAAAGAAAAAAAAAGAATCTTTGTGTCACTTTGTGATTATAATTCAAGCATGAACATCATTCTTGATTATTTATTTATTTTTTTGAATCCTTGTTTTAATTTTTTGATTATTATATAGGCATGAGACAGATAATCGACTGAGGGTTCATATAACTGACTCAAAAGAGCAAAGATGGGAAGTTCCTTACAACTTGTTACAAAGAGAAACACCCCCATCATTGAAACAAAATGTCGATAGTAAATCAAGAAAGAATATTTTTTCATCAGTAGCAGTACAGTCAGAATATTCGGGAAATGAGTTAATATTCAATTACAAAAACGACCCTTTTAGTTTTTCTGTGAAAAGAAAATCAAATGGAGAGACCCTTTTCAATTCAAGCTTTGATGATTCAAACTCATATAACAATTTGGTTTTTAAAGATCAATATCTTGAAATATCAACAAAATTGCCCAAAAATGCTTCTTTATATGGTCTAGGTGAAAATACACAACCCCATGGTATTAAAATATACCCAAATGACCCTTACACTTTGTATACAACTGATCAACCAGCTATTAATTTGAATATGGATTTGTATGGATCACACCCTATGTATATGGATTTGAGGAACAATGTGAATGGAGAGGCAAAGGCTCATGTTGTTTTGTTACTAAATAGCAATGGGATGGATGTGTTTTACAATGGAGATTCTTTAACATACAAAGTGATTGGGGGTGTTTTGGACTTTTACTTCTTTTCTGGGCCCACACCACTTGATGTTGTTGATCAATATACTTCATTCATAGGAAGGCCTGCTCCAATGCCTTATTGGTCTTTTGGTAAGTTTGATGTTCTCTCATCTACTTTAATGTATTTGTATTTACACGTAATACGTGAATATGTCATTTAATTTGATCTTAGCTGATATTTTACGTCTTTTAATATTGGGCATATATGGGTAGACATACTGTCTTACATGAATATACTGTCTTACATGACATTAATTTACTTTATATCATGTAAGACACGTATATTTATTTGTTTTACATCAACATGACGTTTAATTTTATCTAAGCTGATCTTTATGTCTTTCAGTATTAAGTATATAATTAGACACACTGTCTTATAATATTAATTTACTTTATATCATATAGGAAACGTGAATTTATTTGTTCACATATAAAATTAAAAGACATATATCACAGATAAAATAAAATTAAAAAAAATATTTATGTATTTTGTCTTGTGTATATTATAACAATCTTTGATATTTATATGTTATATCGATACATCTCCCAAATTATAGTCAGTTTTCCTAATAACAATATCGTTTATTTGAACATTTTTTGATTGCTATAACAAGATATTCTTATAAAGAATACATAAAATAATATAAAAGTTGGCTTTTAAAAATTAGGTTGTTATCAATTTATAGTAAAATGTTATTATAAAAATGATTGTTATATAAAAATCTGACCATACATCCTCTATTTTTTTTTTTACGCCTTCAATCTCAATTTAGCTCTTTTTCCGTCCCTTACAAGACTATTACATACATAACTATTATTCATAATATTTTAAATTTTGAATCCGTCTTTACGATAAGACAAAGGCGGTGGGAGAATACTTGTAAGTTTAATATTTTGTCTTGATAAGAACCCGTGAGTGGCCTTTTATATAAATTTTGTCTCTGTTGTTTCTGTTAGAATAAATTTGAATAAAGTTAGAACCCGTGTTATGTACAAAACAAAAATACTATTAATTATTTTTTGTCAATTGGTGTAATTTATTTTCTTTAATAAATTTTGTTAGGTATAAGGTACGAATATTGATAGCACGTGGATCATCTTCTTCTCTTTTTTTTCTTTTACAAAAATATATCGAATTAGGTGATAAATTCACAACAAAGAAGATAAAATTTAGATAATCAATGAAATGAGCTACTAAAATCGTAGACAATCTAAATAATATTAGAAACAAAGTCTAAAAACATAATATATATAATCAAAAAAATAAAAAAATTGTATTCGATAGAATCTTGATTAATTCTTTTAATACACAAGTGGAAAGCTTGAAGGCATTTTTTTTTTCTTTGCCACTTTGGCAAATCATAATAATGCACTATAAAATGTCTTCCACTTTAATGGCTTTAATAATTAATAATTTACATAAAGGTATCTCCACAGAGCCCACATTTAAGTAGGTCTAAGTAGTAGATATTAATTAAATTATTTTTTTTGGTAAGACTTGTCTTTTATTTTGGGGTGATCTTTTATTTGTCCTTAAAATTGATCCTATTTTTAAATTTTTTACCTTTATTAATCATCTAATAAAAAATTGTGGAATAATGTATTCTTATCGATTCAGACGTAATTTACTCGATATAAATTATGTAAGAATTAAGTTATATAGTATTTTTCAAAATTTATTATACTGTTCAAAAACTAGAGTTATGCCTTTTAAGCAAATGTTCTTTAATTTTACAGCTAATGTGGAAACATAACTCGTAAGATATTTACGATATGAATATTTGAAACTTTGTCATACGAAAACTTATTTCTTATTTCAGTACTAGGACTTATAACACTTGATCTTTTTCTTCGTTGTGTATCAGTATAATTTAACCGGTTATAACAAGTTCCTGCTACAGGATTTCATCAATGTAGATGGGGTTACCACAATTTATCAGTAATTGAAGATGTTGTTGAGAACTACAACAAAGCCAAAATCCCTCTTGATGTTATCTGGAACGATGATGATCATATGGATGGTAAAAAAGATTTCACTCTCAATCCTGTTAACTATCCTCGTCCGAATTTGCTAGCATTCTTGGACAAGATTCATGCGCGTGGCATGAAGTACATTGTCATCGTTGATCCTGGAATAGGCGTTAACAACACTTATGGTGTTTACCAAAGAGGTATAGCTAATGATGTTTTCATCAAATATGAAGGCAAGCCTTATTTAGCTCAAGTTTGGCCTGGTGCTGTCAATTTCCCCGATTTTCTGAATCCGAAGACTGTTGAGTGGTGGGGTGATGAAATCAGGAGGTTTCGCGAACTTGTGCCTATTGATGGACTATGGATTGACATGAATGAAGTTTCAAACTTTTGTTCGGGTTTGTGTACAATCCCTCAAGGAAGGATATGTCCTACTGGCACCGGTCCTGGTTGGATATGTTGCCTGGATTGCAAAAACATAACGAATACTAGATGGGATGATCCGCCTTATAAGATTAATGCTAGTGGAATACAGGCACCAATTGGCTATAAAACCATAGCGACTAGCGCTGTTCATTATAATGGAGTTAAGGAATATGATGCTCATAGCCTTTACGGGTTTTCTCAGTCCATTGCAACTCATAAGGCACTTCAAGGACTCGAGGGGAAGCGTCCTTTTATACTGTCTCGTTCAACATTTGTTGGTTCGGGGCATTATGCTGCACATTGGACAGGGGATAACAAAGGAACTTGGGATGATTTGAGGTATTCAATATCTACAGTGTTGAATTTTGGATTGTTTGGTGTTCCTATGGTTGGTGCTGATGTATGTGGATTCTATCCAGCACCAACGGAGGAGCTTTGCAATCGTTGGATTCAAGTTGGCGCGTTCTATCCATTCTCAAGGGATCACGCCAACTATTATTCACCTAGGCAAGAGCTTTACCAATGGGAGAGTGTGGCTGAATCTGCGCGAAATGCTTTAGGTATGAGGTACAAGTTATTACCATATTTCTATACTTTGAACTACGAGGCACATACTACTGGTGCGCCAATTGCTCGTCCCCTCTTCTTCTCTTTTCCAACTCTAACAGAACTTTACGACGTGAGCACTCAATTCTTGGTAGGAACCAGTGTCATGGTCTCACCAGTGTTAGATCAGGGGAAAAGAGAGGTGAAAGCTCTGTTTCCCCCTGGTACGTGGTACAATTTATTCGATATGACACAAGCAATAGTCACAAAAGGCCTACATTACCTCACATTAGACGCGCCTCTAAGTGTGGTCAATGTACATGTCTACGAAAACACCATCATACCAATGCAGCGCGGTGGGATGATATCAAAAGAAGCAAGAACGACACCTTTTACCCTCGTAGTCACCTTACCATCGGGGACAAATGACATAGAAGCTAAAGGAAATCTTTTCCTCGACGATGATGAGCTTCCTGAGATGAAACTTGGAAATGGGCAATCAACGTATATCGATTTCCATGCAACAGCAAGTAACGGAACAATGAAGTTGTGGTCAGAAGTTCAAGAAAGCAAGTTTGCATTGGATAAAGGATGGTTCATTGAGAAGGTTATAGTTTTAGGCACCAATGGTACTGATGGAGCTTTTGAAATAAACGTCGATGGACAACCGATCGAAGATGGTTCAAGAGTGAAGTATAGCACAACAGAACACAAGTACATAGACAGTATGGATGATGAAGTTGATAAGAGAAAGAGTATGATGATGGAAATTCATGGACTGCAATTGCCTTTAGGTAAGAATTTTGTTATGTCCTGGAAAATGTGAACCAAAACTAGTTACTACTATGTGTGAGTATTAGAACTTAGTAGGTTTTCAAGGTTATTAATGAAAAACGAGCATACAATTAAGCTATGCTGCTCGGACTCTTTAAGAATTCTACCTTGTTTATCTTATGAGAGGATCAATTAAGGTATTTTTTAGAGTCTATTACTCATCAAAAAGGTCATTCAATATTTTAATCAGTCTCAAAATCTACAGATTGTATCGTACAAGGGATAACTTAGTTTAAGTTATATCGATAAAGGCATATATAAGTCCACTTTATAGAACCTATAAAGTTATGTTGTACGAGACTAGTAATGAATATCTAACCTATGAGACACGTGAACCGGTGGTCTCTCCGTGAAACTAGTATTTTATGTACATTTTTTTTAATAAACATTGGTAATATTTTTTTGGGAAAAGGGTCTGATATATCCCTCAACTTTGTCATTTAGAGCTGATATACCCCTCGTTATAAAAGTGGCTCATATATACCCCTACTTGTAAACAAATGGCTCACATATACCCTTTTCCTCTAACGGAAATGAAAATAATAATAATTTTAATCTAAATTTTTATTATTTTTTTCTAAAAAATATAATCCCATATGAGTAAATTTAATCCTCGTCAAACATATTTTTTTGACTTTTTTTTGTTTCAATGACTAATTTATATTATTATTTTGATAATCAAATTTATTTATGTTTCACTAATATTCTTGTAAAACTTATTGTAGATGACCAAATTTTTTCTTCGAATACGAAATTAAATTACAATACACAAAAAAAATAATTGTTTAAATTTTTTTTCTTTAAACTAAGGAATGAAAGAAAAAAACAAAATAAGAATAAGAAACTCAAATAATTATTATATAAGAAGTCAAAAAATAATTTTCGTATGAAAAAATTTAAAATATACCTTGAACTTTGATAGAAGAATTATATATACCCCAAAATAATTTTTTTAAAAAAATTAGAAGTAACAAATATAAATTTAAAACTAATTTTTTAACTTCCGTTAAATGAAGGGTATATGTGAGCCATTTTCTAACGGCAGGGGTATATGTGAGCCGTTTGTATAACGGTAAGGGCATATATGAGCCACTTTTATAACGAGGGGTATATCAGCTCTAAATGACAAAGTTAAGGGGTATATCAGACCCTTTTCCCTATTTTTTTTATAACATTGGTAAGTATACTTGGTTGAAAGTTGAGTTCTTAACCTAGAGGATTAGGGATTAATTTCCATTTTAGTACACTTTTTGCTTCTTCTGTTTTTTTTAAAGGCATAACTTAATCATATTTCTAAAACTTGTAAGGGAAAAGGGCTGATATACCCCTCAACTTTGTCATTTAGAGCTGATATACCCCTTGTTATGAAAGTGACTCATATATATCCCTACTTGTAAACAAATGGCTCACATATACCCTTTTCCTCTAACGGAAATGAAAAAAATAATAATTTTAATCTAAATTTTTATTATTTTTTTCTAAAAAATATAATCTCATATGAGTAAATTTAATCCTCGTCAAACATATTTTTTTTTGACTTTTTTTTGTTTCAATGACTAATTTATAATTATTATTTTGATAATCAAATTTATTTATGTTTCACTAATATTCTTGTAAAACTTATTGTAGACGATCAAATTTTTTCTTCGAATACGAAATTAAATTACAATACACACAAAAAAATAGTTTAATTTTTTATTCTTTAAACTAAGGAATGAAAGAAAAAACAAATTAAGAATAAGAAATTCAAATAATTATAATAAAAGAAGTCAAAAAATAATTTATGTATGAAAAAAATTAAAATATACCTTGAACTTTGATAGAATAATCATATATACCCCTAAATAATTTTTTTTAAAAAATTAGAAGTAATAAATATAAATTTAAAACTATTTGTTTAAAATCCGTTAAATGAAGGGTATATGTGAGCTATTTTGTAACGGCAGGGGTATATGTGAGCCGTTTGTATAACGATAAGGGCATATATGAGCCACTTTTATAACGAGGGTATATCAGCTCCAAATAACAAAGTTGAATAATATATCAGACCCTTTAATAATATTTTCTAAATTTATGTTGATTGAATTAAATACTACACAACTTATGCCAGATTACTTAATTCTTATTTAACTAATGTCCGATGAGATAATAGCAACTCTCTAAACTTATGCCTTGTGAAATTAGATCGTAAATAAAAATGTTTTGACTCACAAGTTCCCCTTAAATAAGTAGTAGAAATAAAAATCAACGACCATCCCAAAATAAGAGCAATCCGCGCAAAGACTTCATTATTAATCGATATTAGCTAATAAAATCATACTTTTTTTTAAATTTATAACACATAAAAGAACTTCATTATTAATCGATATTATCTAATAAAATCATGATTTATTTATTTATAAATTATAACACAAAAGTCATTTAACTATACCGACTACACTGAAAAGTTCACTCAACCAAATCCCAAAATTCTTTCAGTATGCCCATTCTTCATCACATGTGAATAAATTTAGGTCCATCTTTCACTGCTTTTTGTTACACTTAACCTGGTCCTTTTAATGTACACTCTTCTAGGGAGCAAAAGTAGGTCACTCAATTAATAATTTCAAGCATTGAATCTTTTTATGTATTTATTGAAGATATATTGTATGTCACGTTATTGGCACTTAGCAGCCATGGGTAGAAATCAAATTATTTAATAGTGTAGCCCACATTATGAAAAGAAAGGCTTTGTACTGACCATGCCCAATAATTGTACATGTCTAAGGTTTTTTTTTCCCTCAAAAGATGATTAATACAACAACAATTTTAAGAAAATACTTTTAATTTAGTGTAGAGAGCTAATTCAAATACATGTTAGAAGAGGAGAGAGGCGAACAAAGTTTGGGAGAGAGAGGTTGTATATCAATAAATATGATTATATCAAAGTTGTATTAAATTGTATCAACGAACATAAATGTATCGAATGTATTTGTTTCTTGTGTATTCACTCTGTATCAAATGTACTGAACGAAATTATATCAAGTTGTAATAACAATGACAATAATGTCAAGGTTATATGTTTTTCATGTATTCACTTTGTATCAAGTGTATCAATAAATATAATAATATCAAGTGTTTGTATCATTTTTTTTATACATTGATATCATGTGTTATATACTCTTTCAAAATATGATTGACACAATATTGTATCTTTCCCTCATTTAGAAATATTGAGAGTCTAAATATGAAATAGAAGACCAAAAAAGAAAAAAGAGAGGTCTCCACCATTTCTTACCTGATACAGATCTCTCGCTAAATTTGTGTGAGTAATATCCTCAATTTTCAAGCAAATCGAATAGAAATGTGGAGATCAACGGAGGAGAGAGGTGATCAAGCGAGGACCAACTGGAGGGAGTAGAGAGGAGAAAGAGAGAATAAGTAAACACACGAATCCTACGTGACATGATACATGTAGGACACCATGTAGGCCTCAAATTGCCACGTGAAATTTCACTTAAGATGCGTGTTTTTAATTATCGAATCGAACTTTATACAAATTTAAGTGTTTAATCATGCATACTCAAAATTAGATGACATAAATATAAATTGAGATTATTAAAATAATATTATAATCTAATCATAAAACTATTTGATATTATCGTTCACGCTCGATCGCGTGTCACTATTGAGATTTATGTGTGCTAAATGTTGAATGAAACAAAATCAGAAGCAGCCACCTAACAGTGACACTCCATTGCCACTAGGAGGGGACACCATTTCTTTATTGTGCTTCATTTCTACAAAAATCTGATTATTAAAAAAACTTAGCAATATCTTTTGTCTGATTCTGAAACAAGAAAAAATAAAAAATTCTGACCATTGATTCATAATCCTTTTTCTTTCTATAAATAGGAATATCTCATCCACTTTACTCCCTTTTTGCTCACTTTTTTGGACCAAGAACACCAAATTAACAAAGAAGAAATAGTGGGTTTTTGAGAAATTTATGTCGGCAAGGTTTAATCTTCTAGCTGTGATTGAATTTAGAGCACCATTAAACCTCTGTTTTTCACTTTCTTCACTTCTCTTTGTTGTCTCTGTGCAATTTTCCCCAATTTTATCGATGGGTTTGAGGCCCAAAAGGTACAATTTTACTCATCTTAAACCCTTTGTAATATGTCTGTTTTATTTTTCGTATGGTCACTCAACTAATAGTTCATTATCGTAGAAGTAAAAGTGAATTTGCGAGATAATAATTATTAGTCGAGTGACGACGTGGAGTTTGTGGTTTTTTTTGGTGCTTTTGGAAGCTGATCTATTGTGGGGTTTTGATTTTTTTTATTTTTTTTTGCAGGGATTGTTCTGGAGCTGTATTTTTTGAGGGATTTCATATAAAGCAATTTTTACATCTTATTTTGCTGTTGAGAACGCCACTTGATACAAAAGTGTAATCTTTACAACTTCTCCTTTTATTTTTTTTAGAAATTTTGAATATTATTTTTTAAACAAGAAATTTTTGCTAATATTGAGTTTATGCTTAAGCCTTTGTCATCAAAATTTGAGAATCTTGGTAGAAACATGAAGAAAAAAGTTGATACAAACCGATTAGTGAGGAAAATTAGGATTGTTTGTAATGATCCTGATGCTACGGATGATTCCTCGGACGATGATTCGAGGTGTAAGCGTTTCGTTAGAGAGATTAAGTTGCAAATTGGCAACTCTTTTAATCTTAGAAAAGCCTCTGAGATTGAATGTTCATTTCAAGATAGTAACAATGGAGAGAAAAAAACAAAGAAAGAGGGTTTAGTTAAACCCCTGATTCAACCAAGGCCAGCAGGGGGTTTATTATCGAAATACAAAGGTGTTCGTCAACGAAAATGGGGGAAATGGGCTGCTGAAATTCGTGATCCGTTTAAAGGTAGACGTGTTTGGTTGGGTACTTATAATACCGCTGTGGAGGCTTCTCGAGCTTACGAATTGAAACGTCTTGAATTTGAAACTAGGGCGAAGATTAGTAGGACAAATGTGTCTAAGGAGAGTTCTGGTTCAATGGTCTCCGAGTACCAAAATCAGAGCCATAATGTTGCTAGTGGTGTCTCAGAGGACTATGCAGAAAGCTCGGTATCACGTACTTCACACTCCTTGTCGTCATCATCAGTTCTTGAATTGGACACTTTAACTTCTGTATCCGCGTCTGCTCCAATTTTAGGACTTAATGGCCTAAACGATAATGAAAAGGCGAGCAATGTTGCGCCTTTGGAGGCTAATGTTGTCGAGCAAGAAGTACCTGAGTTGGCTATGATGGAGGAAACTCTACCTCTGTCTCAAATTGGTGAAAGTATGGATCTTGATTTGGAGCTTGAGTCGTTCCTCATTGGCGCTGATGATTTCAATCAGCATTTGGATGAGTTTGTTGTCAATGATTTTGAGGACCCTCCTGCGTATCTGATCGAGGGTGATGAGCAGTTGCCTACTGGTTTGCCTGATTTTGATGACTTCAATTTCGATGGCTACAATGAATCCTTTTCTTGGATGGATGATGCTCCACGGACAAATGGAACACCCCTCAATATAGCATGCCCATAATTTTGCTAGTATTAGTACTAAGTGTCAAAAGAGTTGTCTGTCTCAAGAATCGGTTAATTAGATGCTTGAGACCGTGATTTTCCTTAATCGAGTTCTACTCGTTTGTTAGTTCTAAGAAGTTATCGAGTCAAGGGGATGTTTTTGTCGTTTTCAAAGAAATTGTGAGTCCCTTTGGGTTTTCCCGTGCTCTAATGAGCCGTCTAAAGGGCTTCAATCTCAATGTGCTTAGTCTTCGAGTGTTTGTTGCCTATGAAAGGGCTAGAAAACGAGTGTCATTTTAGTTCCAATCATGCATCTTTTTTTGAACTGTGTTATCTATGATGAGTATGGTATGAAAATATCTCAAAGAGCTTTTTAACAGAACTCTTTGGTTTTGTCTATACTTCTCCTTATTGATTCCCACAGTAAATTTATCTGTTTGTTGCTTTCTTGGCATAGTATACACTAGTTGTGTTAACCACTTCTTTCAAATCATTTCTGAAAAATGATTTTCTTGAGCTGAATGTCTATCGGAAACAACTTCTTTACCTCATAAAGATAGGGACAAGGTTCCAGACTCCCCTTATGAGATTATATTGGATATATTGTTGTAATTTAGTGGACGTTAACATTTTTTTTTCTTCAAATCATGTTATTATGGACAATGATTTTCTTGAGCTGAATGTTTATCAGAAACAACCTTTATCCTATAAAGGTAGCGATAAGGTTGTTTAATGACTATCGTAAACCACCTATCTACCTTATAAAGGTAGAGATAAGATTCCAAACTCCTCTATGAGGTTATACTGAGTGTTGTGGGAAATGATTTTCTTGAGCTGAATGTCTATCGGAAACAACCTTTACCCTATAGGTAGATATAAGGCCTCAGAATCTACTTTTGATATTATACTGAATATATTATTGACGTATAAGTGGATTTAGTGTTTGGGTACAAAAGAAAGTATAGTTGAAATTGGAAAGCTACACAAGCCTAATATTCTGATTTAATATACTTGTGCTCTTTATGCAATGAACTTCCATGAGGACTAAGCTTTAGGGTACTAGTGTAGTGTGCTAAAATCCAGAACACCATTTTTGACAATTTGTAGGTTCTGATTTTGAATAGGATAGCAATAACTAAAGGTGGTTGAAAGATGTCCACTCTATTTGTATCACCTAGTTTAATTCAAAACTAAAGTTTAAAATATTGGAAAGATTTGTGGTTTTAAATATGCTAAGAATAATTGTGTGATTATAGAACTCGTGATATTAAACATGTCATAATATTTATAACAACATATCTAGTAAAATTTTACAAGTGAAGTCTGATGAAGTTGGTGTGTATGGAACCTTACTCCAACCTTTATAAAGGTAGATAGATTGATGCTGATAGAAATATTCACATGGTTATAATTTTTTTCATGAATAAATAAAGTGACAAATATCTAGTGGTCAATAAAATGGTTTGAAAAATTATGACGTCTTTTAGGTTCAATTTCCACGGGATACGAATAACACTAGGTGATTTTTTCCATCTATCCTAATGTTGATGGATGAAATTATTTACTACTTGTTGCTCGTGAGAGGTGATATGTTTCTAGTAAAAATTAATCAAGTTACTCGAAAGCTGACCCGAAGACTACAATCCCTATGAAATATTTGTTGGAGGGTGCATATGGCTTTTGGAAGCTTAGAGAGCTAGTTTCATGCTGGCAATCTCTATCAATACATAGAACATAGACCACTTGTTGTCCTCCAAAACAAAATAGTAAAAGCATCTCCTTCAACTAGAAAAAGGTCGATTTCGTACTATCGTGTTTTAGTTCACGTGACACATTTTTTTTAAATAGTTCAAAAAAAAATGACGCTTCTGTTCTGGAGTAAAATCATTTATAACAGGGACAGATGCGAATCTAAGATTATATACATGTTTATACAAATAAGTTAACGAATGCACGTGCATTCACTCCTTCAAACGTGAGTCTCCTACTGCTTTAAAGACATGAATTTAAATTAATCGAACGCTAAAACAAATATACACGATAACTATCGAAAAAAAGGATGACATGAAATTTCTCTGTCTTGTCTATTCTTTTTCCTAGTGATGTAATTTGTTTATTATCCATTGGATGCCCTAGCTTGTAGCTGACTAAGCCGTTATGGCTGTGATTGAATGTTACAAATGCCAAATTCTTCAATTCCAAATGGGACCAGGTCAGTCAGTCACTTTATCTTCTGATTTTTATGTATTTTTGTTATTTATACAATGAACTAATTTTTTGATGCTAACAGAAATAAATATATAGTTAATTGACACCATTGAATTTAATATTTTTATATACTTTAAGAATATTTATAAAAAATATTGATTATTCTCGATGAATTAACGTTAAAAATTATTTTTAATATAGTGATCATGCTCTGGTGTTCTAATGAAAGTGTACTAAATCGTCCAACACAATCATAATCAATAAAATTTAATTTGATACTAAAATATGTAAATCTTGTGCTTTTGACTTTTCAATTGAGTGGTGGCTCTTGAATTTTTTTTGGTGCTATATATGGTGGACCAGTATGGTGGACCAGTATTTTGTTGATCATTGAAAGTGCACCTTGGTCAAGTATTTTCATGATAGAGGTACTTCACATGCTCGAGATATTTAAGATTTTGAGAAGATGAATATATTTATTACGAAAAAGAAGAAATATGCATACATATATAAATAAAAGTATATTTCGTATCGAAGATATTGACATTGTTTGAATTCATTGACTATGAGTTTAAATATAGGTATAAGACACAAATATAACCTAGATTATGATAAAAATTTCAAAGACACACCTTAATTAAATTAAGGTTCTTTTATCCCGAACTTATTTTTTATAATTTTGTACATTTTTTTGACTTACGCGATATCCAAATATCCCCCACGCACCTCAGCTACGTGGAGTCACGGAGTATGACACGTAAGCCAAAAGGTGTACAAATTACAAAAAAATGAGTTCGAAGGTAAATATGACATTATTTTAATTATGACATGTCTATGATATTTCGGTTATAGTTTAGGAGATACTTGTTCCTTATCTCGTAATTGTTTAAAGAAGTTGTAGTGATATAGGAAGTTTTAATGTGATAAACTTGAAAAAAATTGAAAGATCAAAGATTTTTTTATAATTAAAACACAAAAAGTTCTACAAATATCTATTTAGAAAGGCATTTCACAATTTTACAAAGGAAGACAAAAACGAGATAGATGTAAGATTTTAAAATTTCTAACCATACTTAAAAAGAGATGTAGTCCCATTATATGATACTTCAAATTATTTAAGTGTCTACTTGTACATATCTAATATTGAAGGACATACATATTAGCTGAATCTAAATTTAAAGCATATTTATATTTTATTCCTATTCTTTTTTCACTTCAAATCTATTGCATGTACGTGTGAATTTTTTGTTGTGTTTTATAGTAAAGGAAAAGGATGAAATTTTATCTTTGTTTTTAGTGATGAAAAATTCAGCCCAAACTCAAATGACACACAAATAAGATGGGTAAGGTTTGGACCTAACCCATCTTAACCCATTTAACTTTGAGTAGCTAAAATTAGAAAAGCGATAAAATATGTAAACATAACTTTTAACTTGACTTCAGCTGACAATTATTACTGTTAATTTTAAGTGCGCACAAGTAGACACTTAAACTTATAAAAATTTAAACAAATAGACACATTCATTCTACATAGTGTCCTACATTTCACTTTTGTGCCCCACGTAGAGTATTATGACACGTAGGATACGTGTATCTACTTATTCAATTTTATACAAGTTTAAGTGACTACTTATACGCAGTCAGAATAGAAGGTCATAGATATTAGCTGAAGCCAAACTAAATAACATATTTATGTATTATATACCTAAAAAAAGTGACACAAAAATCATTAATCTAGACTGCACAAAAATCAAATAATAAATTATTACTATAATTTAAAAGCCTGCATGAATAGAGTCGGCAAATTCATGATTAACTTTTGGTTACAACTATATCATCGTACAATCATTAAACTCAATTATAGAAATATATTAATTAATAAATTTAAGAAAATTATCCAAAGAATATAAAATAATCGAATATATCTATTTGAATTGACTTATTTTAAGTGTTTTTAAATTAAAATATTTTTAGCACTGTTAAATATTTTAATAAAGGTATAAAGTATTTATAAACATTTAATTTTAATCCTAATTGATAAAAATAAATAAATAAAAATAATATCATTTCTAGCTTACGACGTTTAGCTTAAAAGTCAAAAGCAAAAATCCTCTAAACAACTAATTTTTTCTTACTTTTTGTGGGTAATTTTATTTCCTATTTTTTGTGGCAATTGTTAATTGGTGTGAGTTGGAAAAGGAAAAAAAAAAACCAATTGACTCCCTTCAAAATATTCTTTTCCTGAATATAGAAAATTGGGGAAAATAGATATATTTTTAGAAAATACTACTAATTGGGTTTTTTATTTGTTAAAAACTTGAGGTTATTGTAATATTTGAGTCAAGTTAAGCAAATTGAGTTACAATCCATTATTTTGTTCATTTTAATTAAAATAAACTTTAGATAAAATTAAATATTATCTCATTTATTTATTCGTCCTTCTTATGCCTTAATATTTACAATTAATAATTTTTTTAATTTTAATAATTCAAAATCTTATCATTAAATCAATTTGATTTCATGACCCAAAATCTTAATCAATTCACTTACCATCATAATCCCCATAAAATTTTGCTAGTTATATTATCACAATTTTAGGCCAATAAATTTTATTTTGCACTAGTGAGTAGGAAGCATTATTATTTACCAAAATAAAGACTTTTGAGCAATAAAGCCTACTATCTAGAGGTGGCATTATATGATATATAATATATAATTATCATATTATCGAAATCTTTAATATCATAGTTTAGTATTATGATATTTGATATGGTATATGACATATATTTTGATATTTAAAATTAATATACCGAAGTATATAGTTAGATATATGTATATATATAAAAAAAAATTAAAATACTAGTATTAGTATAAACTAAATGTTTAAAAGTTGAAATTTTGACTAATCTGTTTTGGTTGAAATGTAATTGATCAACAAAAAAGAGTTGTTTATAGTATATTTCGAAAATATATTTCTACATGTGTAATGTGTTAGTATGTTATAATTAAGATCTTTTCAAAATTATCGAAATTATAATACTCCATCTGTTTCACAAAGAATTATATAGTTTGACTTGACACAAAATTTAAGAAAATTAAGAAGATTTTTGAATCTTGTGGTCCTAGATTAAACTTATGTCAAATGTATAAAATTGTTCTTTAGTCCTGTGGTCTTAAATATATCACGTGAAAAACTGAAAATATTAAGAAAATATTTACCATTTATAGCAATAACATTTTTTTTCACTTGATCACTTTTAATACATCTATAATACATATTACAAAGAACAATTTATTTATCACATATAATACAATTTTTATTAATGGATAATACATTTATCACATATTTTAATAAACTTATAATTCAATATGTCAATTTCTTGCCAAATAAACATAATATATTTAAAAAACAGTTATAATACATATATATTGCATACATAATCTAAGTAATTTTTTCAAATTAAAATGTTACCAAAAAAAGAAAAGGTCATTCTTTTTTAAACATACTAAAAAGGAAAAAAGATCATTTTTTTTAACGAGAGGAGGGTGAGGACTATCTTATACGAGTATATATTAGTTGAACAAATTATACTATACCATAAAATATCGAAACCAAATATCAAAATATCAAATTAATTTGATATTATAATAGTATTATGTTTTAATACTGAAATTACGATATCAAGACTTTCAAATACCGTATCATACCTTACCATGCCCGCTCCTACTACAATCTACATATACTTGAAACAACAAATTTCCCAACACTTGCATTTTCCTTCTCTTCTAGTTCTGAGATTTTTCATCAAATGTCTCATTCGTTCAGCATTTTACCCAACCTAATGTTGCTGAATCATCGGTCACCGCCGTCTACAATTCCGGTCATCCCTCACCGGCAACTCCCGCTCCCAAATTTACGATTATCGTCCTGTAAATCGAGGGGTTTTGAAGCTTATAATGCGTTCGATCTCAAAGGTACCCAACGGTACGTGTGTATATATATATATATATATTACTCTCTCTGTTTAGTGGCGGCACACAGAATTTTTCGTTACCTTTTTAAAAAAGTAACAATAAATAAAACAACGTAACATAATATTAAAAAAAAAGAACAAAATATCTTGTAATTTCATTTTTTTTTTCTATTGGTATGTGATTTTGCAGAATGAGTGATCAGGTCTATGACCATGTCGTTGAACTCACAGTCAGGGACTATGAGTTGGATCAGTTTGGTGTTGTAAATAATGCTACTTATGCGAGTTATTGTCAACATTGTAAGGTTTACTGTTTCGATAATTGATCGTACACAAATTACAATATTTGACTTATTTTTCAATAAATGAAACAGGTCGTCATGAGTTTCTAGAAAAAATTGGTGTTAGTGTTGATGAAGTAACGCGAAATGGTGATGCATTAGCAGTAACAGAGCTCTCACTTAAGTTTCTTGCACCACTAAGGGTATGACGAATTTCGTCCTGTTTATGTTTCATGTATTTGTTAGTTCTGTTATACCTTAGTCGAATTTGGAGTATTTAAAAAAATTGGAGATCCAACTTCAAATTTTATGCCTGATATAACATTGTTTTGTTCAGAGTGGAGATAGATTCGTGGTGAGGGTGCGATTATCCCACTCTACAGTAGCTCGATTGTTTTTCGAGCATTTCATCTTCAAGCTTCCAGATCAAGAGGTTAGTTGCCTCTATCATCATACAAATTACAAAGAGTCACTTTATACTTGTCAAATCTTACTGTATTTTCTTAAATTTTTCACAGCCTATATTGGAGGCAAGAGGAATAGCAGTGTGGCTTAATAGAAGTTACCGTCCTATTCGAATTCCGTCAGAGTTCAATTCAAAATTTGTTAAGTTCCTTCACCAGAAGAGTTGCGGTGTACAACATCGTCTCTAGACCCTACTCGTAGAATTACATTGTTATTATTTCTGAATTTAGTGCTTGTAATGTCTAACCACATTTGATCTTTCAATTAATTTGAAATGTGCACTATTAATGTCTTTACTTGTGACTGTAAGAGGATGCCGCCTCCTCGGGACTACCAGTAGCTTCGGTTGTTGAATCTCGTGCAAGTTAGGTTGTGGTTGTATTGGCTGGAAGCGGAATGTAGGCGCTTTAGGTGTGTGTTGACCATGCACTCTCGCTTCGTGTAATGTCGTATGTATGATAGAGGTAGTGAATAATAACATGACCATTGTTGGTAACTATAATCTTTAACTTTGGGTGTACACAAGTAGACGTTTAATCTTGTATAAAATTGAATGAGTAGATACATGTGTTCTACGTGACATGATACACGTAGGATACCAGATAGGACACAAAATTGCCAAGTAGGGCGCCACATAGGATAAATGTGTTATTTGTTCAATTTTATACAAGTTTTAAGTGTTTAGCTATGCACATCTAAATAGAAAGAGGAAATGAAGAATAAAAAACGCCCAGCATCATGGACAAATTTCTTGGAACTCAATTATGAGTATCACACTAGACAAGTATATCAATCAATCAACTACACGTCAATCCCAAACAAAGTGAAGAGATTATAAATCGACTCTCTTTAAAGAGATGTACACAAGACGAAGAATTAAAGGCGATGGTTCGATCTTCAGGACAGAGAGCTGCAGCAAAGTGGAAGAGCCAGACTGAACCAGTCTAATACAATCAAAGTTCACTAATTCTGTATACTATCAAGGTGTCTACTTCAGGCTAAATAATGCCTAGAGGATGAACAATGTGTATAAACCTGAACCACCTAAGCAATAACCAGGTCCTTGTTGGATTTCTAGAAACAAATAGTAACAAAACAGAACAGAGATTTATCGAGAAAACTGCCTTGCTCAAGGAATGAATATCATGTCCTACACCTCGTAGGATTCCACCTAACTTCACTAATTTCAAAGAGCAACTTTAAATTACAAGTCTATGATCAAAGAGACTAACTCTAGTACCTCACCTCAATAGTTTATTCAAACTGTTCCACGATTAATTATAGGCATAATACATACCTCCTATTTTGATAATTTTCGTGTGCTATGACAAATTATTTTTTTGGTGATCCGAATTCCGACGTTAAAAATGCTGAATTTTTTTTGGACGTCTGTCTAGACCTTCGCTATGCATCCGGTTCGCCCTCAAGGCCAGTACGATCCATTTTCACGGTCAAACGATCCCCGAAGCGCGCATACCCCTCATTTTTGATGATTTTCGTGTGTTGTAGCACACCTATTTTTTTTATGATCAGGTTTCCGATGTCAAAAATGCTGAAATTTTTTGTGGACGTCCATCGAGACCTTGGCTATGCAGACGGTTGGCCGTCACAGCCAGTCTAACCCATTTTCAAGGTCAAACAAGTCTTGAAACGCCCATACCCCCATTTTGACAATTTTATGTGCTATAGCACACCATTTTTTTGGTGATCCGGATTCCGACGTGAAAAATGACGAAATTTTTTGTGGACATCTGTCAAGACCTTGTCTATGCATCCGGTTGGCCCTCACGGACAGTAAGACCCATTTTCATGGTCTAAAGAGCCTCGAAGCACTCATACCCCCTATTTCGACGATTTTTGGGTGCTATAGCACACAAAAATCATCTAAATGGGGGGTATGCGCGCTTCAAAGCTTGTTTGACATTGAAATTGGGTCGGACTGGCCGTGAGGGCCAACCAGTTGCATAGCCAAGGTCTATACGGACGTCCACAAAAAACTTTGGAATTTTTGATGTCGGAATCGAGATCTCCCCAAAAATGGTTTGCTATAGCACACGAAAATTGTCTAAATGGGGTTATGCACACTTCAGTGCTCGTTTGACCTTGAAAATGGGTCGAATTGTCCGTGACGGCCAAACGGCTGCATAGCTAAGGTATTGACGGACCTCCACAAATTTTTTTGGCATTTTTGACGTCTAAAGCCGGATCACAAAAAATAGTTTGCAATAGCACACGAAAATCGTCAAAATGGGGGTTATGCGCGCTTTGGATCGTGTTTGACCTTGAAAATGGCCGGACTGGCTCTGAGGGCCAAATGGATGCATATCCAAGGTCTTGACGACGTCCATAATTTTTTTTGGCATTTTTGACGTTGGAATCTGGATCACCCAAAAAATGGTTTGTTAGAGCACACGAAAATCGTCTAAATGGGGGATATGCGCGCTTCGGGTCTCGTTTGATCTTGAAAATTGGTCGGACTGGACGTGAGGGAGAACCGGTTGCATAGCCATGGTTATGATGGACATCCACAAAAAATTTTGGCAATTTTGACATCGGAAGTCGGATCATCCAAAAATGGTTTGCTATAGCACACGAAAATCATCTAAATAGGGGGTATGAGCGTTTCAGAGCTCGTTTTACCTTGAAAATGGGTTGGAATGGCCGTGAGGGCCAACCGAATGCATAGCTAAGGTCTTGACGGACGTCCACAAAAACGTTTGGCATTTTTGACGTCGGAATCTGAATCATCCAAAAAATGGTTTGCTATAACACACGAAAATCATCTTAATGGGGGTATGCGCGCTTCAGGGCTCGTTTGACCTTAAAAATGGGTCGAATTGGACGTGAGGGCGAACCGGATCCATAGCCATGGTTAATAAGGACATCCATAAAAACTTTTTGCAATTTTGACATCGGCATTCCGGATCACCCAAAAAAAGGTTTGCTATAACACACGAAAATTATCTTAATGGGGGGTATGCGCACTTCAGGGCTCGTTTGACCTTGAAAATGGGTCGGACTTGTTGTGACGGCCAACCGGATACATAACCAAGGTCTTGACGGACGTCCACCAAAAATTTGGACATTTTTGACGTCGGATTCCGGATCAACCAAAAAATGGTTTGCTATTGCACACGAAAATTATCGAAATGGGGGGTATGCTCACTTCAGGGCTCGTTTGAATTTGAAAATGGGTCGGATTTGCTGTGAGGGCCACCAAATGCATAGCCAAGGTCTTGACGGACGTCCACAAAATTTTTTGGCATTTTTGACATTGAATCAGTATCACCCAAAAAATGGTTTGCTATAGCACATGAATATCGTCGAAATGGGTGTATGCGCGCATTGTGGCTTGTTTGACCTTGAAATTGGGTCGATCTGGCAGTGAGATCCAAACGGCTGTATAGACAAGGTCTTGATGGAATTTCAAAAAAAAAATTTGAAATTTTTGACGTCGGAATCTGAATCACCCAAAAAATGGTTTGCTATAGCACACAGAAATCGTCTAAATGGGGGGTATGAGCGTTTTGGAGCTCATTTGACCTTGAAATTGGGTCGGACTGTACGTGAGGGCCAGCCGGCTGCATAGCCATGGTTATGATGGACATCCACAAAAAAATTTGGCAATTTTGACATCATAAGCCGGATCATCCAAAAATGGTTTGCTATAGCACACGAAAATCATCTAAATAGGGGGTATGAGCGTTTCAGAGCTCGTTTTACCTTGAAAATGGGTTGGACTGGCTGTGAGGGTCAACCGGATGCATAGCCAAGGTCTTAACGGACGTCCACAAAAACTTTTGGCATTTTTGACGTCGGAATCTGAATCACCCAAAAAATTATTTGCTATAGCACACAAAAATTGTCTAAATGGGTGGTATGCGCGCTTTTGAGCTCATTTGAACTTAAAATTGGGTCGGACTGGACGTGAGGGCGAACCGGATGCATAGCCAAGGTTATTACGGACATCCACAGAAACTTTTAGAAATTTTGACATCGGAATCAGGATCACCCAAAAAAAGGTTTGCTGTAGCACACGAAAATCATCTTAATGGGGGGTATGCGCGCTTCAGGGCTCGTTTGACCTTGAAAATGGATCGGATTGGACGTGAGGGCCAACTGAATGCATAGACAAGGTCTTGACGGACGTCCACAAAAAATTTGGTCATTTTTTACATCGGATCCCGGATCACCCAAAAAATGGTTTGCAATAGCACACGAAAATCATCGAAACGGGAGATATGTGCGCTTAAGGGCTCGTTTGACCTTGAAAATGGGTTGGCTTTTCCGTGAGGTCAACCAACTGTATAGCCAAGGCCTTGACAGACGTCCACAAATTTTTTTGGCATTTTTGACATTGAATCCGGATCACCCAAAAAATGGTTTGCAAGAGCACACGAAAATCATCGAAATGGGGGGTTTGCGCGCTACGGGGCTCGTTTGACTTTGAAATTGGGTGCATCTGGCCATGAGAACCAACCGGATATATAGCCAAGGACTTGATGGATGTTCACAAAAATTTTTGGAATTTTCGACGTCGGAATCTTGATCAACCAAAAAATGGTTTGTTATAGCACACGAAAATCGTCTAAATAAGGGGTATGCGTGCTTCAAGTCTCGTTTGACCTTGAAAATGGATCGGACTGGCCATGAGGAGCAACCATTTGCATAGACAAGGTTATGAAGGACATCAACAAAAAAATTTGACAATTTTTACATCGGAATCCGGATCACCCAAAAAATGGTTTGCTATAGCACACGAAAATCATCTAAATAGGGGGTATGCGCGTTTAAGGGCTCGTTTTACCTTAAAAATGGGTCGGACTGGCCTTGAGCGCCAACCGGATGCATAGACGAGGTCTTGAAGGACGTTCACAAAAAAATTTGTCATTTTTGACGTCAGATTCCGGATCACCCAAAAAATGGTTTGCTATAGCACACGAAAATTATCGAAATAGGGGTTATGCACACTTATGGGCTAGTTTGACCTTGAAAAAGGGTCGTAATGGCCGTGAGGGACAACCGGATCCACAGCCATGGTTATGAAGGATATCCACAAAAACTTTTGGCAATTTTGATATCGGAATCCGGATCACCCAAAAAAAGGTTTACTATAGCACACGAAAATCATATTAATGGGGGGTATGCGCGCTTCAGGGCTCGTTTGACCTTGAAAATGGGTCGGACTGGCCGTGACGGCCAACCGGATGCATAGCCAAGGTCTTGACGGACGTCCACAAAAAATTTGGACATTTTTGACGTTAGATTCGGATCAACCAAAAAAAGGTTTGCTATTGCGTAAAAAAATCGTCGAAATGGGGGGTATGCACGCTTCAGGGCTCGTTTGAATTTGAAAATGGGTCGGATTTGCTGTGAGGGCCAACAACTGCAAAGCCAAGTTCTTGACGGACGTCCACAAAATTTTTTGGCATTTTTGACATTGAATCTGTATCACCCAAAAATGGTTTGCTATAGCACACGAAAATTGTCGAAATGGGTGTATGCGCGCTTCGGGGTTTGTTTGACCTTGAAAATGGGTCGGACTGGACGTGAGGTCAAATAGGATGCATAGCTAAGGTCTTAACGGACGTCAACAAAAATTTTTGGCATTTTTGACATCGGAATCCAGATCACCCAAAAAAGGGTTTGCTACAGCACACGAAAATCGTCGAAATGGGGGGTATGCGCGTTTCGAGGCTTGTTTGACCTTGAAAATAGGTCGGACTGGCTGTGAGGGACAACCGGATACATAGACAAGGTCTTTAAGGACTTCCACAAAATTTTTTGCCATTTTTGACGTCGGAATCTAGATCACCCAAAAAATGGTTAGCTATAGCACATGAAAATAGTCGAAATGGGGGGTATGCGCGCTTCGTGGCTCGTTTGACCTTGAAAATGGGTCGTAATGGTAGTGAGGTACAATCAGATGCATAGCAAAGGTATTGAAGGACGTCCTTATTTTTTTTAGCATTTTTGACATCGAAATCCGGATCACCCAAAAAATGGTTTGCTATATCACCAAAATCATCGAAATGGGGGGTATGCACGCTTCGGCCTCATTTGACCTTGGAAATGGATCGGAATGGACGTGAGGGCCAACCGGCTGCATAAATAAGGTCTTGACGGAATTCCATATAATATTTTGACATTTTTGACATCTGAATCCATATCCTCATAAAATGGTGTGCTATAGCACACGAAAATCATCGAAATGGGGGGTATGCGCGATTCAGGGCTTGTTTGACTTTGAAAAAGGGTCGGAATGGACGTGAGGAACAACCGGCTGCATAGACAAGGTCTTGATGGATGACCACAAAATATTCAGCAATTTTGACGTCGAAATCCGGTTCACCAAAAAAATGGTGTTGCTATAGCACACGAAAATCATCGAAATATGGGGTACGCGCGTTTCGGGGCTTGTTTTACCTTGAAAATATGTTGGACTAGCTGTGATGGCCAACTGGATGCCTATACAAAGTCTTGACAGAAGTCCACAAAATATTTTGGCATTTTTGACATCAGAATCTAGACCACCACAAAAATGGTGTGCTATAGCACACAAAAATCATCGAAATGGGGAGTATGCGCACTTCGGAGCTTGTTTGACCTTGAAAATGGGTCGTACTGGCCGTGAGGCCCAATCAAATGCATATACAAGGTCTTGACGGATGTCCGCAAAAAATTTCGGCACTTTTGACGTCGAAATCCGGTTCACCAAAAAAATGGTGTGCTATAGCACATGAAAATTGTCGAAATAGGCGCGCTTCGGGGCTTGTTTGACCTTGAAAATAGGTCTGAATGGTTATGAGGTCCAATAGAATGCATAGACAAGGTCTTGATGGACATCCACAAAAATTTTCGATAGTTTTTGACGTCGAAATCTGAATCAAGCTTTTTTACTATAGTATGATATGACGATGATTATATGACATTTCATAGTATTTTAAATAAAGTTCTTATAATATTTTGAAACCTTTTCACCATGTTATCTTTTCTAGTTTATAGACATGAATTCATCGCCAACATTAGCATATTAGTACGGGCGGCTCAACACAATTTGAGGCATAAATCGAAATTTTAATTAGAGGCCTAAATATTTTTAAACAATTATTTGTATTTATTTATTTTTTAAAATTTTTAAATGTAAATTATTACTTAATATTTTTTTTATAAATGATTTTTTCAAACACTTTTTTAAGATATTATTTTTAAGCAAGATTTTATCAATTCCACATTTAATACATTATTTTATTGAGAAAATTATTATATGAATCAAAAATATAGTTCTATAAGTAATAAGTTGATAAATTTTAAATAAAGATAAGAGTTAGAATTATAGAATCTGATTCAAAAAGTTGATAGCTTGATATATCTTTCTTTAATATAAAAATTATGATGAAATAAAAGAATATTTGTAATTTACTTTGTTCAACACTTTTCAACTATTGATTCATATTTTAAACAGAATATTACTCTAATTATCGGAGGTTTAAAGAAATAAAGTGCATAATGACTTAAAAAAATTATATATATATATATATATATATACACTTTTATTATGAATAATTAATTCTTTTTAATGAAAAAATTAAACATGACCTTTTATTTTATAAAAAATTGAGGCCCTGACAAATTGGAGACCTAAGGCAGTGGTCTTAAAAATAATAGTCAAGAGACGGCACTGCATATTAGTTCAATGTGTTAGAGATGTAGTAACAGTCAATGGGAAATAGAGGGAAGATGAAAAGAGAGGAACTTGAAAAATTAGGAACTTGAAAAATCCTCTTATACTTTAGTAAAAAGACATATATCCCTAATAAGTGGTGAAAAGAAAAACAGGAAACTTTAAATATAGAAATACTCCTATTAATTGTTAAAATGGTTGAAAAGAGGGATCCTCCTCTCGCCGTCGTCGCTCGGCTTCGGCTTATTTTTTAGACAAAGTTTGTTTTAATTATTTATTTAATTAATTTAATTTAAATGGTCAATCAATTAATAAGTTAATTAACCAAAACATTTCAATTAATTAGTTAATTGACCAACCCGACTTGGATTCGCGCGCGACCCGTTTTTGTTAATTCTTTTCCGTTTTATTTGAATTTCTGACTGTTGGAAGTGACTGTTCTAACATGTTGCAACTTTTTGTAACAACCATGACCGTTTGAAAGTTTGCAACTTTCATGAATGGTCGTGTGGATTCTAAAAGGGTTGCAACCTTTCAGAACCAGTTCCTCTTGCCTATAAATATCATTCATTCTTCAGATTTTTTCTTTACAAATTTTTCTGATTTCTTCTTCTTCTTATGCACAAAGTTTCTTCGTTTACTTTACTGTTGTTGAGTGGTTCGCTGACACCAGAGTTTTGGGTATGAATACGCTGGTGATTTAGATCATTCTATTGTGGGAGGACATATTCCAAATCAAACCTCGGATACTAAAGAAGAATAATTTCCTTAAGGGAACATTGTGCATTCAGTGAGTTTGATCTTTTTCTGTTCTACTTTTTCAGATTCTGTTATGTTTACATTTTTAATTTTTTGTGAATTAATTTATGTTCATTTTTCTTACTGGTTCATTAAACTTTGATAACTTCGTATTTAATCAAAATTTTAATGGAATAAGTAATTCTATTTTTCAAACACGGATCGGCAACACAATGCTAATAAAATGACTATTCAAAAATATTTCTAACATTATCATATTATGCATGCTCCATTTGTCTATTTTATTTATCCAGCATTACAATAATTAGATGTTCACATTTAGTTGTCCAATTTGAAAAATTAATTTTTAATACTATTTTACCCTTATTAGTAATTAATATGCAACATTTTTAAAATATTGATATCACTATAGCCGAATGTAAATTCTTTGACGGTTAAGTTGTTGAATGAACTGGGGAAAACATTTTTTATTTCCTTTTCCTTTTATAACTAAATTTATAGTAATTTACGTAATGTTTATTATATAAATTATTCGTCTTTCTTTATTTTGATGACAATTCGATGTCCCTTGCAATAAAAGAAGCATAAACATTATATTTTATCATTAATTAGTGCAATAAAATCGATCTCTTTTAATGTCTTCTGAGTTAAGCATGTAGCATAAGACTTGCCTAATATGATTTATATTTTTTTTGTGTGTGTGATTTGCACTTTATTACACAATGATGGTTTACCCATATCCACATCTCTATCCATCGTCTCTTTACATCGTTGTTCATCTGTTTCTCCTCATCGTCTTCTCTCTTCTAAAATTACTAACAAAATTCGTAACTTAATATGGGTTAATAACTTTGATGGTCACTCAACTATTAATTGATTACACAGAAAGTCAATTAACTTTCATTTTCAATTTAAAAGTCACTTAATTATGACTTTTTTCATAAAAAGTCACGTTTTTTATTAAAATTTGATGATATGAAATTTTAATTTTTAACCGAAATTTAATATGAGAATAATAGGGGACGTGAACAAAGATCTAAGGAATTTTAAAGAGAGTAGGATATGGTGGGGCTTGCATGAAATGAGTTTGAATCGTCATTTTTATATCCAGTTGGTCATGTGTCAATAAGTGTCAACTAGCAAATGCTCTACTATTAAATGTGTCCCATTGCAAAATTTATGATAATGTGCATGTATGTATTCAATAACCATTAAATTGAGAAATTTATAAAATAATAATAATAATAAAAAACAGAAGAAGAACGTAGATTGGAAAGAACGAGGGGAGACGAGGGAGAATGATTTATGAAATTAATAGTAAAATAAATAGTTCAATATTAAAAATTTTAGCGAGTCGGGTTGAATGGTGCGGGTCATTAAATTGTTTAAATGGATATATACTTGGAAAATAATTAAAATTTCATGTCAGTAATTTTTTTTTTAAAAAAAGCAATTAAATAAGATGAATGACTTTTTATGGAAAAAAAATCATGTGACCCACTAGAAGAGTATAGGATGAATTTAGGGAAAAAATTAGTGTCCGTTTGAATTATAACTTATTTTAGGTGATTTTAAGTCAAAATAATTTTTAAACAGTTTTGAAGTGTTAACTTATGGCTTTTGACTTATAAGTAATAAGTCAAAATCTAATTTACACAGGCCTGTTAGCGAAAAAGCAACAACAACGAAGTAATAGGCAAATCTAATCACCGGCCACCACTCCTTGTGAATATCGTAGTCACGTAGCTTTCTTCCATTCTCAAGCTGCTTACGTTCAAAAAATAACTTTGATTTAACTATAAGGATATAGTCAATTAATAAATCGAAATCGAAGACATTTGAAAAGTTATTAAATGGAAAAAAACGGTTGTTGGCTTGAAGCATGGCACATTGAAAGGCCAAAATGGACAACACAGCCCATGCCAATCTGCCATTGGCAAGTGGCAGGCACAAGTCACAAAACTCACTGCTCCTTTTAACAAATTAAAAAAATAAATAGAAACGGACTGGAACGGAACCGAAATGAATTGATATTGAAATATTGGTATCAAATCATGATACTGTTTCATTTTGAGTACCGGTTCGCGGTATTCCATCCCGTCCCGAAGATGATCGGACTGAAACGGTTCCACCCGGTCCAGCGCCTAGCCTTATTCACAAGTTTTTTCTTATATAATGTTTTATTTTTAACCTGTACAATCTTTACCACAATTTTGGCCCTACAGATGAATACTTTAAGGGATCATTTAGTTACTGTATAAGAAACATCTTATTCATTATAAAAAATTATATTAGTTTTAGAATGTTTGGTAGAAGTTTTGTGTATTAGGTATAAAAGTCAAATAACTTATATCATGTTTGGTTGGTAAGGATTTAAATATTGTATAAAAGTTATTCATGTATTAATTTATACGGTGTTTGGTTGCTTTTGTTATAGTCATACATAATTAATACCAACATAACTTATGAGGAAATCTATGTATAAAATTATGCGGAGTAGAAAGTGGAACAAGTTATGTGGGTATTAATTATACATTTATTAAAATGATAAATTACATATTTATCCTATTAATTTATTTTATTACTTTTAATTGGAAACTTTATTGCTTTCTATTTCTTTTTTTAAAAAAATTGAAAACATTATTATTTACCTATCTACGTTTGTTTGTTTTTTATATATAGACCATTTTCATTTTTTTTTATATACTTACAAATTTTTTATATTTTTTTAAATCGTTTTCCTTACAATTTTTATTTATTTATGCAAATATAAGTATTTTTTTAATACTAAAAATTTGATTGTATTTTTTGACGATACATATGCTAATCAAATACACACACATACAAGTTTAATATTCAATAGTTAAGAATTCATGTATTGTAATCTTTACATACTGAATATCCGCATAACTATTACTAGCATAATTAAAACCAACAAACTAAATCTTGCATAACAAATACTCGTATAACTAAATTCTGCATAATTAAACACTGCATAACTAAACCTTGCATGATTGATATTTGCATAACTAAACACTGAACTAATACTTGCATAACTCTATTACTCTAACCAGTAGCCAAACAACCCTCTTATGAATTTAATTTACTTGAAGTAGGCCAGGTTCGGATAATAAAAATATCAGATAATTTAATTAAAATCGGGTTAATTTAAGTCAATTGGTGCTTTACATTCAATTGAAGGGTATACATTACTAAATTAGTAACGACAGGGATAAAAATAACTCCAATTTAACGATAAGGATATAGTCAACTAATAAAATAAAGTTGAAGAGTATTTTTTAACCCTTTCACAATGTTTCAAACGTTAATATTTCATATGGTAAATGAAAATTTCCTCAAATCCCTTACTCCCCTTTTATTTCTAAAATGTAAATCATAAATACTACCTCTCTTTATAGTTTTCACTACATATCAAATTTACAATTAACAAATATTCCCTCCGTCCGGAATTCTTTGTGATGTTATGCTTATCGAAATTTAATTTGATTAATTTTTAAAGATAAATTAGATCACGTTAATTCGATATTTTTTTTAAAAGAATAGATATTTTAAAACTATATGAAAAGTACTATATGTTATAATTTTTTGCGTATCAATATGATGGAAAAAAATTATCTTAAAATATTAGTCAAAGTTTTTATAGTTTGATTCTAAAAATAGAAACAATGACAAACAATACCGAACGGATGGAGTATTAATTTCTCTCAATGCTCAACATTTCAAGTTTCAAATTTTAATCATATTATTTTGCAATTGTAAAGATTTCAATAATCATTTTGTGAATTTTGAAGGAGGAATCTTTTTCAAATTTCAAGTCTTGACATTAAATTTTCAATTTTCGATTATAATCGTTTATTCTTTACACAAACTTATGGTTTCATTCAAAATAACTAATTTTTTTTTTTTGAAATATGTGTCGTCCCGTCCCGTTCTATTTCAGTCCGTCCCGGTACCATCTCGATATATAGTAGAACATGACAGAACCGAATATTCATCCCAGTAATTCCGATACGCTTCATCCTGGTACCAGTCAACCCGTCCCGTTCCGATTTATTCCGGTTCGGTGGTCCCAATCTAGTGCCTAGTCTTACTTATGAATATCGCAATCACTTTTTTTTTTCGTTTTCATTTATAATTAACTTATATGAATTTACGTAATTTTTCCATATTGGCAGTAAATGAGCTGAGTGAAATCCTTATAAGACTTGGACAATCTTACTCCGTTTGAGCTAGGGTGAGTTAGGTCTATATCTAATTTAACATTAAAGTTTATTATAGACTTTTAACCTAACCTCTTTTTTTTTTTTTTTTGACAATTTGCTATTAAGTGCTTCGAACGCAATAATAGAAGCATAAACTTTAATGTCTACATATACTTGAAACAAACTTCCCAATATTTTGAATCTCCCTCTCCAAATTCTTCACACACACAAAAAAATGTCACAATCCATAGTTTCCCCTTTGATTGGCAACAATTGCCTTATCTCACTGTTTCCGAATCGTCGTCCACCGTCTACATTTCCGGTCAGGCAATTCCATCTTCCAAATTTACAGTTATCAGCCAGTAAATCGCGGAGTTTTGACACTAATGCATTTGATCTCAATGGTACACGAGGGTATGTTTATATATATATCTATTACATCCTCTGTCCCAATCCAGATCGCGCAAATGTGACAATTTTGAAGTCAAATTGTTACTGACTATAGAAAGGTGTCATTATTTGCTCGTTGACATAGTCGATTATTTATTTGTGAACTTTGCAGAATAGGTGAGCTATATTTCCATGAAGTTGAACTCAAAGTCAGGGACTATGAACTGGATCAATTTGGTGTTGTAAACAATGCTACTTATGCAAGTTATTGTCAACATTGTAAGGTTTTATGTTTTGATAATCGATCGTACACAAATTACAATATTTGAACTTAAAAAGACTTTATTTTTTCAATAAATGAAACAGGCCGTCATGAATATCTAGAAAGAATTGGCGTAAGTGTTGATGAATTATGTCGCAATGGTGATGCATTAGCAACAACAGAGATTTCACTCAAGTATCTAGCACCTCTAAGGGTACGTCGAATTTCATCCTGTATTTGTTATATATACTACTTAGAATCGTAATTCAAGTCGAATTTGAAGTATTTAAAATTTTTGGAGATCCACACGGGCGACTTTATTAGTCATATGGGAAAACAGAACTGTTTAGTCTTTTATGACTACAAATGTGAACACAACTGCTTGAAATTTAAGCTATGTTATCATTTCTTTGATCGTTGGTTTAGAGTGGAGATAGATTCGTCGTGAAGGTGAGATTATCCGGCTCTACAGCTGCTCGTTTGTATTTCGAGCATTTCATCTTCAAGCTTCCAGATCAAGAGGTCAGTTACGTACATCTAATTATCATTCAATTACAAAGCGATAACTTTATAATACTAGTGAAATCTTAATGTATTTTCTTGAATTTACATAGCCTATCTTGGAAGCAAGAGGAACATCAGTGTGGCTTGATAAAAGCTACCGTCCTGTTCGAATTCCGTCAGAGTTCAGATCAAAATTTGATCAGTTCATTCATCAGAAGGGATCTAATTACTAATGTGTTTGTGAACAAAATGCAGCAAGAGTTCTTCTGAGGTGAAAAAATGTTCTATATATACAACTAATGTATTGGTTAATATCACTCTGGTCCCTCGGTTTTTAATAAATTCTGAATTTAGTCTTTGTGATCTAGATCTACCTTTACAAGGTAGGGATAAGGTTACGTACGTTCAGAACATCCTCTCCGTACTCCACCTGTGGAGTTACGTTGGATATATATGTTATTGTTTCTGAATTTAGTCCTTAAGTTTGGTCTTCGATTAATTGAAATGTGCCCTTTTAATACCTTTACTTGTGAGTATTTCATAAAGTTACTATATATGATTATCAATTGCTCACTCTTTGATTATTTGTGTTATATCAAAGTTTGTATTGTTTGCACCATGTGATCTTCTCTAGTTCATTGACATGTACATACGACCTAAACATTTTATCATATTAGTTCAATGTTCGTAAAATGAGTACTCAATAACATTTTTAACATAAAACTTTTTAACCTGAATAAATATCATAACGAAATAAACAATTAAAAACCCTTTGAATGCAATGAGTGCCTTAAACATTTTATATGACAAAAAAACTTGATGAACACAAGGTTTTCCACCTTAAAAGTCTCTAATAAATGTTCTTATTTCAATTTATTTGCAAGACAATAATAAATGTACTCCAGCAACACACCAATGGCTACAATCTAGTTGACCACTTGTGCCATAAATAGATGGATGTCCATCTTTTCTCAATTGAGTCAACAATGTAATATCAAGCAAATGTACTTGTTTCTTCATTGTGTTCAATACTTTCTTTATGACAAGTTCTCCTGGATAAGTTGATCCTTCTAGGGGTTTGGTTTGCCCCTTGCAGCTTACCTCCTTTGGTTCACCCCAATTTGCACCACTAGTCAAAGCCAACCAAGAAAAAATATCACATATATATAATCCCTGCCCTACAACTTTGTACGTGCACAAGCAGATACTTAGACTTATTTAAAAATTGAACAAGTAGACATACACATCCTGCGTAGCATGATACATAAGGCAGTGGCAGATCGGAGACACCCCCTCGTCGAAAAATTACACTATGTAGCTAGAGTAAAAATACTTTTTATGTATGTATATATATATATATATATATATATTGACAGTCTTTGATTTCTACACGATTTTATTTCTTTATATTTTGACTACCCTTAGTCTAAGTTCTGGTTCCGCCACTGCATGTAGAATGTCACATAGCACACAAAAATGTCAGGTAGGACGCCACATATATAGAATGTGCATGTCGTCTATTTGTTCAATATCATACAAGATTAAGTGTCCATTTATTCATACCCAAAATTGGAAGGCATAATTATAAAATATATAAGACCAATACTTAAAGTAAATATTTATGTATTATATCTTTAAAAAAATTGACATATTATTAAGAAAGACAATCCAGATGATGTGTGATCAGTTAAACATTCGTCTATTAAGTAACCATTAACTACTTTTAAATAAATATAATTTGTTAAAACAAACTAATATGTGAATGACAAATAGTAACTCATCAAATTTAAAGATAGGAAAAATGGACAGTAGGAATTCCTTGAAAGAAGACACTACTCGATCCAATATTATATGGTTTTTTATACGATCCATATCTTTATTCAACATCATATTCAATTAAACATTTTTAAAATATATAAAAAAAAAAAAACAATAATTTTAAAATAAAAGGAATTACCTATTACAAGTAAAAATTGAATGGTTTAGAATAATAATTATTGTTAAATGTAATAATAGAATAGGAAATTGTCTTTCTCTTGATTTGCTAAAGTGAATAATTAAAAAGGACAAATAATTTAGAATGAATAGTTGATAATAAAAGTAAAAATAAAATTATTTTCTGTCTTTCCCTTGATATGTAAAATAGTTAAATACAAACACAACTTCTTCTTTTTTTAATATAAATACATAAAGTAAGCAAACGGAGTAAAATGTGTCACATGACATTTTTTACAACAATAAAAATTCCTTTTTTTAAACAATATGGAAAAGTAATATTTTCTTTCTTACTAGGTATAAAATATGGATGAATTAAAAGAGTTGAAAAAATTATTGTTAAAATAAATAAATAAAGGTGAATATAGCATAAAGCAATAACTAATACCATAATCAATACATAATACTCTTTAACGTGAAATAAATAATCTTGGAACTAACTAATACTCTTAGCTAAACATTAGAATAAATAATTTTATATTTTATCTCAAATTACTATTCATTAGGCCTTGTCCCTTGTACCAAATAACAATCAAAGTGAGTTACAATTATTTTATCCAAATCATTTCTTATTTAAATTCATATAGATAATTACAATTTAATTTATTATATTTTTAATTCATTTAAATCCAAATCAATCTTCCTATTTATCATAACTACTGAAAACTAAAACATTTAATTCTAACAAATTCATATACACAACAAAACAACCACATAAGAACGAGGAATCAGTAAAAGTGCTAAATTTTAAATATATTTCCCTTTGATGACTATTTTCTTAATAGAAATATTAAAAGTGGCTACCTGTTGTTATTTCTACCACAAACACAAAATTAACAATAACAATATATTTGATGTAATTTTATAAAATAGAATCTAAAAAAATAAAATGTACAAAAAAAAATTGTCCCTATCTCTAAAATAAAAAAAATATTTTTGATAGACAATCGGATCGAGGACTACCCGAAGTCAGAATGGTGGAATTCTTTTTTCATTGATCCTATTTAAGAGAGATTGTTTAACTTTTGTATTTGTTTAAGGAATTCTTTATACAAATAAAAATGGACTGACTTCATTTTTTGTGAAGTTAACATTTGATCGTTCATTGAAAATAATTATAACTATTAATCATAATACATAGTAATATATATTTATTCAACTGCTATTTTGATAGACTACTATCTAATATAGTATTTTCCCTATTTCATGCTAGTAAACAAAAGAGTTTTTCGAGATGATTCACTTGGTTAGAAAGATAGTCATCCACACGGATGATCGAGATCACTCCTTCCTCAATGTCTTCTGGATCGAGTTGTCATATAGGACTTCTCTAGTGTGATTTATATTTATTATATTTGATTTGCAGGACATTAGATAATCAGGGGGTCCCAATGTGCCTAAAGTGCTCATCACAGAGTTTTTACTTGAAGGACAGAAACTATAACAAAAATTGTAGTTGTTTCGGATTATCCTGGGTTCAAACAATATAAAAGATTAAAAAAGACTTGTGACTAGTAGCTAGGGACCATTGAATCATGTCAACCATTGAGAAAGTGCCAAGGTGTGAATTTAATAGTAAGGTCCACTCTCAATCATTTGATTCTTCTCCAATTTTAGCATTTGAATTACATCCAAATAAAAAATTTAAGAATGACAATTGATAAACCATGAGTGTACTACAATTTTATAATTAGTAGAAATAAAATCATTCCTTGTAAAATAATAATAAAAGAAGTGAACATTAAGCCTAACTTAACTTCAAATAATATGTCATGAGGTGTCGACTGTTAAAGAATGACAAAAATCTCACATCGGTGGTTAATGAAATGAGTGAACTCCTCATAACGCTTGGGAAGTCCTCCTCTCTTTGAGTTAACTTTTGGGGTGTGACTTAGACCTAAGACGCTCTAAAGTGAAAATATAAAAAATATGTGTTAACAGTGAGATTCGAACCTTGGTAAACAACACTAAAAAAATCTTAAGTACCCATCCAGGAGCCATTGGACCAACTAAATCATTTATTCATTGAATGCTCTATGTTAATTTTATACAAATACCTATCAATTTCTACATAGATATATATATTCCGTAACGAAGTTAATGGGTGCTCGAGCACCCGGCAGACACCATGTGGGTCCGCCTCTGTGGGGCCCCTGAAATCAAAATCGTCCAAGCACCAGATGCTAAGCACTGGGCGTGAGGTCGAATGTTAAAGAACGACAAAAGTCTCACGTCGGTGGTTAATGAAATGGGTGGACTCCTTATAAGGCTTGGACAATCCTTCTCCCTTTGAGCTAGCTTTTGAGTGTGAATAATTAAGCCTAATACCTCAACAACGAGTATTACTTAACATAAAGAAAGTTTATCTTGTGAAAATTAGGAGAGTGGTTGCTAATAGCGAAAGGTTAACATATATCTATTTTATTAGTAATAATAGCGAACATCAATTAATTTCGTGATGTAAAACGATAGATTGATAACGAAAGATATAGAATGTACAACTATAGTCTAGTCATTCATTCCACAAATGATGTTGGATTACTCACACCCTTGCATGCTCTAATGTGTCACTTGTAGTAATTATAAGATGAATTTGATTTTGAAATCTTATGGAAACTTGATAGATGTTGATGAAAGAGAATAGAAGGAATATTTTATTTAACTCCATCAAATGTAATTGTTGTGTCTAGAAAAGAAAATATCTAGCTAACCAATAGCAAATTTTTGTAATTTTGAAAATAAACCTAAAAAAAAGACATAAGTACCCTACAATATCTATTTTACAACTAGACTAATAGAACTCCCTAGATACAAACCAATTCTTTGTTTCACTCAACTTGACTTACAAATTTTCTTGAAGACAAAAGGTGATTATATTTTTCCATCAAAGTAATTTACATCTTGGCTTCTAATACCTATATATTTATAGAAATTCATCTAACATGTATCCATCTATTCTAATATACATGTAGCAAAATTTAATTCTAAATGTTTTCCTATTCCCTAGTTCATGAATGAAAACATACATGAACTAGGTAAATGCATGAATCAACACTAACTTTTTTCTTTTTCCAACCACAAGGTTCATTTTTCAAGAACCTCCTTAAATTTTCGCGTCGGGTTCCAAAAAGAAATCTTATACTCTTTCTGTTCCTTTTTACTCGTTCAATTTTGACTTTTTATTTATTTTTTTTTACTTATCATTTTTGACAAATAAAAAAAATAATATGTTTAATTATTATACCCTCAATTTATTTAGAGTGTGTCAAGTCAAATGGACAAATAAATATGAACAAACACAGTACATAGCTTCATCATTCTTTGATAATCCAAAAGGAAACATCTTCTTAGAAGATAGAACAAAAAGTAGGGAGATAGATATTGTGTTCTATATATATATCTCCTCCCTGGGTATCCAACAATTTGAGATGATAGATGGCAAAAGTCCTAGGTCAAAATGACACAAAAAAATTTTCATAAAAATGACATTATATTGTAATCTCTATATTATACATAATACATCTAGGAAAGCAATCTCAAGTTTACTTGTACTATATAAAAAAATAGCACATAAAAACCTGATTCTTGCAAACATATAGTATTTAGAGTCGGTAAACCCAGAATGAATGTCATCTATGTCGAAAATGTTTGCATACATACTATACATCGTTCCTTCTTAAAGCAATGAGTTCAGTTGAACTTACAAAAACGGTTCTAAACTTGCCTTTGCTTTAAACTTCACTTATTTATTAAGTGAAGGAAAAGGGGTTGGTGCAAAATTGGTCCTCTTGACGAATCTTCCTTTCATTCGAGGCCTTTTTTCAGCGTTCAATTTCCTAACCTCGTATCTTATTTTCTTGGAAAACAACCTTGTTCGTCGCTTTTCCTTGTACCTTAATACTCTTGCTTCTCTTCCTTCATCCACTCCTCCTCCTCCATGTCCATTCATTATTGCTATGTCTCCAAATGAGTGAATTTTTCCACAATTTCCCTGCAAATTTTAGGTCAATTCATTAACAATTGTCAAACATTTGTATATCATCATAGTTTATTTCTATATTTACAAGTTGCTATACTAAAATGTTGTTATAGAAAATAAAACATAACGCATCCAAAGTTGGCTCCAAATTTTTTTCGAATATTATAATGAAATGTTGTTATTTATTTATCATTATTATTTTTATTTTATTATATAGAAATGTCTTATTGTGCTAAAAACTTTTCTTTTCACATGATTGCCCAAATACTTCCAACAATGAAACCTTTTTCTAATATCTAGATATTATACTTCCAATTTCAAATACCTTATACAAAAAGGTATTTTCTCTTATTTTACATGTTACTAATTGAACTAATTAAATGTAATTACTAAATAATCTAACATGTATAAAATACTTTAATACTATCAGTATATCTAAAAATTCTAAAATTTTGATAATATATGCTAAAGTAAACTTACCATGCACACTGGCCAACAGTCATTGAAATCTACTTGGGGCTGCACGCCCGTTGTCCACGGAGATCTTTTGTCAGCCCAAGATTTTAAAACACTTTCATAATCAAGATTTAACATAATCTTATTATTATTTTTTCCACTATCATAATTTATCTCCAAAAATTCAACCTTTTTGTTATCTTCATCTAAGTTATTAATAACTTGTGAATCATAATCAAACTTGAGCTCAAATGTCTCACCAACCATATCAAAGTCTGAATAATCAACTTGATTATTAGTACTAATCATATTCACAAATCCCACTTCTCCTTCATCTTCAACCTTCACTAATTTCTCATCATGTTTTTCCAAAAAACCTAAACCTTCCATGTAATTAAATGACTCTTCATCATCAAGTCCTTTCCCTAATAAACTTTCCACATCCGCGGCAAATTCTGCTAGCTCCATCTCTGATGGAGCTAGCAGACCTTGAAACGTATTCATATCTTGATTAAAATCAACTTTATTAGAAGAATATTCGTTACCATAATTAGAGCCATCCGCCATAAAGGGATCAAAAATAGGTACGCGATACAAGAGTTGCTCTTCTTCATTTTCATCGTGTGAATTTTCATCACTTAATATCTCTGGGACAACGAGTTGAATAGGGTTTTTCATTTCCTCCTCCTCCTCTTCCTCCTCCGTGGATTTAACTCTTTTTGCATGTTTATTACCATACCTAGGTGTTCGTGCTTTTCTAGTAAATCCACAGTGCCATGATGGAATTGAGTCTGATCCTGACCCTGAACCTGACCCTGATTCTAACCCTGAGACTGTACTTTCCAAATTAGGAAAGTCATCTGACGATTTGAAAGATGATGTTTTAAGACGAACCCTTTCATGTCTACGAGCCAAAGGATTGGCCGAATGGACGGAAGAATCACAAGATTGACACAAGAAAGCATCATCGGCTGCACAATACCATCTTGCCCTTTTCCTTATGCAATTGTCACAAGCCCTAGCCGTTTTCGCGCCCATCGCGTTAGCTAATTTTTTCTCTGAACTCATAATTGATGCATATGTTTTTCAAAATATTTGGATCTTTGAAAATATACGAATTGAACAACAATTGAAGGAGAGGAAAGTAGTGAAATATGTTTGAGTTTGTTCTTTATATGTATAGAAAGGCAATTGAAGAGAATTCAAAAGGGATAGGGAAAAGTGCAATTATTTGAATGAAATATAGGAGGAGAGTGACCCACAAAATTAATGCATTGTCTACATATATGAGTTTAAATTTATTCTATTATAAAAAAAATACTAGCACAATTTTATAAAATAATTATAAATAAATCTGTTTGTATATAAGTTAAATCGATAACGTTATATGCATTAATATCAGTTAAGTAAATTTTATATTATCAGTGTAATTTAATCAATTGCTTTCCATGTTAATTAATTTTTACATATCATACTCAATAATTCTATAATTATATAAATATTTTGAGTAAATCAGTAGTATAATAGAAATTTACAACATGAAAGTTCATAATTAGTTAATAAACTCTCAATTTTTTTTTCAATTTCTGATGGAATGGGACTCCACATTTGGGACCAGGGCATATAGTGGCCTTATCTATTTTCTAATTGGCTAGTTTTTAAAAGTTCATCCTGGTTTCTTTTTTCTGATTGGCTACAACTCTTATCAAATGGATTTCAAGTGGGACCCACTGATAAAATTAGTCTTAAATTGATCATATCTTTATAAAAATGAAAAGAAAAAAATGTCAATGTCTATGCTCACTAAATTTGAAGTAGACATTTCTTTGTAAGATTGCTTCCTTTCAATTTATATGCCTGTCTAAAAGTTCATAAAACTCTTTTGTTGCTGTCCTGGCCAATTCTTCTACTTGTTTGATTCCAAATGGGAAAAGAGAAAATCAAGATTATATGCCTTATATTTTGATGTGACTTTTGGCAATATTTTTGTAAATGTAAGCGTAGATATATGTTTTTTGCTATCAGAAACATTGAAATAGGAAGAGAGGTGAACGAGAATAGAAAGGAGGTGAGCGAGGTTTGTCTATGTATTCCTAATACACAATCACACTAGGAAACCAAATACATAGGAGAAATAATGGTAAGCAAGATGGGAGGTAAGCGATCGATCAAGATTTGTTTACGTATCTTAGATACATGTGAATTCATTTGAATACAGTGTAGCTATTAAAAATTATTACACTTAATTTTGACCTTATGTATCTCGAGATACATGTATCTAGACGTATATAGCAAACTATCTTGTATCTAACTAATAAGAGCACCCAAACTAGTGAGATTTCTGTAAATTATCCATTTGGAGTCTTGGTGAAATGATGGGATGCCTTCCTCCATCGATCCTGAGTCGCTCTCCCTTGACAGAGACGGATTCAGAATATGAAGTTCATAAATTTCTATAATAATTTCAAATATACTAATAATAATTAGGTTTGTATTTACATTAATAGATATTTAGTAAAATTCTTACTATATATACATGATATAATTAAAAGTTATTGGATTCACGTAAATCGTAAGTCGTACATTAGATCCATCACTGCTCCATAATATGAGGGTAGTATGGAAGCATTGCCCCCATACTGGTAAATCTAACTACTTGCAAAAGAAAATCCTCCTCAAGATATTTGAAGATTTATCTAAAAATACGTATATAAGTTAAGGTCATGGACTTGAAAATGACTCATTTGTATGTGTCTCCCCTCTCTTTTTCATATATGTACATTTCCCTTCTTATTTTCACAAGTTGGCAACTTTTTTCTTTTGTTTTCTATCTGGTGTTCGATATTTGTGTTGAGATTTAGAATTAAATTTGAATTTGCAAAAGAAAATTTTATATTCAGAGCTGAAGCACTTCCGAACAAAGATAACTTTGTACATAATAGGAAACGAACCTTAAATCTCTGATTGAGTATGAAGGAGTAATAACCCCTTCGCCACAATTTTTTCTTGGATCTTTGATCAAGTGTATGCTTGTGTAAAAGAGATAATAGCACTTTTCCTAGTAGCTACTTCAATTATTGGTTTCTTATGTTGGTATTGTGATATATATTGTTCAGTATATTTAACCTTTAATTAGTTAGAAGGTATGTTTTTGGTCCTTATATAGATAGAAAATATGTTATATTTAGATTGTTATTAAAGTTATATTAGCGCCAAAGATAGAGTAAAATAATTTTAAGAATTTATTTAGTAAAGTCATTGAATTTTGTTTTTAGTTCAATATTTACATGATATAAATAATAATAATTTATTTTGCTATATAAATTTTTTTTAATAATAAATTTGATTGAGTGATATTATTGATAGAAATGTCTAAGTTTAGTAATTTTATTGATACAAAATAAAAATTTAATGACTTTTCTAGATAAATTCTCAAAATTGAGTGATCTTTTGAGATATTAACTCCAAACTTAACCTACAAATAGATAATTAAGTGGAGGAATAGTTAATAATCATAGTAAAATTGTGAATATTTTATAAGTAAGAAAATTCAAAAATGGACATTTCAATTAATTAAAGGTAAAACCTGCATAATTAAGTATCACAATAACTAAAATCAAATCCTGTAAGAAATTTATCTTTAGATTGTAGGTTCTCCAGTGATAATTGCATAAAGGTTGAGGTTGATAAACAAAGAAATTGGCCAAAAACAAATGCATAAATTTGATTCTAATTTTCATTTTGACACTTTAATTCATGTTATTAAGGCACATTTTAATATTTACTAGTCAATTTTTAGTAATCACTCGATTTTCTTGATTTTTTCTTGTGTATTAGCCCATGAATTTGGTGCAATGGAGCATCAAAAAAAAAATTCTGAAAAAACTTTATGAGGTCCTCCGTAATAATTAAGTATTATCCATAACTTTTAAGCCATACTTTTGCATTTACGAACCACTTTTAGAAATTACGTGATTCTCTTAATTTTTCGTGTGTATTAGCCAATGGATTTGGCGCCTTGAAGAACACATATTTTTTTTTGTGAAAGAACTTTATGAGGACCTCCATAATGAGTTGCAGAAGAATTACGTTTTATCACACCATTTTTAAGGCATATTTTTGAATTTATGCGCAAATTTTTAAGAATTACACGACTTTCTTGATGTTTTTTTATTAGACCATGTATCTGGCGTCTTGGAGTACCAAAAAAAATTTCTAATAAACTTTACCTCTATAATGAGTTGGTTTTTCACGACTAGGATTTACGAACCAACCACTAGGAATTACGGGACTTTCTTGATTTTTCGTGTTATCGGCCCATAGATCTGATGCCTTGGAGCACCAAATTTTTTTCTGAAAAACTTTATGAGGAATTCCGTAATGAGTTGCGGAACATTCCGTATAGTCGCACAATTTTTTAAGATATATTTTTGCATTTACAAGCCAAGTTTTAGGAAGTATGCGAGTTTCTTGATTTTTCTTGTGTAATAGCAATTGGATCTAACTCCTTGGAACACCTAGAAAGAATTTCTGGAAAAAAACTCTATAGGGGCCTTCATAATGAGTTAGGGAAGCATTACGCATAGTCACACATTTTTTTAAAGCATATTTTCGCATTTAAGACTAACATTTAAGGAATTACGAGATTTTCTTGATTTTTCGTGTGTATTAGCCAATGAGCATGACCCCTTGGAGCACCTGCGTAGTTAGTTGGGGAGGCATTCCATATAGTGACACAATTTTTAATGCATATTTTTGTATTTACAAGGTATCTTTTAGAAATTATGTGAATTTCTTTATTTTGTATGTTATTAGCCCATCGATTTAGCGCATGGAGCATCCACAAAAAATTTCTAAAAACTCTATGAAAACTCTTGTAATGAGTTGAAGAAGCATTATGTAAAGGCGCACCATTTTAAGGCATATTTTCATATTTATGAGTCAACATTTAGGAATTATGTGACTTTCTTGATTTTCATGTGTATGAATTTGGCCCCTTCGAGCATCCAATTTTTTTCTAAAAAGACTTTATGAGTACCACCGTAATGAGTTGGGGAAGCATTACGTACACTCCCACCATTTTTTTTCAACCACATTTTTACATTTATGAGCAAACGTTTAGTAATTACACGACTTTCTTAGTTTTTGTGTGCATTAGTTCATGGTTTGACGCCTCGAAACGCACAAAAAAAATTAATTTTTTTTATTGAGACCTTAATGAGTTGGAGAACCATTACCTGCAGCACAACCATTTTTTCAGGGATATTTTCACATTTACAAGCCAGCTATTAGGAATTACGTGACTTTCTTGATTTTCATATAGCGCATGGATATGGCGCCTCAAAGCACCCAATATATTTTTCTGAAGAAACTTTATGAAGACATCTATAATGAGTTGGAAAAGTGTGACGTACAGTCTCGCCATTTTTTAGGAATATTTTCATATTTACGAGCCAAATTTTTAGAAATTACACGTTTTTTTTTTGTTTTTCGTGTGAATCAACCCACATATTTGGCGCTTCAGAGCATCGAAAATATTTATTCTGAAAAAAATTATGAGTTAGGGAAGCGTTACGTATAGTCCCACCATTTTTTTCAAGCATATTTTCAAATTTATGTGGCCAATTTTAGAAATTACGTGACTTTCTTGATTTTTCGCATGTATTAACCCATAGATCTGGCACCTTAGAGCACTCAAAAAAACTCTGAAAAAAGTTTATGAGACCTTCATAATGAGTTACGGAACCATTATGTGCAGTCCCACCATTTTTAGGCATATTTTCGTATATATGAGTCAACGTTTGGGAATTACGTGACTTACTTGATTTATTATGTGTATTAAATATTAACTCCATGAATCAGGTACCTTGAAGCACCAAAATTATTTTCTGAAAAACTTTATGAACGTTTTCGTAATGAGTTAGGAAATGTTACATATAGTCTCGCCATATTTGTAGACATATTTTGGCATTTACGAGCCAACTTTTAAGATTCACACGACTCTCTTTGTTTTTCATGTGTAATAGTGCATGGATCTGGCGCATTGAAGCACCCAGATATTTGTTTGGAAAAAACTTTAAAATGAGCTCCATACTTTTGGGGGAAGCGTTACGTATAGTCGCATCATATTTTAAGGAATGTTTTTTTTCATTTACGAGCCAACTCTTAAGAATTATGTGACTTTTTTATTTTTGTGTGTAATAGACCAAGAATTTGGAGTCTAGTAGCACCCAAAATATTTTGAAAAAGCTTTATGAGGATCTGTGAAATGATTTAAGAAGCAGTTTTATAGTCGCACTATTTTAAGGATCTATTGTTAAGGTCTTAACTAACATCCATGAAAAAATTTGTCAAAAAATATTCAAAATTCGGATCACCAAAAATTAATGGATCATAGCACACGAAAATTGGTGAAATTTAGTTTTACCTGACTTGGACCTTGTTTAAACTTGAAAACGCGCTGGTTTGATCCTCTTGATCAACTGACTTAATTGCTAAGGTCTTAAAGAATTTCCATGAAAACTTTCGGCCAAATAAAATTTGAAATTCCAGATCATCAAAATTTCATGGATTATAGCACATAAAAATGAAAAAAAAAATGATTATACCTGCTTTGGGGCTTGTTGCCGGTTCGCCCATCGGAACCAATTGGCTCCACTCCTAAAAGTTTTAACGGACGTCCATGAAAAATTTTAGCCTAAAAATATTTGAAATTTCGGATCACAAAAAGTTTATCGATTATAGCACACAAAAATCGAGGGTAAAATCTAATTTTATATGCTTTAAAGCTCGTTTAAACTTGAAATCGATTGGTTTATACCTCGCTACCAAATGGCTCCACTGCTAAGGATTAACGGACTTCTATGAAAAAATTTGGCTAAAAAATATCTGGAATTCGAAATCACCAAAAATCTATGGACTATAGCAAATGAAAATCGCTAAAATTTTATTTTACCTACTTTGAGGATCGGTTGAAGTTGAAAACACGCCGATTTGTTCCTCAGGACCAACTGGTTCTAGTGCTAAGGTCTAACTGGACGTCCACGATAATTTTTGGAAAAAAAAATCTAGAATTTTGAATCACCAAAATACATGGACTATAGCACATAAGAATTAGTAAAATTTGATTTTACCTACTTGAGGCTCGATTGAACTTGAAAACACGTTGGTTTGTCCGTCAAGACCAACTGACTCCATTGCGGAGATCCTAATAAACGTCCATGAAAAAATTTCGATCAAAAAAAGGAAATTTCGAATCATCAAAAATTCATGGACGATAGAACATGAAAATTGGTAAAATCTTTTTTTACAAGTTGTTATTGAGCTGACAAGATCTATTGCGCCGAGAACAAACAACAGGACCAAGTTGATTTGAAACCCGGGTTGAGTATTGGACATAAAACGGTTTTAACTTCCAACAAAAAGAATAGTGATATATGATTTAGAAATTATGCAAATGGTTGAGAAAGCTGTCTTAGTCCTGTTATCTTCCTTTGTAACTTCGAATTTAGTCATTATAATATTGAATGTTTGTAACTTCGTAACATGAAATTGAAGTTTTTACGTATATACTCCATGAATTTTGAGTTAATATGCACATCCAATAATATTTTGACCAAAATTTTTTGTGGACTCGAGACAACCTATTTAATGAAATAGGTTTTTTCAAAGGAGCAAACATAATTTTTTTCAAATTTAAAAGATATACGAATCAAAAGATAGTCAACCTTTAATGTGAGTATCGAACAACGTAAAAAGAGGGGGAGGTCCACTTGGGTGGCGTGACAAACCAGCAAAGCATCTTCACACCACCCAAGCATTAAATAGCTACCTACACAATGTGATCGATACAAAATACGTAATAAATATGCAACACAACAACCAAAGCCGTAAACGGAATTTTTATATACATATCATACACATTTTACAATGATTCCACTCAACAACTAATTTTTCCTTCTCATTTTTTACAAAATTTCTTCGAACAAGAAACCATTAAATTACTCCTAATTAGACTCTAATAACTTTGTTAATAACGACTCTCATTTACTTACAGAGACAAAAAGACACTATATTACATTTTTTACTTACATAGAGATCCTTTTGAACTTATATTTACACTAGGCAAAAGAATCTTTTTCCTTTTGTTTCTCAGTCTGACGAAAATCTTCCTCTATGTACTGTTTTCTCTTAAGCCAAGGTAGGGATGCTGCAATTACGACGATCCCTGTCTAGGCAATCGAAACCTTCAACTCTCACTGCTGGATTATGGCCAAAATTCGACCTGCTCACACATCCACCTTTCCTGGCGGATGATGTTGAGGGGGACGAAGCCAATCCGGAGGGAATTGGTATTGCCCGTGGGGATATTGGGGTGACCTTCTCATCCCCAAATCGGGCATCTTGAATCAATGGGTTAGATACTCTGCTCGGCGGTGAACCACAAAAAAATGGGGGCGACGAGGCTACTTGAGCTGCTGATTGATCCATACTACTACCATCACCCTGAATATATTTTCAAAACCATATATTAGCAAATGAATCTACAGAACCTTTTAGCAGACTATGCATACATTGACAAAAAATACCATCTTTTTAGTAATTGGGAAAACCAAATACTCTTTGCGGATTTGGAGACGAACTATCAAAGATCTTTCTCCTTTGGGAAGATACAAGAGCGAAATAATCAACCCTATTGATATTGGAAGACCCACGGATTCTTCAAATGAATCATTTCTGTGCCAATGGAACTCAGGATGAAGTCCTATCAATAAGAGTTATCTTTTCTCGACCATATTCCTATTGTTAATGCGATATATAACGACCACTACTACAAAGAGTATTACACCCTTGATCATGAAATACGGATTAATTATTGAACCCTATGAATTACGTGAAAGCAGGATACTTCATTCCTAATGTTATGAAACACACATATCTAAGGCTCACTCCCTCTTTTCGGCTTGAAAAATCTTTATTTTTTGAACTCCGTATTCAATTAAATACCATCACATAAATTGGAACGAAAGAACAATACTTTAAACATCTACACGAATAGACAAGATGGACCCCAAAAAAGAAAATTAATCAATAATGATATGTTAATTGCTTGTAAGCCACTCGATGAAAGCAAAACATGAAATTCACATTCTACGGCCAGCACCGACAAGAACATGGTGCCCACACACTTGGGCATAAGCCTTTTTCAATAGGTCCACATATACACTCTTTTTAATTTTATTGAATTTATTTTTAGCTTATATACAAACAATATAATGAATTCCATAAAAAAAATAAAGTTACTGAACAAAAGTCATAAACTAACCTTTGTGAGGATGATATCCAATAAATCAGCTACAGCTCTTGAATCACAAAGGTCTTGCTGATTGCTGAAAAAGTAGGTGAAAACTTGGTCAGTATGGTGATAGCACTGCGTGACTTAGCGATTAATGAAATTAAATTAAAAATCCGATAAAAATAAGATTTTCCATTTTTCCTAAAACATAGTGAACAAAATTATCTGATATTTGCCGCTAGTGAAAATTGACAGCTATGTTGTGGGATTAATCACGCATAAGCTGACCTAAACATCGCGATTAAACAACAAAAAAGAGAAGTTAACCTGACATGCCATCTGAGAGGTCTCGTAGGGCTAATACGACGGGGTTTTGGGCAAACGACGGCGTCTTTCTTATCGGAAATGGAGGAATAAGAACGCCTCATCTCATCACAAGCAGCAAAGTTGCTTTGTTGAATAGAACAGTGATTCATTTTTCAATTTTTTACAGTTTTAATAATATACCTACACCAAAGATAAATAAATAATAAAAATTAGAATTAATTAATAAATGAAAAAATAATTCTAGATATACTTGACAGATCTAAAGATATGCAACAGTGACGTGAGAATAAAAAAAACTCATTTCCTTGAATTATTATGTTGAATTTTATAGATCTAGTCAAAGCTAAAGCCGAGATTAGCCGGCGCAGAATTTGATCTTTCCGTTGCCGGAAAAACTAAAAAAACGTAGATCTAAAACAAAAATTTAGCATAAGATAATACTTTAAATTAGGAGAAATTAAGAGATCGTTGATTTCCAGCTTCATATAAATTTAAAGCAGCATAATATAACTCAAAACTAGAAAAAAATTTATCTCTCCGTTGAGAAAACATAGAAATCACCGGAAGAAAAAAACGAAAAAAATTAGAGAAACGCGGATCTGAAAAAAAAACACCTTCAATTCATGTCAAAATATCATAAAATTTCGCTTATCAGATTCACAACTCAACAAAACTTACTGAAAAAATCGAGAAAATCATATGATTTATTCGATTTTTTCACAGATCTACACATAATTTAACACAGCAAAAACTCGACCTTCAAAAAAACGATGAAAAAACAAAGCATATCACAATCCTAACAGTATATACTACTTTGCTATACCTCCATAAATCAATTTTTCTAAACTAATTTGAGATTCAACACGAAAAAAACAGAAGAAATTTGCAAAATCAAAAGAGGAATTTACCTGTGCGAAGTGTGGGAAAAAGTATGATTAATTTGAAGAGAAGGATTCAAATAAAGAAGAGAGAAAAATAAAGGGGGAAAATATTAAAGAGAAGAAACGGTCAGTTTAAGACAGGAGTAAAGAAGGATAATAAAGCTGGGTTCTATGACTTTTATACATTGCAAGAGAGAGAAAAAAATATCAAATCAAAGTACTATATATTATAATTTTATACTTATATAGTTTTAAGGAAATTGAAAAAAAAAATATATCAAATTAAATAGAAAACTTTTTACTTTAATATATTCTCTAAATTTTGTTACCATTTAAAAAAATATTATAGATTTTCTACTCTCGCCTATTCTTGAACATTTATTAGTCTGATATATCACTTTACGCATGTATATAGACATATATATTGAGTGATATATCAAAATATTAAAAGGTTTATTTCAAATTGATATGATGTGTTGAAATATATTCAAAAATTTCACCAAATTTAAAAGTTTTTGGTAATTTTTAAAAAAATACGATTAACTCTTAATAATAGAAAATTTATATAAAAAATTTCAATTAAAAGTATTAGTATATATAGAAATTTATTTTATAATTATAACCTCAAGATATTCACTTGAAGGACTAGTATACGAGTTATAGCGATTGTGAATTATTTTAAAATTGTCAAATTTAAATAAAAATACTAGAGTAAACATTTGGTGTTACCTTAATTATTATTTCGAGAGAATAGAACATATGAAGATTTTGGTTTTACATTTTTTTAAGAAAAAAAAAAAAGCAAAGGGATTTAAGTTTAAATTAATATTTAACTCAAAAAAATAATTTTAAAAAAATAATAATCATAAAAAAAAAAAGTAAGATAATACGTTACTTTTTTTAATGTATCATGCTGGCGGTGCCTGCAGCGAGATATCTCCTCGATATTCCCACCCACTTCAAACCATTTTCTTTTTAATTTAAGAAAAAGAATTAGTTTATGATTTTAAATATGTTCTTTGATTTTTGTGTCCATAAATACTACTTTCACCATTTTAAAAAGATTAGCCTCGTTTGATTTGAAATTGAGTTTAAGAAAAAAAATTAATTTTATTATTCTAATTTAAAATTATGTCAAATATACCAAAATATATTTTAATTTTATGGTCTTAAACATGTTACGTGCAAAGTTAAAATTAAAGTATTACCAAAAAAGGAAATGTATCATTCTTATTTAAACACACTAAAAAATAAATAAGATCCATTTTTTTAAAACGAAAGAAGTATTTTTTTCGGTCTCAATTTTTTCAATTTATGTATAGTTTAAATTGGATATCGAATTTACAGAATAGGGAAAAAATATAATTTTTTTTTAACTACCTTAAAAATGTAAAACCTTAAAGAATTTTGCTAAATAAGTGGATCCATCATGAAAAAATTGATAGTATTATTATAAAAAATATATACTTTTAAATTGATTCAAATAAATATATCACACAATTAGAACAAAATAAATATTTAAAATTAAAATAAAAAATTTAAATTCTAAGTTTATTTGAAAGATAAAAATAAAATCATTAAGATTTTTATAAAAACAGAAAAAAAATATCACACAAAATTGTTTATGTTGTTTGTAAAGTACATATTGCACTCACCTCTAATGGTCATTTTTGGGTAAAATTTATGTATCATAGGATCATATCACTCAAAATTATAAACCACTTTATGGCCTTATTGTCACAATAAGCTCCCACATGCTTCTTACCTTAATAACATTGGTTTAACCATAGATATTCGTCGATCATTATTTCGATTCTCGAATTATTAACAATTTTAAAAATATCATTCTATTTAATTAATTAAACTTATATATTCTCTCGATCTGCTAAATTACATAGCTAATGGTGTTTAAACTATGTTAGGAGCATTATGCTCTTAATAAAAAGCTAAGAGAAGAGTTCAAAATATCCTTAGATTTCACTCATGTTGCAAGATCGATTGTGTATTAAATTCAGTTAATCAAGTAAAAGAGTGTTTTTGAAGTTGTCAATAATTTAAGAGTAAAACTAATAATTCACGACGAACTTCGATGTGTTTTCAACACTTCTCCTCCGGTTTACACATTGTTTGAATGGTTGTTACCCGTTGTATTTGTATTGTTAGTTTTTAAATAATGTTTCCTTAAATTCTATTGTATTGTATCGTTTAAATTTAATCGTTTAGGCAATATGTAAAACACTCATTTTATGTAACGACCAATTTAGGATGATCGTGTCGTTACTTTATATTTTCTTCTCATTCTGTCTTTATTTATTATTAATTTATATTTCATCTTTAATTTACATTTTCTTAACAACACTATCACGTATTCTACTTTTCTTATAGATTTCTCATTTAAATTATAAACACATAACATTATATAACAATAAAAAATAATATAATCTATCTAAATACTATATTTACTAAATCGTAAGATACAACACAATACCATACATTAAAATTAATTGATGTTTGACTATCTAAATGAACTTTGACACGTGTCGCCACATAATTATGAATACCAACCTTCCATACGGATTAGTTAACTGTTGGAAGTTGGAAATGAAATTAGGAGATTGGATATACGACGTCGTTTACCTAAAATATTTTGAGCCACAAAGTTTCATTGGAAAAATTGTTACAAAATATTCTCGTATTTTATTTTTACTTGTTCATTTATTTATCAAATAGTAATATTCTAAGGAATAATTTGATAATTAATTTAGAAAGTGGATTATGTAAATATTAAATTTTTGCATAATATATAATATTAGATAATTGATTAAAAGTAACTAAATGTATAATATTTTATTTGTAAATTAAAGCCACACGATTAATAAATGTATAAATCATTAGAAAATTTACATATTATATTTATTCATAATAATAAAAAATGAAATAACTATTATAAGAAAGAACTAGCTCCCTTATATCTAATAATAATATCTACATATAATAATAAAAATATATTTTCTCATAATTAATATACGCATAACTCTATTGATTTTTACTTTGTCAATTAGCTTTTTCTTTAAGAAAAATAATTCCAAACAATTAATTACTTTCATAATTTCTTAAATCAGGACATGTGATTTAAAATATTATTGAATACAACTGTTTTCAATATGAAAATTTTGAGTCCCAATGAATATTTACACTCCATTATGTATAAAGGATAATAATATTAACTAGGAAATCAATTAAATGATATTTTTTCTTTCCCAAGAACAATCAAAAGATTGAATGTATTTTTTTTTTCGTTTTTATTAGAAGAAAATAGATTTTTATTCTTCTAAACTTTGACGAATATTATTTACCAATATATTTGAATTATTACATTATCAAAAAAAAAAATCACTATCTTTAAACCCCTTTACCCCCTCAATTTCAATAATAAATGTCACTATATTTAAGAATGAAATATTTCGGATTCAATATTAGTATAAATTTTGACTTACTTAAATTTACAATGTGTAAAATCTTATTCAGAGGAGATAGGAGGAAATTGTTTCCCCATAAAATATTTTTATACCGAGGCTCATATTTAAGACCTCTAATTAATAAATGAAAATTAATTTAACACACCAAATTCTTTAATGACGACTCTGTTAAATGTTACATAGTACAGTTTAAATTTTAAATTAATATCAATAACAATAACATATTATTAAAATTCCACAAAATGAATCAAACTTATGTAAAAGAAAAAGAAAATAATGAAAGAAAACACAGTAATAAACTGTTAATAAGAAAAGCAACGTAAAATCTATAAGAATAAAATAATTACATCAAAAAAATAGTATGATAATCCAAATACATTAAACAATATACGACAAGAACTACGTGATACTATCAATCCTATACGACAAACACTAGACCTACGTAAGACATATAAAACCACACTAAACCCCTACTAATATCATTCTATTTAAAATCATGTTTTCGATAATATAAAACTGCATTATTTTTTGTTTAATCACCTTTGAGACTAAGCTCAATGCTTTATTGTCCTACTCCTACCCCTTCAACATACCTCTATACAACTAGCCTCTCGTACCTCTTCTACATATGTTCGAACTATTTTAATTTCACTTTCTTCTTTTTTATTTATCTAATAAGCTATTCACACGTTCTCTCGAGGCTATGATAGTAATATAATAAAAAAAATTAAAAAGTATTATAAAATAAAATTTTATCAAGAAAAGAAAAAGGTAAAAAAAAAAAATCACGTGTAAGGGCACAGAGAAAGTTATTAAAGAGCCACAAGTGGTAAAGCAGAAGCTTCAGCATGTTGGACGCTGCACGCTACTGCTCTTTAGTATATAAAAAATTCATCGATAATATTTGTTATTTTATAAAATTAATACATAAATCATAATATCTTATTATACTTTCAATAGATACTCAGTTTTGAAATAATTATTTAATCGATTTATGAAAAATAATAAGTAATTTATATTCATTGTAATTACTTTATACCTTGGTTATTACTCTTACAGTTGCATTATTCTATAAAATCTGATTTTGAAAAAAAATCCTCAACAAATAAATTAAAATAAAAGATGAATTTTAATTATCATTTAATTAAAAAAATTGATTTTAAAAATTATATTAAATAAAAATAGAATAATAAATTTACTTAATTTCTTTTTAAAAAAAAATCTAAAATTGTGACATATGAAAAAAAAAACGAAGAAAGTATTAATTGAGTTACGCGACGCCTTCTATTTTTAAAAATGAAATCTCACCTCATTTACGTCTTTTCTTATATGTATTGTCCATGTAATTAAAATAATTTTTTTTGTTATTTGTTATTTTCAAAAATAATTCTTTATTATTTGATTCTTTTTACTTATTACTTTTGAATTATTTTTTTAAAAATATTTTACATTGAATATTAATTATTTACTATTCAAATTACTTTTCAAAATTTAATTACAAATGTCAATGAATATGAATATTATAATAAAACACTTATAACAATTATTATTTTTTAAAAGGCACGAAAAGTTCAACATTAAAAAAAATGAAAGGAGGAACTAATTGTCAATTTACAAACTCATTAAAGTATTAATTAGATTGACATATATATATATATATACACTTAAAAATATGAGAATTGTAGCCCAATAGAGACAGCTATAATGGATTTTATAGGATCAAATCATTGAGAGATTTGTGGGGTTGGCCATAAACCCCATGTAGCATGTAATGCAGCCTCTTACTGTACATATGGTGGCACAAGAAATCAAATACATTGATAATTCTTTAAATTTATCGATGTTTATTTAGATATTTGAATTATAATATGCTTGAAATGAGCACCTGATCAATAGAGTACATATACATAATAAAGTATTGTTATTTGGTATTCTCAACTCAAATTTTAAAAAAGTTTTTGCGTGTGTATCAAACGTACCTTTTATAGATAAATTAACAAAAGTGAATCAACCTCAATTGATACAATTTTGGATAGATATTTTAAATGATTAATTTATCTATACAATGAAAATTTAAAAACAATACACGTAAAAACTTTTCCAACACCTACCCTAGTCCTATAATTAAGAATTATGGTTATTCTGGACCAACACCTAAGTCAATATTATGTATTTAGTTATGAGAGAGTTATAGTAGAAGATGAAATAGTTATTGTACATGTGTGTGTATATATATATATATATATATATATATATATATAATAGCAATGATTTACTGGAAAAAATATATGTGAATCACTTTTATAATAATAGAAATATATGTAAATCTTTTTTTATAACAATAAATATATCAGTTCTAAATCAAAAATTTTAATGTATATCAAAACATTTTCCCTTTACTTTTTATCAAAGAAGGACCCTTCTATATAGTTGATTTGGTTAGGTGAGTGACACGTTATAGCATATATAGTGAACAATCACATGCTTTGCCTAATGCCTAATTCTTTAACAAGGCAAATTAGGTAAGGACTCCTTTTACTTTCCCTTCTTGTAGGGTTCAAAAATATTCACTTTTTTTTTTAAAAAAAAATGATTTTTCCTGCCTCCTAGAAAAAAATTCTCCAAGAAGTTGAAAATAAAATTCTCACTTAATAACACAATAAATAAATAAATAATAAAATCTGAAATAATTGGAAAAAAAACAGCTTAGCATTTCTTTCTCTTCATTTTGGCAATAACAATAATGGATTATTTGATTCGGAAAGAAGTTATTTCAGTATTGTTATTTCACTCTTAATATGGAAAGAAAATTAACATTAAAACTTTAGAATATACTAATATTGTGATAAGTTATTCTGTAATTGTATTCCAATCAAATATGAAATAAATTCATTCTAAAATTATCTCAAAATTAATTATCTTTTATCCTTCATACGAAACGAGCGTCAGAGCTACTTTCAATAAAAAAAATTACCTTGCAATCCTCAAGGTTAGAATGTGTATGAAGATTTTTAAGTCTAGAACTATCATAATTGTGTTGGATGGATAATCTATCACTTTTTAATCAAACGTTCTGCATTCATATTTAGAAACACTTTTCTCTTTAATACTCCCTATGTCTGATATTATTTGTCATAATTTCTATTTTTAGAGTTAAATTATAAAAATTTTGATTAACATTTTAAGATATATTTTTCATCATATTAATACACAAAAATTGCAATTTATAGTACTTTTCATATAGTTTAAGAATATCTAATTTTTTTATTTAAAATATCGAATTAACGTGATCTAATTTAATTTAAAAATTAATCAAATTGACTTTCGAAAAATGTAATATGACAAATAATCTCAGACGGAGGAAGTAGATCACATATAAAAACGATTATCGCTGGAGAAAAGAAGTCAACAAATCTATTTCTATTTTTGATGCATACTATCACACATTTAAGAGAGACAATTGAACAATTTAAGTCTGATCAAAAAATTATTGAGCTAGATTCTCCTTTATGACTCCTTAAAATAAGTCAAATAAATTAAAATGGATGGAGTAATTATCCGCTCATGAAGACACTAATTTATATGTACAAACATATATAATGTTGTACTCCCTCCGTTTAAAAAAGAATCACCTCATTTTCTTTTTAGTATGTTTTAAAAAGAATGATTTTTTTTAATAACTTTTCACGTGGCATGTTTAAGGTCACAAAATTAAATGATAATTTTGTACATTTGACATAACTTTAATTTAGAATCACATGATTAAAAGTCTTTTTTATTTTCTTAAATTTCGTGTCAAGTTAAGCTAGGTCATCCTTTGTAAAACGAAGAAAGTATATAGTTTGAGAATCACCAAATAAAGTAAAAAAATATGTGTAACACACTTTTCCATTAAGCTCACCTTTACTTCAGTATTTATTTACTTTCTGCATTTAGATACATGACTTCATCTTTTGTCAAAGAGGAAAGAAAATATTCCCTTTCCCATTTTAATATTCATCTTCTGTTAAAAGACAAAAGTATAGAAAACACCCTTTAACGTATAATTTTGTCCTTAAATAATTGTTTGCCTTAAAATGTCTTTTTATTTGACTAACTAAATTTAAATATAACTTTGGCTACACGGGTGAAATCCACCTCTAAATTTTGGTTAAGTTTAAAAATGTTTTCAATATTTCTCTTGATTTTTTATTAAGAGCTCCACACTTCTATGAGAGTTTGAGATTACTTGCGCATGACAGATGGGGTGTGTATTTAAGTTTAGTTATCTAAGTAAATGAGTGTTTTTAAGGCTATTTTCTGAAACAAAACTAATAATTTACGTTAAATTTATGGGTGTTTTCAATAGTACTACTTCTCTCTTGGTTAAAAAGATTTTGAACTTCATAAATTCTAAATTCTAGCACAACAATAACAAATATTAGTAATTGAGAACTAAATTTATTATTTTCTATACATATTGCAATTCTTTTTAATACAATTATAAAATTTAAACTAAAGCTATAATAAATTCAATAAAACTCATATATATATATCGGTTTCTAGCTCCGTCCCTCGCTATAAGATTGACACTTGCTACTCTTAGAGAGGTTACATCAATTGGTAACCTAAGTAAATATGATGAGTATCAAGACAATAGAAAATGAAAGATGTGAAAGTTACATAAGACTAATTCTGTCTTGACAAAAAATTGATCTATTGTCTTCTGAATATTTGAAAGGTTACAATTTTCTAAATACTTATAATTTGGACCACTTCCAAATTTGAATAAATCAACAAATTGTCACAAGAGTCCAAAGGTATGGGGAAAAATAATAAAAGGCAAAGGAATTATATTTTTTTTGGAATAAATATATAGTAGAACAAATAATAATACAAATTTGTTGGAATTTTTGCTTTACATTCCTTTTCTAAAGTGACAAGAGCATAAATTTTGTGGCCAACATATGTTTTGGTGAAATATTCCTCACCTTGTGTGAAGTTCTATGGAAACCTGTATGTCAGCTTCTAGTTCCGTCTCTTTTTATCTTTTTTTGACCTAAAAATTATCATAGTTCATTGTTTAAGCAATCTTTTAGAAAACTAAAGGAAGGGAGATGGTTTTGAGCTCAATACTTTTCAACTTTATTAGTTATATCTCTATTGACCACTAAATTAAACACTTGTTTTTTGGTTAAATGTACTTAATTTGAATCTATTGATTATTGATGTGCGAAAAATTACATATTGAGTCTGACATATCAAACTTTTTACATGATTATTGAGAAGAGACTACAAAATTTACAATGACATCAAGGTTGATTTGGCTCTTTTGATCCTAAAGGAAGGAAGGTTATATCTAAACATGCATGTTGATAAGTCCTCTTACTTGATTGGGACATGAAAAATTATGGCAAATAAGATAAGATATCAAGTTGGAAATGATTTTGTGACAAGCACTAAACCAAGCATTTGTTTGTTAATTGGGACATGACAAAATTATAAGATGTCAAGTTGGAAATAACTGCAAATTCCATCACATGTACTTAAAGCCCCACTATGAAAGAAAAAGAAAAAAGAGTTGGCAATAGAGATGATTTGCTACATCTAATCCAGAAATTGAGAGAGATAATTTATGTGCAGCCAAAAATACATATTTTACAAACATTATTGTTCTCAAAGCTGGTCACTTACTAATAAGAAAACCACCAGCATTATATGTTAAACTTAATGTGTGCCTTTTTCTTCACAAGAGTGTCTCATCGACATAAGCTGCCATGACGATAAAGTTAGGATCCTGCTGCTCTCTCTCACACACACACATAAGAAAAGAGGCATCAGACAGATTGAATTTCGAAATAATGATTTAACTAACTCTTGCCTTCCTCTAACTTTGAAGAACTGAACTTGACATTAACCAAATCTGCAGCAAGTCGTGCAGCAGCAGATGCATGCTCTGCAGCAGAAATAGCAGAACGGGCTCTCTCCAATACATCTGATGTTTCTGGTCTTGTATCCTTTTTTATATCGACTGCATCAGCCAAAGTGCTGTCGCTATGTGATGGTTTATCTATACTGGCGGGCCATAGAGGTGCTTTAGTAACAGAGGTTGGAGAATCAAGACTTTTAGCTGCTCGATTGCCATTTGGAGACGTCACAGAATTTTCAGAAGTTGGTGGATGACCACGAGTGTTTGGTTCTAGAGATGCCCGAACAGGTGCAGCAATTTGCTTTGGTCCATTCTACATCATGAATTATTGTGGCAGCAAAACAAAGTCAGATCAAGAAACAAAAAGCCACTTAAAAGTCCAATAGACGCATTACAAATCTAAAGAACTTGATCCTTAGAGACATAAGCTTTCAACTGTGTTAGCATAAGACCAATTACAAAACTTTAAACTCCTCCATTTGCAAAACATGCGTGTATATTTCAGGGAAAACTAGGTCTCAGTCCCATGTCATAGCATAGCCGCGAAATTTGTCATTTTTAAGTTTGTGCATGATAAAGATTAGACCTTTCATTAACATAGTGTTGAATACCTTGAATCGTATACAATGTCGTTGTATTGGGCCCTTAATTATCTGTCAATTCTGTATTTTGGGCCCAAGCCTGTTAGGGCGTAGCTTAGCACTATATATATAGACGCTATGGCAAACCCTATTCTGTATTCTGTTCTTGCCTCTCCATAATAAAACTGCTCCCCCTCTTCCCGTGGACGTAGCCAATTTATTGGTGAACCACGTAAATCTGTTGTCTTGTTTTTCGCGTTTATATTTTCTCGTATTATCTCGAATTCCGCATAACACATAGCACACAAGAAAATGCACATATCAATCTTCACAAGAAAATAGAGATGGACCAGGAACCATACCCCTAATTCGGACATTTTCAAGCTTATGAACGACTAAACATTCAAGACACATTAGAAGATTTAACAAAGGAAAGTACCAGAAGGTCCTCCGGGTTTTTACTTAATTCTGCTTCTGTGTAAGAAGAATCCCATTCCACGTTGTACTCTTTTGCAATTTCCTTCAGTACATTGAGCTTTAGTTCAGCTGATGGAGCACCAACTGAAAGTTTCTCTACAATCTGCATATTCATATAAATAACCTCAGCTTAATATAGACAACCCTGCAAGAATATCATTAGCACAATGAAGAAGACGAGAGCGTAACTGTACGGTTAACACTTGTATCAGGCCGAAGCTCAGATGCTGCGGCTATAAATTCCTTTCCGTATTTAGCTGCAAATAGATTCCTGACATGCAATAGATCTGGCAAATCTGAACATCTTGGAGCTGCAAAGATTATACTTGCAACAGCTTCCCGCAACTCTGAGGGGCATTCCCTGATACACCAAAAGAGATAATATTTCATTACAAAGAGCTTTTAGATTATAGAAATGACCAAGACAAACTATAGTGTCCACTAGTAAAATGTGAATAAACCATTAGGAGTGAGTTTGTTGAATTGTGCAATGATCTTGGGCGCATTTATACACCTAAGTGCCGCATATTGTCCATGTTTAAGCTTAAGTTCCGAGAATCAACTCGTGTATATCCATGTGTTTGATGTGGATAATCTAATATATGTGATTATACATATTTTAGGTTAAAATGCAGTAAGAATCGACCCAAATGACAACAGGAGCAAAAGTCGAGCATTATGGACGAAAAAAGGCACGTGGGCAGTGAAAAAAGGGAGTCCGCAACGCAGAAAAATCCCTTCATGTGGAGGGCTCGCCAGGACTGTCATCAGACTCTAGAGGACAGGAATGCCAGTCCCTTGCTAGATGGAAAGGAGGGCTTCATGCAGCTGGTACTCTGCGTTGATGGACGTGGCGCGGAGGCAGTGCTTTAGTGTGTGATCATTTTAAAAGTCAAAACCAAGTAGGAATGAGGGGTACTTTCCACCACTATAAATAGAACCTTTGGACGATTTTGACGGGGGATCACTTTTGGGCTAACCACGCGACAGAGAGAAGACTACAACACTAGGGTTCTTACTTCTCTACTCTTTAATTTTGCATGAACAACATCAGTTCTTGCAATTTTGATTAGAACAAAAGTAGCCAATGACTAATGACCTGTGTTATGGGTTTATGGCTAAAAGCATGATTATTTAGTAGACGATTGATTCGACAAAGTTTGTTTGTCATATTAGTTGTTCTTATATTCTTGAGCTTGCTATTTTATTGCTTAGCTATCATTGAAATAAATCTATATTCTCTTTTTGAACTCGGAAGAAGGATCGTGAGATAGAACAAATAATATAGGGAGTAAAGAACCTTTAGTCTAGAAAAAAAGTGATTTGCAGCTTGGGTAGGAATATACCTAGATCCTCTTACTTGGTTACAAAATGGGAAGACATATAAATGTGTTCGGAATGGTTTACCACATCCCCGCTCAACAATGTAGGTGTGAGGTCAATCTAGATAGACGACTAGAGGCTCGAAAGACCATAATCATGCCATTAACCCCGTAAATCAACAACTAGATAAATGAACTAGTAAATGAATTCAAATACTGTACATGATTGGGAATAAGAGACGTAATCCAAGAATATCTATCTTATAGTGATCACAACCCTTGCTTGCTTTTCGGTCTTTCAATTTACTCATAGAAATAAATAAAATCCAAAATTCTCTCTTGGTAACTTCAACACTTGTTTACTGTTGCAGTATAGGAATTGACTAGATTCTTGCTGAATCACAAGTCTCTTGGGTACGATAATCCAGGCTAAATCAGTTTGTACTACTTGGGCGACCACATACACTTGCATGTATGTTGGGAGTCGCAACACGCAACTAACTAGAAGAGAAGATGTAGCTACTCTTGCTTAATAACGTACTTTCCCTAGTGGCACCTTACATCCTTCACCTACCAGGTCAAAATGACACGATGTTATAGCAACTATTTTGGTGGCGAACTTAGACTTAAGCCATTTATAAAGGAACAAGGTCACTAGACCTCAATAAAAAGTTCTAGTTGACCAAGGAACACATACCTGTTAAATTATAAATTTTAACTGACCAAAAACCACATTGGACCAAGGTGCATGTAACACAGTTATGTATGATGGTTTGATCTACACAAACCTCTATAAATGCACCGTACGTAAGAGGTACCACTATGATGACTGAGGTCACTGAAAAGAAAACAAGATAAACCCAAAATTACATGGAGGAATTCATCTCAAAATACCAATAGACCACAGCATCTTGAAATATATGTGGTCTTGACGAACAACAAAACGCAAAGGAAGCGAAGTATATGCATAGTCGGGTTTGTTGTTGGGACACTTGCATTAGGTAGATTGTTTTAGTTTGGTTAGATTTCTCTTGTCAATAACATGATATTAGAAGAATCTCTAGTTCAAAAGAAACCATAATTTGTTCGAATTTAGAAATTATTGAGCATTTTTAAAAATATGAACACACATGAAGCAGAATAAATATTGAGAATATATATAGCCAATCTCATTTAGTTCGGGATTAAGGCATTATTGTTGTAGAGATGAATGCGCTTGCAAATAACATTGGTCCTCAAGGCTGAGATTAAGTCGAATTAGAGTAAGGGTGGTTGTTAGGAAGAAGAGAAGGCAATAATGGAGAGGAAAGATTGTACAGCCATCGGTCTACCATGTTATGTCGCAGCCTCCCAGGAGAAGTCATTGGTGAAAATTTGAAAGGGCATTCAACATTTTGGCTAGTTATGGGTGTGTAGTTATGTCCTTGACTCCAACCAAACAATTACCTTAAAGAATTAAATAATCTCTCTTATGGTTATGGAATTTAAACATAGTTTAGTTGGTTTCAAATATAATATAAACCCTCCTACTTTTATATGTTGTATTACAACACAAACTTGGAAGGAGGTACTGCTAGCATTAATTGAATCTACAAGAGACTCTTTCTAGCATTAATTGAATCAACATACTGGAATAGGGTCTTCGTCTATTAAGCAAAAGAAATGGATAATAAACGCTTTGAGGGATACACACATATTATTGACAGCTTCAATTGATTGGTAATCACATGAGAAACAAAGACACCATCTCAATTCACAATATAAGAACATAGACTGTTTGCCTATACAAACCATCTCTTGATTTCAATTCACTAAATAATGCCATCACACCCCGGACCTAATGAGTAAAGAAATTTCACTGCTTTGAAAAAAAGTACAGAAAGAAAGAGCTTACTTTTGGCTTTCAAGGATAGGGACACGGGCAAAAACAAACTCGCAGAACAACTCCAAAATCTCATAGGCAGCCCATACATTTTGCTCGCGTATAATATGCTCAACCTGAATGAAGTTAATACTAGTTAGAGAAATTCCTAATGGAATGATCAACAAGTAAAAGTATCTCAGAATTTCTACCCTAATTCGAGCTATGGCTTCCTGGCCTGTTTGCAGAAATTGGGCTATCTCCTTGCGCATAAGTCTGAGCTGTGCATCTCTCTTGTTTTGTAGTAACTTGATTCGTGAGATTGCCAAGGTCAAGCACGTCTTGCTACACAGTCATCCACCAATATCAACAGTTACATCCACAGGTAGTGTCACAAGATAATAACAATAATAAGCCTTGATCCTAGATAACTAGTTTGATTCAGCATCTTTTTCAATTAGTTTGGCATATGAATCCTCATAAACCATTTTTTTAATAACCATGGTGTCCTTGTTAGGTTTCACGCACCTCATCTCAATTAATTCCATGGGATACCTTCCACCTCCCCCAACAGGTACCAAGTATAAGGTAACTCTATCCACTAAGGCTAGGACAGATGGAAAGAAATTACCTAATGTTTGTTTATCCTGTGCTGGGATCATTAGAACCCCAGGGTTCATAGTTCTTAACTCCCTTCATTGACCACAAGCCCAATGTTTAACCATCTCGCTTCATCTCGACTATTACTGTAGTTCTTGCTTTTGATATCTAATATTTGGTTGTTCTTGTTCCTTTCTTGTAGGATTTGCACTACTTCCGCCACGTTTTTTCCACTATCTTTTTATTCTTTGTACTTAACAGTCTCTTTACCTCCACCAGAGAGTGGTAAGGTTTGTATCCACTCTACCATCCCAAGCCCAGGACCAACTTCATTCAATGCTCAATAATTCGTCTTTACAGACTAATTAGGTATTCTCTGACACTACATATTTTCTACATTTTCTAACACAGTCACAAGAATAATTAGCAAAATCGGATTTTAACAAAATATTGAAACAATACTACTCCAAATCTAAGGAGATCATTTATGTTTCAACAAACACAAAATCACATCAACACAAATCATGCATATTAAAAGCTGTCTATACCCTTAAATTGCACAAAACCCAAATTTGGGGCTTTACAGATGAAACTTCTAGAAAATTGAAAAAAAAACCATAAACAGATCTCTGGCCTTCTTTTCTAAAATATAAACAGAAAAATTCAAAATAAATTCTCGGATTCGCTAATTAAAAACACAGAACAGTTGAGAAATGAAGTAGATTGATGGTTTCAGCTAAAAAAAAAGAGGAGTTTTTGACTAACCACTTTGAGCCTTGAAGTCCCCTGTTGAAGAGTTGATTCAGCATCGACATGAGTCGAAGAACTCCACAAAATTGTGGCAATTGCTTAAATATATATCGCAATTCACAATTTTGTTAAGAATTTTGATACAAATTGGTGATCATTGATCTGCGCTGTTAATTTCAATGTCTCTAATGTAAATGATGGAAACAAAGTCAAATTTCAGGTCTCCGGTTTAAAATATAACGAATATAAAAATCATATTTATAAGTTATAGCTATAGTTTATTTAATTGAATTTTATAACACATTTTACGTTTTCTATGAAGCTTTTCAATTTATATAATTCGCTATAAACATCCAAATATATTATGACCTTTGGGTTTGAAGAAATATTAGGTCATTGCTTATTTTTTATGGGAGTTACATGGAGTACTATTATATTTCATAGGCAGAAATTGTTAGTAGCTTAAAGTTACAAAATTATAAAATTGGATTTTGTAAATAAGTTTTGTTTCGAGTGGTTATTGTTGCAAAAGATCAAAGAGTCTAAATATGAAATTTTGAGTGATTTGGCGTAATTTTTGAGATTTTTTTTGAATAAATGGATGTTCGAATTCAAAAATGAAGATGAAGTTCATCTTTTTTATATATAATATTGTGTATGAGCGTATAAAAGCCTCTTATAATTTTGTATAACATTATATATTGGTGTTTAATTATTTTTTAACAAATTTTTGAACATTTTGTAAAAAACATAATATGCAAATTGTGCATATTGTTGTATATCGAAGGTATACTATTGTATATCAAATTGTATATTGGGCTAAAAACTTGTAAGGTAAGTTTTAGATTATATTTTCACAATATAATTAGGTAAACTATATATTTCTGAAATCTTCCTAAAATGATTGTATCCAAAACAATCTATAGCATAGTAATTTCATCCCCTAGCATTTGATTTTGTTTATATTATGAACCTATTTGCAAGTACAAAATTTCCTAATAATTGAAATTATTTAAACTTGATTTTGCAAAGGTGATTTTAAGCTAGATTTTACTCTATGAAAAAATTATTGATAAACATATTTGGATGACTCTAAAAATGATTTTCAAACTTGAGAAGCGAATTGATATACCTATATTAATGATTGACATGCAGCATAAACGTACTTTTTAACTTGGCTTCACTTGACATTTATGTCCTCCAACGTCTATGGGTGTACATAGACACTTAAACTATTCAAAAGTTAAACAAGTAGACACGCATATAACATGGCATCCTACGTGACAATATGCATTTCAGATGACATCTTACATGTATTATGTTATATAAGACGTGCGTGTCTAAAATAACAACATATATATTTAGTGAAATTTCTCTAAATAAAATCTGAAGAGTGTAGAGTGTATGTTGACTTACCACTACATCGTGAAGATAGAGAAATTATTTTTGAAAATCCATCACCTTAAGTGCATCAAATTTAAGTAACAGAAAATAACAATAAAAGAAAAAAAATAACAATTAATTTAAAAGCATTATAAAGTCTACATAAAAAAATCTAAGTTTTTCAATTATTACTACTTATCCTAGGGTTAGACACATGATGAAATCAAGCCTTGTAATAGTCCATTTGGGATTTTGTTTCAATATTTCACTACACTTTTTCATATGGATCTAATATTATTTGTCGATTAATTACATGAAAATTCTTTTTGATAGTAAAAAATGATGAATCTAAACCTATCATCTCTTAAATTGTTAAAGAAGATATATATGCTTTTATGTAATTAACTATTCAACATAATACAATTTCACTTGAAGTAAAAGTACTTGAACATTATCAATTGTTCAATACTCTCTCCGTCCAGAATTGTTTGTCATGTAACGCTTATCGAAAGTCAATTTGACTAATTTTCAAATGTATATTAGATCACATTAATTCGATATTTTAAACAAAAAAATTAAATATTCTAAAACTATATGAAAAGTACTATTAATTACAATTTTTTGCATATTAATATGATCAAAAAATACATCTCAAAATATTAATCAAAGTTTTTATAGTTGACTCTAAAATAAAAATTACGACAAATAAAACCAGACGGAGAGAGTAGTAATCAAGAAAAAAAAAAAAGAGAACCTTAAAAGGACAAAAGAGTCAAAACTTTTCAAATATTTTTACTTCATACCCTAGAGTTATAACCTATGGTTTTATTGTTATTTTTAAAAATGAAATAATGCCTTGAATTCCAACTAATTATAATTGCCAATTTTGGAGTTTTCACTATTCAAAGTTCATGCGAGGACTAAGCTATATATAGAACAGATTAAAAGTAGCCCCTACAAACAATAGGATAATAATTGTTAATAAAAGAAATGTCAAAAAAACAATGTTTTTTATAAATAAAAAAAAAGTTAAAACTTTATAATAGTCAACTGCGCATGAATGTGGATTAATCTTTTGACATTTAAAAGGGTACCACTTATCTTGAAGTTTTTCAACAAAATATAATAGTAATTAACAATGATGATTAATAGTACTTTATAATTTAAATGTAACTTCTAAGTACATAAATATTATTGAAATAAAATTTAAGATTTTATGCGAATTGACACTAAAAATTAATCAGTTTAACCCTCGCACTTCTAATCAGGTTACATAAATTAAAATGGGGTGGGGGTACTTCTAACTCCAATTATACAATATTTTTTTCGTTCGATATTGTTTGTCATGATTTTTATTTTTAGAGTTGAATTATAAAAACTTTGACTAACATTTTAAAATGTATCTTTTCATCATAATTAATACGTAAAAAACTGCAACTTATAGTACTTTTCATATAGTTTTAGAATATATAATTTTTTTGCTTAAAATATCGAATTAATATGATCTAATTTAACTTTAAAAATTAGTTAAATTGACTTTCGAAAAGCACAACATTACAACAATACCGAACGAAGGAAGTATTATTATTTTTTAGGAAAAAATCCTTTTGGTCATAAAATTTGTCACAATTTGTCTAGACTGGTAGCTTACCTATTAGTTTTATCCTTTTGAATATTTTTACCTTTTTAACTTTAATGGAGTACCTTTTAATTAGAACATGAAAAAAAGATCAGTTTATTTTAAAATAAAAAAATATTATATTTTTTTAATCTTTTTATCAATTTTTTTTGCCATTTAGCATTACCCTTTTTTTTAATAGAGATTTTTGATATTGCAAAAAAATTGAAGTTAACAACAAATATAACTGATAAAAACAACTTCAAACCTTCATGACCTCATGAATGATGAAACTTAGACAATTCTTGTGCTTTTCTTGGGGATTAGAGACTTAATTTCGAAGTGAAGAAAATAAAAATGGTTGAGGATATATTATTATGATAGAAAGAAAAAGACTTGTCACTAAATATTAATTCAAATCAAAGACACATCAAATCTTTTGGGAGCCCATTATATGGATTTCAAAGGGTCTCTAATTCAATTATAAAGCCTATATAGGTCACATAAAGCTAAAAAGTCATATTTGTGGTGTTTTCTCATGCTTTAATTTTATACTATGGTCATTATCTCCATCTCATCAAATAAACTTGGAGAGAAATCTTTTGTGAATGCTTAATTTCATCCTTAAACTTTTGATAACTTCAAAAACATATTTTTACTTGCTTAATTGAATTTAAATATACCGCGAAACGATCACATGATATAACAGATGGTTTTAACTCTTGTAGGAGAGCGCGACTCTTAATAAAAAATCAGAAGCGTTGAAAAGATTCCAAAAGCTTAACGAGAATTTAGGAATGTATTTCACCCATCTGGTAAGATCAGGGGTGTATTTAAATTTAGTTAGTCAAGTTGAGGAGTATTGTTAAGATAATTTAGAAACAAAACAAACTATTCACGCTAAGTTTATGAGTATTTTCGATACTTATCGTGATACACAGGGAGTCACTATCATTCAAGATCTTGTAGTCTTAGTATCTTTGAAAGTTACTCTAAAAAAGGGATTAAGTGATGATCATGAAATATATCTCATTAACTTTTGAAATCCTTCACTCTTTTGTTTTCTTCCTATCAACTTAAAATGTTCACTTATATTACTTAGTGGGTTTACACACGAATTATTAAAAAAAAATCATATATATATATATATATATCCTTTCTAGAACATTGAAAAGTTTATTACCTATGGTAGAGAGATCGAGAGCATGGATACGCTGGTAACGGGGCGGGGGCGGTGTAGAGCGGGGCGGATTTTAAGCTATTTGGGGTAGGGTGGAATTGGTTAATATTTTTGCGAGTTTTCCGTTAGGACAGCTCTAATAAATTGTTGACCTAAAATCAAATTTGAATGGAGGCCTTAAATTTGAATATATATATATATGTATTTTATTTTTTTTTACTCTCTCCTCATACTACACTAGATTTTATTATTATTATTATTATTTGAATTTGAATTTGAACTTAACCTAAAACCTCATGATCCTTAATCTGCTTCACTAAGTGACATCATTGAGTATAGGCTTCTAACGAAGATCTTTTGTTATAATTAGCGATTTCGAAATTCTAAAAATTATCACTAACCATTCAAAATCTTGTCAAGAGCTCAAGAATTGCTTGATGGGAAAATTACAAGGGGGAAGAATGAGGCATACAAAGGTCAAATTGTTAGATGGTACATCTTAGGGTCTAGTAATTAAATGTCAAATGTAGGCACATTTGTTGTATTAGCTACTAATTCAATCACTTCCCCTCTTTATTTCCTAATAACAATATCATATACTCATATATATCATGTCATGCTTCAAGTTAGAAATGATAATTAATTATGGTATTATTTCAATTTATCTTATATGGTTTGAGTCAATGGAAACATAAAATGAAGAGGGTTTGTAGTTGCTAAGATTATCCAGTAAAAGATTATTAAAAGAAAATAATAACTTTGAAATTAAAAAAGGAGGAAAATATTTTGTATTAATTTGACGTAAACATCCAGACTATATAAATCTTTGGAGGTCATCTTGATATTGGGGCACTTAAGTACATGCAATGACTTCCATAAAAGCAAAACAATATTAATGATACCAATGATTATATATTTAAAAAGAGAAGTATAAGTTAGTTATCTTGGAAGGGTTTGGTTATGAATTGATGTTTGATCCATCTTACACCCAATCTATTTTGGGTAACTTATATATAAAAATCTTACTATTTAGGTTCACGTTTGTTTGCAATATTATGGATCTTACTAGATCTTGAACTTTTACTACATGTAATTTGGGTCCTCTAGATACATATTTCTTGGATACATGAGGTCTAAATTATGTGTAATTTGTTTAAGATGGAATGTATCCAAGTGAATTCGCATATATCTGAATCTCTCGTTCACCTATATATCTCCTATATCACTCGTCACTTTCCTCTCTTTCTCGCTTTTCTCCTTCTATATAATATCCAAAATACATGTATATAGTGTATCTCATACACATGTATATAGTATATCACATGTATTTGTGATACGTAGACTATCTTGTTTGCCTCCCTTCTATCTCTCCTTTTCTCGCTTGCCTCTCCCCCTATTTTAATATGTCTGATAGCAAATACATGTATAGAACTAATTTAAATTATAGCATAAAACTGTTAATTAATCAAACAATACTCTTCTTTTCTCGCTTGCTTCTCCCCCTATTTCAATATATCTGATATTAAATACATGTATATAACTAATTTGAATTATAGTATAAAACAGTTAGTTAGTGAAACAATATATTATTATTTAAACTATATAAAAAAATAGTAAATATAATCCAAATGTTTGTCAAATTAGATGGGTTTTCCATCTATTTTTACCCAAGCAAAATTTGGATGAATTAAATCTTAACTCAATAGTTAATTTGATTCATTTTAATCTATCTAAATTTAATTAAACCTGCTCATTTGCCTCCCTAAAAGCAAGATAATAAAACAAAAGCAACTCTACTAACTTATTAATTAATTGCAATAAATAATCTAAAACAGTCCTATTTGTCCACAATCTCACTTCTATCTTCCTTTCGATATCTTTTTTAAGATTCCATCAATATCTTATTATTTATAAAACAATTGAAGAAAAGAAAATTGTATTATGGCAAAGCAACATATGGATGTTCATATCTAGAGTATAATATTATATTTTTTTTAAAAATAAAATAAAATAAGGGTTAAATATAGTGTCATGATCTTAGTGCAAAAAAATAATAATTAGTTAATCGACTAGTAGTTTAGTAATGAATTAAAAATCGAACTAAACAGACTTAAGCACGGATACCCTTAATTTAGATCTTCCAATATCTCCTCTAATTACTATTTTAATTAAGGTTTTGTGATATTATATGTTTATAAATTATAAGTTTAACTTTAAGCCTAACGTACGGTCGATAATGATGGACAAATCCTTCTTGTAACACCATGTTGCTTATACATAAAATTAGTGTTTTGTGCTAATCCTACTTAAAGCCTAACCATATAGATCTTCACCAAATGGCTACTTCTAGTACAAAGCAACTCTATAATCAATTATAGATTTTTCTAATCACAATTATATTAATTATAACATATGGTCCATATTTAAAGTTAATACAACAACTAAAATAAAGTACACAAATTTAAATTTGTAGTACTGCATTTCTTTCTGTCTTATCATCACTTTTACGAGATAAGGAAATGATCAGCGTACACTTTATCTTTTTTAGAATCCGTTTTTAAGATTTCATTGAATGTGTTGGTTTTTATTATTGTTAATCTAAAAAATGGGTAGTGTTTACGTAGTCCAACTCTTATTTTATGTAAGCAGAAAATAATTATATTTGATAGATCGTCAACTCAGGTAAAACATATCAAGCTGCATCTAGTATATGCAAATCTAACTTGATATTAATATGGTAGAAAGAAACAAATACTAGCTTTTTTCTTCTTTGATGTCCAATATTCATATCCGATCAAATTCTCCAAAACACAACATAACCCAAGGCTCAAATCACATCTAATTAAGAATGAAAAAAATACTTATTAATATAACCCAAGGCTCAAATCGCATCTAATTAAGAATAAAAAAATACTTATTAATATAATCAATTTTACAGTTGGTAATCATGAATTTTAAGGAAGATGATATTTATTTAATAAAATTTAATTTTATGTTTAACAAGTTTTAACTTTTGATATTTAAATGTTTATCAATTAAATAATAATAATTGGTGTTGTATTTTTATTAACAAGTAACCCAAATGGTGCTTTTGATTTTTCAATCTAAAAGTGAGTGTTGAATCTTGAATTGACCCTTTGAATAAAAATTGAATCTTGAATTGATTATTTGAATAAAAGTTGAATCATGAATTTCGAAATAATTACTACAAATCTTAAATAAAAAATTAAAAGAATATTTAAACGTTGGATTTAGGATTGAATTTTGAAGTTAGACTCAATTTTGAATTTAAAATTAGAAAAAAGACAACTCTAACTTGATGCCAATTATTCTTTACAAAATATTCTTATTGGCGTTAAAATTTAATCTCTAAGATAATGAAAACACCAAGTATTTACATTAGTTGAATAAAGTCATAAGTTAGAAGAGTGAATTTTAAATTTTGAATTTTGAATTAATTCCTTAAATAAAAGTTGAATCTTAAATTTTGGAACAACATAAATCTTAATTATAAACTTGAATTAAATTAAATGAATATTTGAACTTTGAATTTAGGTTTGAACTTTGACGTTAGAATTCAACTTTGCAATTAGAATTGAAAAATGCAATTCTAACTTAGAAGCCAATTCAGTTATACAACTCTAACTTTAAAAAATGTTGAGTTATTACTTAATTTAGTGTTTAACATATTCAAATTTTGTAATCTTTTGTGTATATGAAGTTTAGTTGAATCGACGATATAACTAATTTTGGTTGAATGGGAATGAGGTATAAATTTGTAGAAGGTATCAACGATTTTTTAGACTATACTAGAATCTTTTCAACTAAATGGCTTGGTCAAATGTTATTGTAAATGAAAAATTAAAGATTATTGTGCGTTTTGGGAATACATAAGAATTTTGAAATAGCTTGAAATCTTATTATATAACTTATGACTTCTACTTATTATTATTATTTTCGTTCAATTTCGAAATACTTTAAAGTAGATTTTCATGTTGTGTTGATTAAGAGGATATTTAGTAAATATATTTGTTGTAATATCTAATTGATTGTTAACCGTTCTTAAAGCTTAATTTAGCTAATTAGAATGTATATATTGTTGAATTGCATTAAAAAGACATTCGGATTATTGCATAAACAACAATTAACAATCAATTTTTATTTTTATTTTTACAGAAAAGAAAATAATTTTATTTTTTTTAAAAAAAAAAGACGATCTCATGAGATCACTATTTACGAATTAAATAAAGTTAATAAAGTATAGAGATCGCATAAGAAATTTTTTAGCAAAAATAAAATATAAATAAATAATAAAATAGCAATCTTATGAGATCTCTTTTTGTTTTAAATAAATAATATATCGACCTCATTAGTTCTCTTTTTAAAAACTTTTGAAAGTAAATTGGTCATATCGTGATGTCTCTTTTTGACGGCCTCATGAGGTCTCTAACGAAAAACGGCCTACGTTTAGATATTTAACATTCAATTCACTTTTTTCGTATTTCTTTCAATTTCTTTTATAGTTTTTTACTAGTAGTAAATAGTCTTAGCATAACTAATGTAATAATAAGTAATAAACATTTCTATTGTCAATACTTATAATATATTTTATTCAACATTGTTTTTGTAAACTCTATGAAACGACCTCCTAAAGACGCTACCTTCCCAAATCCACTTTTGAGATATAGTGGGTATATTTGATAACTGGTTAGAACAATGCACGTATTAGTAATGTGACAATTAGTTATAAGTGAATCTATATACTATCTAATACATGAATTAGTTACACATGTATAACTTATTCCACCTTCTTACCCTATATAAAATAATACTCTCTCTGTCCCAATTTATGTATCACTTTTCCTTTTTTGAGAGCATACAATTTAAGTTTGACTGAGAATTTGCGCATGAAATTTTCAATTATTTTAAATGAAATTTGTATTTGCAAACTACGTAAAAAGTACTATAAGTCACAATAATTGTTAATTCAAAGTGTTTTAAAAATCTATGAAAATTTACAGTCAAAGATAGATTTATTTGAATCTCAAAATTTAAAAAATGCCACAGAAAATAGGACGAAGGGAGTACATAGATCCACTAATTACTTATACATGTATTATTTATGCAGATTTCTAAATTATCAACCAAACATACTATCAGTTTTACACATTAATAACTTATTTCTTATCTACCTATAAAACGTCGTATAAGTTATACAAAAAATTAATATCTAAATATTTTATTTCTTATTCAACTACCAAACGACCGATTATTTGCAAACTTGGACATCACTTATGCTGGTTGAAGGATATATAAAGGGACACAATTGTACATATATTCTCCCTCATATCACTAACACTTCCATTAATCACCATACATATATATATATCAAGAAAACTACACTACCTTACTTCAAAAATGGCAACACTTCCAGCAAGAAACTAAGTTACCACGAAGGAAATGATACACGTAATGATCAAAAAGTGTTCATTATTCATCGTCATTGAAGTAAAAAAGCTCGAAAATTGTTCGTAGATGTGAAGAAGATGAACCAGCAAATATAATACACTATAACGAATAACAAATATATATTCCCATTATCTGTTCCACTTTCATCAACCCTCTGTTTTTTTTTGGTACTATTCTCTGCCAAAAAAACAATCCATTATTTTACTGTGCATATAAATAGTTGCTTAATTTATCATCATTATCGTTATCGTAATCATTATCATCTCTTACTTTATGAGAAAATTATCGTTTTTATCGAGTGCTAATCATTCCAACACGTTGTTTTTCTTCCCCAAATGGACTCGTAATGTGGTTATATCAGCAACCAGTAGTAATGTACCACGATTACAACGATCCAAAAAGATCGTCGTAATAATGGGTGCTACTGGTTGTGGAAAATCAAAACTCTCTATCGACCTCGCTACTCATTTCTTCCCATCTATCGAAGTCATTAACTCCGATAAAATCCAAGTTTACAATGGTTTAGACATTACAACAAACAAAATTTCAGTGACTGAACGTTGCGGTATCGTTCATCATCTTCTCGGAGAGTTCAAATCTACTGAATCACAGCCGGAGTTTACCCCTTCCGATTTCCGATCAGCTGGAGATTTCAGAATCAACGAAATCGTTAATCGAGGGAAAATCCCCTTTATTGTAGGTGGGTCAAACTCATTCATCTATGCTCTGTTAGTAAAACGATTCGATTCACGATTCGACATTTTCGAATCGTTAAATCCGGTGAGTGAGGAGCTTCGTTACCAGTGTTGCTTCATCTGGGTTGATGCTATTGCACCTGTATTGAATCAGTATTTAGATAAACGAGTTGATGAAATGCTCGATTCGGAGATGTTTGAAGAGCTAAAAGAGTATTTCGAGAAAGAGGGGTTTTCCGATTCCGGTTCCGACGGGATCCGGAAGGCTATAGGAGTACCGGAGTTCGAGAAATACTTTAAAGGGAAGATATCGTACGAAGAAGCAGCCATGGAGATAAAGGAGAACACAAGGGTATTAGCCGAAAGACAGGTGAAGAAGATAATGCGGTTGAGAGAAGGTGGATGGAACATACAAAGAGTGGATGCAACAGAGACGTTAACGGCGAAAATGGTGTCGGAAAAAATGGCCGGCGGCGAGAATCCGGCGAGAAAAATATGGGAAGAAGAGGTACTGAAACCAAGTGCCAAGATTGTGAAGCAGTTCTTGTTGGAGTAGGTCATTTTCCAGCTATTTCCAGCTCTCAATTTTTAATTATTTTTTTTTAATTTCATCTTAATTTAATTTTTTTTTTTTTTGAAAAAAAAATATAGGGGGTAAATTGAGTAAGAAGGCTGAATCAATATTAAAGTCAAACTCGTGATACTATGATTCGAATTATTACAATTAGTTGATTTAGCGAAATATTTTATCGACTATTATTTTTTAGGTTCGCTACGAGCAAAGTAAAATAGATGTGATGTGTTTATAAATGAGGTACAAAATAGTGCTTAGTTTTTTTTTTTTTATGTAAAGCTAAATGGCTTGTGTTTTCTCACTCTATAGTTTAAATAATTTATGAATTTGTATAATTCGTGAATATATTTGTATAATTGAGTTATTTTTACATAAATTTGAAATAATAAATTTATACAAACACAAATATATGAACTTTAAACAATTATACAAAACTGCATTATACAAAAGTTATACAAATTCTAAATTATCAAATGTGCGAATTATATAAACTCGAAACTCATGTCTACATAAATATCACTGAATGTTGATCGAATGTGGAAACTAACTAAAACTATAGGTATGATGATTAATAACTAGTATATATTTGCTTAATTATGTAATTTCCTTTTAATTCAAGTCTCATACGTATCATTGTATGATTTCGTTAAAGTAAGAGGTATTTATAACTCTAGAATTGTCATTAAGGGTAAGTCTAATTCAACAGGTGGATGAGTAAGTGTTTTTATTTCGTAAGACTAATGTGAGAGATGAACTATATTAGGTATTCAGAGAGATAGAAGTAAGTCGAAAAAGTCTTAAAAATGGTGATCACACTAGATATAACACATTTATAGCTTACAAGCGACATTACGCTAGACTGAGAAACATGAAAATTGAGAATTATGCTAAAAGGTTAGTAGGTAATCAAGAGGCGTCATGTTCTCTTATCAATATCTGTTACTTATTTCCTTTGTATCAGTTACCATATTTTTTATTATTGATGCATATTCTTTTCTTAATTGTTTCGAATAAACGTTCCTTTATTATTATATTTGTTTTACAAGTTTTTCCAAACTAGAAATAAATTCCCTTTAGAATATCAAGAAATTATTATTTTTCATTTTTCGACTCTATTAAAACTATATATCATATATTTATATAAATATATATTTTTTGTATAAAAGGATTTTCTGACGTTTGACCAAAAAGTGAATTAACTTTTTAGAATGAACTGAAATTCTTGGATTTTAATTGGGACCCACTCATTATTCATTCTAATTTGTGGGACATCTGACAAATAGGACTGTCCTTCGTACCAATTTTCTCAACAAGGATAACCAATGCAAATGGGACAAAAAATAAATAAGTTATTCTGATATTTATTTTTCAAAAAAATATTATAGGAGTAATTTATATCTATATTTGAAAATCTTTGTAATTTATACCTAAAAAGGATAAAAAAATATTTAGTGTGTATTCATCTATATTTTTTAACCCTTGTGATTTTAGTTTATACGACACTTTTAACTTTTCGCTATTCAAACCTTTTAATTTTGATTGCATATTTGAATATATATATATATATATTTTAAATTTCTGATATGTAATTCTAGTCTTGGTTTTTGACTTTTATCCATCTAATTCTATCCATAAACCCAAGGTTTTAGGCTTAAGTAGTTGTTGCTTTGTTTCGATTTATTTATCTTATTTTGACTTAATTTATTGTCGTGCAGATGATTGCGCCATCTTATTGTTGTTACAACATTTTTGAATATGACCGTTCGTTTGTTACTGCTTTGGTATTTGTTGTCACGTTTCTCTTCATTATCTTATTTATTTTATTATTCTTTTGTTTTGTTTAAACTGAAAATATGTGAAAATTGTTCGTATATACTCAATCTTATTTAGTATCTACTTTTTAAAATTTTACTAAATATATTATAATCGTGTGATCTAATATTGAAATGCATTACAACCTAATCTTAGATTTTCTTTTTGAGAATTTGATCCTCACAATATAATTCAATATAAAAATTATATACTTTACATGTCTTTTATTCATTCAATCTATCAAAAGATTCTTTAAATCTTAGCATACACAATTTTATACAATAAATAAATAAATAATGAATCTACATTATATTGGGTATAATCTTGTCTTCTTTACTTGGTCACAAAATAATGCAACTAAGGTTTTGCCTTTCTTATTTTGTCTATAAGATGGATGGATTTTAATTTAAAACAAATATTTTACAATATTTTTTGTTTGCAAATAAGACAAGATTATAATTCCTAAATTTTTTCTTTTTATATAAAAATAAGTTAAAGGTTGGGTGCTTTTTTAAATCAATGGTGATTTGACGTATCAACATGATATTAAGCATAATATAAAAATTCAATGCATTTAAATTTTTATATCTACTCTTAATAATTTTAATAAATTATATTACATATAAGTTTATATTTAATACTACCGAATATACGAATTCATATAAGCTCAATATCAACAAATTGCATCCGTTTCTATACAAAAGAGATAAAAATATTAATTTGAATATAATTAATTAAATTTTTAGTAATATTAAAATAGAAAATATATCATTCATATAAATAAGAATTTTGGGATATATATTTCAATTATGCACGATATTAATTTAACTGGATATGAAATTTAAAAAAAAGAAAAATTCATACCTAACACACCCTAAGTTTAAAGCTAATTTTATTTACTAACATCAAAAGAATGTCACAAGTCTTTAATCTAAAAATGTATACATAAATGATAGCTTATAGAAAGACAATTTGAATGCTAGATAGAGTTTAGTTGTTGAGACAATTGTCACATTGCTAGAGTTATGGCTTAGGAGGGACAGCTAAATGAACCAAAAAACTAGTGAAACATCATTAAAAAGCATAATGGAAACTTCATTTTCTTAGTACAAATTGCTATTCAATTCTTATTTGAGTCCCAACTTCTTGTAGTTAACATCTGGTAAATGTGGGGACCTAGATCTACTTGAAAGGTCTTCATCACATTGCTATATTCAAAAATGTGTATATGCTATGCTTTGATTAGCCCTTAGGCCTCAATTCACAACTATTCTAAGATCGACAGGTCGATCCTCCCGTATTAAATGAATGCAGAATTTCATTGACTTGAAAAGCATCATTGCTTGTTAGTCCTCTCAATATAATCAATTTGAAGGAGGTACATCGCGTTCATTCTACTACCTCCACCCTACCGTCCTCATTCAATATGATCCACCGATTCTAAAATTGAATTGTTGTGGAATAATAGAGCTTCTAGTTTTAATTTTACAAAGATTTTATATAAGCTTGTTTGATGAGAGTTCAAATTGGTCCACCCATTAGGATTTAGATTTCGAAGTTTCTGATCTGGCAACGTATCGCGAAGGGTGATCAATCGAACATTATTTTTTAAAAAAATTCTTAAATTATGTTCCAAATTGTGTTTTTTTTTTTTGTACTTTGTATGGTTGGCTATAGCTTAAATAGGTAAGACAATAGGCAAGACATGATCTAATCATAGAGCATATAGAAGAAGTAATGTATTTATTGGGTCCCAATTGATAGAGTAAGGACCTATATCCATGACTTTAACCAGCTCATTTAATAGAGATTATCTATTTAAGAAATGGACATTTATGAAATTGAATTGTTACATTTCAACAACCCTTCAAGGTACTTTAGAAATGGACATGTCCATGGTATGTGACATTCCATAAGTTGACTAGTGTTGAGCTCGAATTCGAAAGGTAAGGTTGGTACCTACCTTAAAAAAATGGAGGCTTGCCACTTATTAGGAGCAAAGTCAGGTAGAATCAAACGATTAATTTAATTTTTTAAATAAAAATTTATATTATTTTATATATGTTTTATTGAAAAATTATAAAAGAGCAAGTAAAGTGTTGTTGAAAATATTTAAAAATATTCTTGAACCCCATTTGATAATTTCTATGCTAATGTAAATATCTTGAACCATTTATAATTCCTAGCTAATATTGTTAATTAGTTTCTATTATATTTTGTACTGTTTTTAAAAACTAATTAGCCTAATTAATGATTAAACAAACCGGTCACATTTCTTGATTTGTTAACCTTTGTCATAAAAAATATTTTCTAGTGTAGGTCATTTTAAGCCTCAACTAATTTAGATTCTCATATAAGGTGCGTTGGAATAATAAAATTTACTATCAAGATTTTTCTTTTTTATTTTTTGGACTCAAAGTCGAGATTTCTGAACCTATCTCGAACCAATAAAACTTTTACACTAATTTGGGTTGTAGTCATTGTTGAGGTATCACCTTATAGTCTTTTTTTGTTCACTTAGCTTAAAGGGAAAAAGAAATCACCTTATAATTAGATGTATCAAGTTCAAACCCTAGGTATGAAGAAAATTTAGTTAGTAACGTCACCCTCAAATATATCCTATAATACGTGATTCAAATTTAATCAGAACTTTAATATAAATTTCAAACACCGAGCCAAAAATGAAAAGATGAAAAGGAAACAACAGGCTGAATATGCTGATCACCACATGGGACTTAATAAACCCAAACTGACATATATATAACTCCACAACTTGCCTAATGGTAATTTATAATTGGTACTAGCCACAAATTTAAATCAGTGTAACAATTTTATATGAACATTAATTGAGTACGACCTCCAAGTAATTTTTTTTTTAATTGTATGAAAATTTATATAAAATATTCTAACATTCTTACTTAGTTAGATTACCTAATTTTTACCCCTAGATAATTTCTACAATGAAAGAGACAAATTAAAGTCATAATTAATAACACTTCCCTTGGCACTCAAAACTTGCTTACTCATGTATATCAAATTTATAAAATATTTTAACCACTACCTTATCCTTAATTAAATGTAGTACTTATCTTATTAAGTAAGTATAGTACTTATCTAATTTTTTGTTGATTACATAATATTCATTTGAAAGAAAATAATTAATACTCTTTTAATTATACAAAATATTTAACATATCGATGTAATATGTGAAAAGAAGATGCACAAATATCTTAACAAGGAGGTGTTAGACTTGACTATGGCAGTGATGTGGAAATAAAGAGGTACACTAAAAAAGTATCGAAACGAAGTGATTAGTTAAATAAGACATGAAACACCTCCATCTTACCAATCGAGGATGTAATTATCTTAGATAAGAGAAATGAAAGCTAAGGATTAGCATAGAAGATTAATAGACGTTGAATATTGTATTATTAGTATTACCTATACTATCTTATTCTCCAATCTTTTACTATAAGCTATTGTTTTCTTTTTTTTATTTTATTATCGATCACTCTACCATTATCTTATTTTTTTATTATTTATATTATCATTTGTTATACTTTTTTTCCTTGATAATTATATATATTATTCATTATTACTATCATCTTGTTCTTCATTATTTTTGCTTTATTTGAGATGATGCTATTCCAGAAATAACTTCTCCATCTTCTCATGATAAGAATGAAGTTTATATACACATCATTTTCTCTGTAAATTTTATTCATATGATTATACTAAATATGTTATTATTGCGGAGATCACGAGGCTAACGATAAATTTGTTATGAAAATGATATAAAACATGACAAAGACAAAAAAGGGTGGCATGCGTGTAACACTAAGGAAAACTAGTGTTAGCCCATGCCTTAGCCAACTAGCCACAATATATGAAAATCATTGGCTGAATTTGGACATGCTTTGGTTAATTAACCAAGTTTGTTTGACTGTATAAGATGAACATAACATTTTCTTTAAGACATCCATCACATGTACACATTTTTATATGCTGACCATATAATAAAACAAATGAAGAGAATGATGATTGAATGATTATATATTTAATGGGAGATCCAAAGATAATAGTGAAAGACAAAAATAATATCGAGAAAAAAGTGAACTAATCAAGTGCCTTGGGAACATCTCGAATTAAATTTTGATAAACGCAAAAAGAAGGGGGGGGGTGGGGGAATAAGAAACTTTCCCGTATAACAAATAAAAAATTTATATTTATATACATAAAATTTTTGTATTATTATGTTTTATAGCAAATATAATATTTATAATTTGCTATACATATATAAAAGAAAATAGTTATATACAAATCAATTATATAATTTGTATATGTATAAAATGAAAAAAAGAGAAAGATAAAAGAAAATTGAGCAGATGAATATTTGTATTGTATAAATTATAAGTGTATAGGAAGAAGATATATGTATCTGCAAGTGTATATATAATTTTCTCTTGCTTTATACAAATAGAAACACAATTTATATATTTCGTTTCTATTTGTATAAGCGATAGAGGCGAGGTTGGCGAGCGAGATCTAGGAGAGTGGCGAGCGAGATCTGGGAGAGGGGAACGAAAATATATCTATATATACAATTTTTTTCTCGCTTTATACAAATAGAAACCCATTTTATACACCTGTATTTGTATGAAAATGAAAGGGAGCGAGCGAGAGATGGAGCGAGAGTGACAAACAAGAGTTTGAGGAAGAGACGTGACTAAAAAACAGTTTGCTACAGGTCATAATTAAATTAAACTGTTGTTATAACATTTAATTTAATTTATTAATTTGTCATTATACATACAATTTTCCCAAAAAATAATATCCCTTCTATTCTTGATAAAATAACTATTAGGTTTAAATCATTTTACGTTCGTTAAGAAATATAATAATAAATATAAGATATAATTTATAAAGATATTTAATTTTTTATTAGGTATTTTTTAAAAATTAGGCGCAATTAAAAGAAATACTTTTTTAATATAAGACTAACTCTACTATCTTTATTTTTTATCTTAAACTTCTAAACTCTAAAGCAACACTTACTTTAAATTTTTTTTTTAGCTAAATCACACTTATTTTAAAATAAAGAGTAGTAATAATTATCCGCAATGTACCACATCAATATAAAATATAATCAATACAGGCTGAACTTTTTACACCAAAAATAATTTTTAACGATAATTAAATAACAACAATAATTTAATTATCGCTAATACTTTTATAATAATTAATCGTACATATTCGACCAACCTTAATATGGTTAATTCAAATTTTATAAATTATTAATTTAAAATAAATTTTAAAAATTCATAAATTTAAAATTTTAACTCGTGTATTAATATATGTGAAATTAACGAGGTTAATGGCTTGGAAGAAAGATGAGGTGGGTTTGAGTCAGTCCGCGTGCGTATCCTTTGCGCATGATCCTATAAAACCCATACTGCCTCATAAACATCAATTTTTTTTTAAATATAAATTATTGAAAATTTTAAAAATATTTATTAATTTGATTAATTTAATTTATTTATACTCGCAATTATAGATCTTATAACATGATCGAAATATATTTTTGTTTCTACAAGAGTTTGAGATCGCTTGTTATGTCATGTGATAGATTGGTATATCTAAATTTAGTTAGTCAAGTAGAGAAATGTTTTTAAGACTGTTATTAATTTAGAGATGAAATTAATAATTTGTGTCAAGTTCAAAAGTATTGTGAATACTTCTCTCTTTTTATCTTTGTGAGTATATAATTAAGTCAGAATATCACGAACGTTTAATTTTTGTGATTTGTTCTTTATCAAATTTTGATTTTTGATAAATGACCTAATAATATATGTTCTGTGTGTTCATTTTTAATTGTATTGCGTTTTCGGAAATTACTTTGATTAATTTTTAATATCAACTTTAGATTATATTCACAATAAATTTAGATATTAAAAAACTATACGAAAAAAATAGACCACGAAAAATAGTCTATGAAAACGTAAAATAATTAGATATTTTTGGAATTGCAGAGTTGAGTACTGTTTTGCCAATATCGAAACAGTTGCGTCATGACTGTTTATAAGCACAAGGAGAAGAATGTTTGTTGGCCTTTTGCATGCTCACCATTTAATATTTTTTAAAAAAAAAATTCCATACTCCAAGACAAAAGAAAAATAGAATTCATTACGCCAAAGAACGTAGTTTAGTAGATGAGATTATTTTCTTCTTAATAGAGGTGTCACGTTCGAGCTTTAAATATAAAAATGGAAAACAAAATTCGGGCTAAAATCTTATCAAAATGATATTTTTTCTATGATTTCACCTTTTAAAATATTTTTATCTTTTTAACGTTAATATTATCTTTGAACTAAATAATAAAAAAGATCAATTTATTTTTAAATTATAAAGTATTATAAATTTTTATATTTTTTGCAAAATTCTAACTAAATTCTCTGATCATTTATTTAAATAGAAAAACCCTAGGAAGTGTTTCCTATCAAATGGAGACCTCATATTAAACCCAACTTAGGCTGTGAGACAGCTTCATTCTTATTTAAAGATCTCGAATTTGAATTTTTGATATGAAAAAATTTCTATTGAAAATATCTTCTCCATATAATCGATGTAAATTCAAATTTAATTAAAGTTTCAATACAAATTGCAAATATCGAAAAAAAAATTTAAAAAAAAACAAAAAACAAATTACTTCAATCACAACATATAAACAGAGTAAGTAATAGCCAAATTAATGTTTTGGACCAAGTGTTCATGATATATTAATATTACTCGTCCTTTATAACAATATCAAATAGTTTATACTAGTTTTGACAATAAACTATAGTTATATAAAAAAGTTTTAATAATGCAAAACAATTTATCTAAATTGGAGTATGGTTAAATGTGTTAGGAAAATACCACTAAGTTACTGAATCACCACTAAATTTAAACTATTTGAATTTTAATTAATTTGAAACATGTTTATTTTATTGTATTGACATAAGAAGAATTGAAATTTATAGTACTTATGACATAGTTTTAGAAAAACTAAATGTTATTTTTAAAAAGATGGAATTGATCTTAATTAATTTGTTTTTCTGGGCTATGTATGTTGGGCTCTTGTTACAACATCGGCCCAGGCCCAAATTCCACAGATAATTACACTATAACAAAAACATATATGATATTAACTTAATCTCACTCAAAGTTGATAGACATAAATATCAACGATGACCAAGCTAAACAGATGATTACACAATAACAAAAGCATATATGATATTAACCTAATATTACTCGAAGTTGAAAGACATAAATATTAACAATAATCAAGCTAAACAGATGACTACACTACGACAAAAACATATATGATATTAACCTAATATCACTCAAAGTTGAAAGACATAAATATTAGCAACAACCAAGTTAAATGAAATATTTATGTATTACGTCTTAAAATAATAAAATTTGTGCCCACTATATTTTTTTGTCATATGTTTTTTTGTCACTTCAAAGATTATCTCAAAAATGTTATTGAATAGTCATTCAATGGACATTGAATTAATATGATACAATCATTAAGAATTCACATGTCAAACAAACTAGAAAAATAAATAGACGAAAAGGTTTTTAAATATTTTATGAGTTCAATCTAAAATACTATAATATATCATATTATACTAAAAGCGAAAAGTTCTTTTCAAACTTACAAATTGAAATATTAAAATATCCATTAAAGTTGAATGACCATCTTATATCTTACAATAAGACTTTATTCCTATGATATCTTATGCAAACGTCAATATACATTTTATTAAAGATCACTATTAGATATAAATTATCTTATAAGATCAGTCAATTGTATAATTATCTCCGCATAGAATACTTTCTTTCATAAGTTGAAAAATAATTAAGTAGTTGCAATAAATCACAACATGGTCCATTTTTTATTTTTATTTGGTTTACTATTCGATGTGCAGAGTCTACGTTAGAGCTTCAACTAAATTACTTTAAATTTCATATTAACTAATTTAAATTTTGAGCTCTCCGTGGTCTATATTCATCTACGCAAAATATATTGTAATTTGCATAATTGTGCTCCATAACAAACATAAATATGTATTTTCTCTATACATATATGTTAAAGAATGACAAAAGTCCCACATAGGTGGTTAATGAGATGCGTGGACTCTTTATAAGGCTTGAGCAATCCTCCTCCCTTTGAGCTAACTTTTGGGGTGTGAGTTAGGCCTAAGACATTTTTTAACATGTGAAATTAGGTCTTAGGCCTAACTCACACCCCAAAAGCTAACTCAAAGGGAGGAGGATTGCCCAAGCCTTGTATAGAGTCCACCCATCTCATTAATCATCGATGTGAGACTTACAAAAAATCTGTTGTATAATTCGCTATAAATATACAAAGAAACCATTTGTATAATTCGCTATACATATACAAAAGAAAACAATTGTATACAAATCAATTGTATAATTTGTGTATGTATAAAACAAGAAAGAGAGAAAGACAAAAGAAAGTTGGGCAGAGAAATATTTGTATTTTATAATTATTAGTGTATAGGACGAAGATATATATATTTGCATGGGTATATACAATTTTCTTTTGCTTTATACAAACAAAAATGCAATTTGTACATTTCGTTTCTGTTTGTACAAGCGATAGAGGCAAGGGTGGAGAGCGAGATCTAAGAGAGCGGCGAGCAAGATCTGGGAGAGGGGAATGAAAATATATGTATATATACAATCTTTTCTCGCTTTATACAACCACAAACACATTTTATACATTTGTGTTTGTATAAAAGCAAGCGAGAAATGGAGAGTGACAAGCGAGAGTTAGAGGGAGAGAGGTGACTGACAAACAGTTTGCTACAGGGCACAATTGAATCAAGTGTGGTTATCGCATTTAATTTGATTCATCAGTTTGCCATTATATACCATTTTCCATTAAAAAAAGGAAAAATTAGTAAACTAGTCAAAACAGATAATATATTTAGTAAAAATATCCATACTTTATAAATATTAGCAATAATGTCAAAAATGTCATTATTTTAAGAAATTTATGTGTCCCAATTTTCTTCCTATTCTATCTCTCTTTTTCAATTAATTCTATATATCCTTTTTTTAAAAAAAAAAATCATTCTCTCTCATATTTATCTTTTCAAATTGTTAATTCTTTCTCCCATTTAATTTTTTTTTCTCTCATGGTTATCTTTTCTGATTTTCCTCCAACATTCAAGTTGCAAATATTTTTTTGCCATATATTTTGGTTGTTTTTTTAATTCAAAGTTGAATCAACAAGAATCCCTTTGATTAAGGTATCTCTAATCTTTATCCTATTTTCAGATTTCTTTTCTGATTATATTTTTGTTTAAATCTTAAAAAAATGGTGTTTGTATTTTTCAATTTTCGTTATGATTTACTCTCCAATGGCTGAATCCAAGAGGCTTACTAGAGGTATTCATCTTAATCAACTGATTTCTGATGATTTTTCATCCTTTAATTTATTTATTACTTAACAAATAGTGTATAATGTATGATCCGCTGCTAAAATGAGGGAAGAAAGAGGGTAAGAACATTTACAAGACTCATTGGTGTGCAAAACCTTCCTCAAATTCAGAACGCAAATGTAGAATCTTTGTCTACTCGTGAGGATCTTGAAAAAGACGACGAAGATCGGATAGTTGTCGAACAATTTTCTATTAGTTTGTTTTGTATTTATAGTTATTTTTTAGAATTTGGTATGCTTTCTTAATTTGTATTCAAATCACTATGTATACTATCAATATTTGTATTTATTAAAAATTTCATATTGCATGGTTTATGAATCTTGTATTTGTCCCTAATTTGTATTCATCCAAATGTATGTCACCTAGTTATGTATTTTATTTATAAGAAGAACAACTTTCTATTAGTTTATTTGTATTCGAATAGAAATACAAATAATAGACATATTGGAATGAATACGACTTAGAAAAGGAAACAAGATTTTGAAAAGAAAAATAAATACACAGTGAAAAATATATACGAATACAAATGTATTTCTTAAGTAGCTACATTTTATTTGACATACATATTGGAATGAATACAAACTAATAAAGGTATGTCAACTGAATTTGACATTTTTTTCTAATTTGTATTTATTTTAAAGGTATGTCAACTAGGTATGTATTTTATTTAAGAATAAGTACACCAAATATTCAATTATTTCTTTTCAATTTTATATTTCATTCACTTTTTCATCATACTAATTTTTTGTATTTTATATATTATTATACAAAATTCTAAATAAAACTAGAATAAATAGAAATACAAATAAAATACATATTGAAATGAATACATATAGGATTTTTGAAGAAAAAAATAACTATATACGGAAAAAATATATGAAAATACAAATATATTTCTTAAATGACTATATAGATAAATTCGGCATACCTATTGGAATGAATACAAACTAATAAAAAACTATAATAAATATAAATAGAATATATTGGGAATGAATAAAATTTTAAAAAGGTAAAAATTCTGGAGAAAAAAAAAATTTAAATTTTATTTGAAAATGTAACTGATGAGAAAATTAAGGATGCTTGTTTTTTTTTGAAATATTCCCCCTTAATTTTCTCCTTTTTGTTATTAAATAATTATATTCCTTAATTAAAAATAAATAATAAAAATATAAATAAGATACATAACAAATTAAAATGACATTTTTACTAAATATTGAAATTGTTGCTAATGAGTCTTCTTAAATGCTAAAATATTGACATTTTGAAAAATCTAGCGAAAGAGCCCAAAAAATAAACTAACACATTTCTACCAAGCCCAATAGAAATAGGCCCCTTAATCAATCCCTATCATTATAAGCATTTTTCTAACCCTTGGTTCCTAATCTGCCTCTTCAAATGCTCCTCCTCTTTGTGATATCTACTCCCCCGCCTGCATGTTCTTCCCTTTTGTGAACTCTCATTTCCTTCGTCTCCTGTTATGGGCAATCAGTGGTTTTTAATGGTTAGTATGTATCACATATCTTTTGTAGCTTCAAAAGGTAAGTTTCATCTTCCTCTTTCATCTTTCCTAAAGCCTAATATCTGCTGATCTCCATTTATGTTCTCAGGCGAGTGGTCCGGTTTAAAGTTTCAGCTGGATTGTACGAGGTGCTTAGTCAATAGCAAGATTGTTAATCTCGAAGGTGATTAGGTTTTTAATTCCTTTGAACTCATCCCTTTACCTTTTATCAACTCTCTTACTTCCTCAGATTCACCATTGAAGGTCGAGGTGGAAAGGAATCGACGGCTCTTAGGTTGTATCTCCGATTGGTGCATAAACATTGCTGCTCTCTGGATTCAAATCTAACCATATATCCCTCAACTTCTGCTGGTGCCCCTTTTTGTAAGTTTTCATAACTAGGCTAAGTATCTTTTCATTTTCTCACAGATATTAGGCCCTCGTAGTGGCACAAACTTAATTTGTACATATAATATCTGTGAGACTCTCTGTGCTAATAATCAATGGAAATGTAGTCTATGTTGGTTGGTATCTTTAATCTTCCTCGTTTAGACACACAAAACATGATCTATTGTTTGTCCATGTGTTAGTATTATCCTGCATAAGAGTTATGCATCTGATTAAAATGCATGTACTCTTGCTTTTATGTGTGACTATTGGCATTGTCAGCCAATATATATGCTAAGTACTGATTACTTTCTCTGAAAACATGATCCATTTCTATCTCATCTCGGTCAATTATACAAATAACATCCTCCATAATCTACACCAGTTCCCAAGGAATTTTCTACTCCCTCAATAATATGTTTCTAATTCTCAGGGAGTTTCGTGTTCTTAATCCCCTTTTGATTCAATAAAGGCATTTTCTACCCACTACTTGGTTAGTGTTTTCTCCTTTGTTCCCATTTTCTTTGCATCTTTTAGCTTAGGATCATGTAGATCTTCAAGTTGAGTTCCTATAGTCATCATCTTCTTTACCCTCTCTCTGGTCATGTTGGTTTCAGATTCCACACTTGTATTCATCCCCTCCTTATATGTTTTCTATTTCTTTGCACTTGAAATTCCTCTTTGTCCTCCTTATTTTCTGTTATGCTTCCCATTTTTAGTTTTCCCCTCTATGATTTTTTTATTTGTTCTATCGCTCTGTATCTTCCCTTTCCCCTTTGAAGTCTCCTCCATCTTCTTACTCATATTTTTACCCCTGACTTCCTAACTCTAATTTTTATCCTCTTTGAGAAATCACCTAACATATCAACCTCAACCTTCACTGTGGCATATTTAGGTCTAGTTTGATTCTTTTTTTTCATATCAACTTGCAACGACTTCCCCACCACAGTAGCCAACGAGAATATTTCCTCTTTCATAAAGAAATTCGAGGAAGAGATGGAAAAAACATGCACATTATGGTGGTGGTTGTTTCTTCCTCCAGATTAAACATTGGATCTCACTTAAAGGTGCTCATTGGGTAGGGATATTGTCCATGGGTTAAGTAAAAAGTTGGCTTAGATTTGAGTTAGGCGGCGTAGATCGTCCCTAAATTCGATACGCTTTATTTCCTTCTCTATCCATCTATGCATGTGTTTAGTTTTTGCATTCGCAATGCAACAATTCCAAATAAATCAAACCAGGTTACTCTTCCAAATTTAATGGTTAGCTTTACGATATAATTATGCAATTGTATGGGATGAACACAATGATTCTTAGTAAAGAAACTTTGGATAATGAAGCTTTACTTTGCTTGATTAAGTCACTTGACTGTGACATACTTGTGAGATTTGTATTGAGGGAGAAAATACAAAGAGAGAGATAATTAAAATAGTAGAAACAAAGAAAGATCATATGAATATTGTTGATGATAAAAATTTATATTGTTAGAGATGAAGAATAAGATCGAGAGAAGAATTGTCTATAACTACTAAGGAACAAAACAATAATAGTCATAAGGCTGAATATGATGTTGTCAAATTGAAAACATAAGTTGAGAAAGAAAAAAGACAAAAAAGTACAAAAGAGTTTACTGAAGGAAAAAGTCAAAGTGGTTTTATTAATAGGACTATTACGCGTAAGGAACACACAAAATGGATTGGTGTGTAGTCCTTACGCGTGCTAGTATTATTAATAGGACCACTCTCACTTTTTCTATCATTAATCTCTTTTGTACTTTTTCTGATTCTCTTCTTTCTCAATGTGCGTTTTCATTTGATACAACATCGTTTTCGGCCTTAGGACTATTATTGATTTTCCTCAATAGTAATAGGCATATGCTTCTTTCGAGATGGTGCTTCATCTCCAACAATGTAATTACCATCATCTATAATATTAATATGATCTCCCTTTGCTACTACTCTTTTTATTGATTTTTCTCTTTTATTTTCTCCCTCCATACAAATTGCCGCAAATATATAACAATTTTCTCGCCAAGTGGCTTCTTCAAGCAAAGGTAAGCTTGACTGTCCAAAGCGTTCTTTACTAAGAATTCATTGTGTTTATTAAATATATACAACTACATAATTATATTGAAAAGCTAACAATTTGGCGATGAGTTTCGAGGTGACCTAGTTACTCTTCTTCCTTTATCTCTCTACCCATTTTTTTCTTTTATTTGATAAGAAGAGTTGTGGATCCCTCCTTGCTTTTATATTGCTCTCATTATATTCTCTCTTTAAATCTTTCATTATATTACCTCTGTTTAAATCTGTGTATGTGTTTGTTTTTAATATCTATGAAACAACAAGTCCGGCAAAATCAAACCCTCTTTGGTAGTGAGTTTTGAGGTGTCCCGATTCTTTTGATCTACCCTCTTGATGAGTTTGATGGTTTCGACATCTTCTTGGACAAATCTTAGCTACATTTAGGTTCTATAAGTCTTGTTTTGATATTTGAATTGACTTTTCATTTTTTGCTTCACCATTCTAGTTGTGTAGTTTTATTTAAATAATTTTGTTATCTTTTCTTTGCTATTTTAGCAATCACCATCTTCTACTTTCTGTCATTATTAGGTATCAAATTAGAATGAATTAGACTTGACTGATGTTTTTGAGTTGTCATAGATCACTTGAACTTCCAAAAAAAAAAGAGAAACATTTAGTGACCTTTAATACTGCGTTTGGCTAAGACTCAGATAGTTTACTTGATCCTTATAAAGAGTGACATAGGCGTATGAATTTCCATCAATCCTTAAATTTTGTTTCCACCATGATATGTCTCTAAGACTTTCGTCACGTCTCTTGTTTGATTCAGTATTTATTCTCTTTCATTTTAAAATTTAAAAACTTAAAAAATATATATGTAGTGACTATTGAATTTTTTTTAATCAATTACGTAATTCATATTTTAGTTGTAAGAGTTTGAATAATATGAATATATCTTTTTACTTATTTTAGAATTGTGGTGATCATACTCCAAATAGTAGAAGTTAGTGAGGTATATGTTGGTTGAAAAGTAATTAAGGGAGTAATTTGACAGGGCATAATACAACTCCAACTAACTAAGGACATGACCTTATATGTAGAGGTATGATGGTCGACGATTAAGGTAGGATGCTAGTAGATAGTTGAGTGTTATCCTACTTCATGATTTAGGTATTGCGTAGTTTATTTTTCTCTTAAGTGTATTAATATTTGTTTCTTTTTCTTTCTTACTTTCATGTGTTGCTTACATTTTCTTAGTTGAGAGTTTATCTAAAATAACATCTACACCCCCTAAAATATAGAGGTAAATAAGTGCTATATTCTGTCATCACTAAACCCCACTTGTGAGGTTACACTGATTGTTGTATCTAAGATGTATGTACGATTTCCTCAATTAACCCTAATTTTTTCAAAATGACGTTAAGGTTGAAGTAAAATTCCATTCAATTCACTTACAACAATTCATCATAATGAAAGATTAATAAAAATATTATATGAAGAGATGAGTTACTAAATATAAGGATGGTGATGAGGGATAGTTATGAAGACAAGATAAGAAATGAAGAATGAAATTTTGAATTATCAAGAATGACTCATCTCTAAGCACTCAAAATGAAACTATAATTCGAGATTCTTCTTTCAGCAGACACATTTGATAAACTATAATTAATCCTATTTTTTATAGGAAAAGAATTAATGGATGAAGCAAAACATTATACAACCCACTTACAACAATTAATCATAATTAAAAATATAAGGAACTACAATCCTCTTTATTGTCCCATCCTATATCTTCTTAGTCCTTGATCATTTTGTTTCTTCTAAGACAATTCAAGTCCTTCATAAGTGTGGTAGATTGATCAGCCCTGTCTTCCTAGCCCTTGAGAGCCTTCTCACGACGTTGATCTATTGGTTCCTTTATTGCCAATGCCTAAATTATAGCCTCCTTGTAATTAGAAAGCCTCCCAGGACACTGTTTTATTGGTTGCTCCAAATGCACCTCATATCGAGGATCCTTTTCCTTTTGTTGCCATTCTTTTGTGTAATTGATGAATTGCCCATTCTTTTGATCTTTCGTTTTATGTCAGCTAAAAGCAAAAACCATCCTTCATCAATGATAAGTACTTCTCCCTTCTAACACATCGTATGAGAATGATGTTTTAGCAAAGGGTCATCTGAGCCCTTGACAAACTATCATTCTCTTTCTTGATAAACTAGATATCGAGTCTTCATCGGAACCCCATCTCTTCATCTAATTATTACAACGCCTTCTCAATCATCTATAACAAAAGAAATGATTAGATTAAACTATAATCTCATAAGGTTTGGCCACAAGAATCTTAAGTTACATAGTTAATCAACCAAATTCAAAAGAGTTAACTCCTCCTCAATATGAAATCTATAACCAAATGACTCATTTTTATCCAATAATCAACTCTAAGTTTTTCGAAAATTCAAAAATAAATAAAATAAATAGGATTAGTTAAAACTTTCTTCAAATCAGTTAATTAGTTCTAACCAAAAAAAAACTTTGGTGTAAAAATGAATTACCCAAGTGTAAGAAGGATGATCAGGGGTAGTCTGAAGACCAGACATAAAACGATCAAGTTGTCATTGAAGAATCGAGTTCCAGGTCTTTGATAATGGCGGATTGGGATCACTATTGGACATTTTCACAATCCTTTCTCTCAATTTGTCCATGGCTTTCTCCAAATTCTTCTTCGTCTACATCAACTTAGGGTTTTTACAAGTTTGTTTTGGTTGTTGACAGATACATCATTTTGGTGGTTTTCCCTATTTATAGAATTTTCTGGGTGGTTATGTTTTGAAATTTTTTGATTTTTTTTTATGATTTTGGGAGATGATTTTATTTTTAAAAAATATTTATTTTTAAAAAAGGACACTTCATATATTATCTCAAAATAAAATCATGTTTTAAAAATAAAATCATCACCCAAAACCATAAAACTTCAAATTTTACAACATAACCACCTAAAAAAATTCTATAAATAAGGAATACAACCAAATGATGTATATGTCAACACACCAAAACAAACTTGTAAAACCCCAAACTTGTTGTAGAAAGAAAGAAGAATTTGGAGAAAGCCATGGACAAATTGAGAGAAGGAATTGTCAAAATATACTACAGTGAACCAAATGCGCTATTATAAGAGGCCCAAAATTCAATTCATAAACATGTTGATCGGTTTATGTATTGTCTTCAGACTACCCTTGATCATCCTCTTTATGGTTGATTAATTCATTTTTTAACTTAAGTTTGTGTTTTCTTTTTTAGAATTAACTAATTTGTCAAAAGTTTTAACTAATCTCATTTATCTTTTTTTTTTCTTCGAATTTTGGGAAAAAAATAGGATTGATTATTGGATATATATGAGTTCTTTGGTTATAGATTTCAATTTTGAGGATGGATTAACTCTTATGAATTTTGTTAATTAATTATGTAAATCGAATGTTTATAGTCTACTTGAATGTTTTGTTTTGTTATAGATGATTGAAAAGGTGTTGCAGGAATTGGACTAAGAAGGGGTTCTAATGAAGACTCGATATATGAGTTTATTATGAAAAATAATGACAATTTGCCAAGGATTCATACGACAATGCTGAAACATCATCTAGAGAAGATGTGTGAAAGGGGGAAATTGTTATGATTGATGGAGACGGTTTTTGCTTCCTGGAGACAACGAAAACTCTAATCCAAAGAGAAAGAAAGAGCAAGAGAAGGGGGAGTTACACAAAAGTAGCAACATCAAAAGGAAAAGGAGGAGGATCCTTGACATGTGGTGCATTTGGAGCAACCAAAAATACAGGGTCATGGGAGACTTGCTAAGAACAAGGAAGAAGGAGACAAAAAAGGTGATGGTACAACAAAAGCAATGGTTTGTTTGTTGCCAAAGATGAAATTGTACCATCATCTATTTTGGCCCAATCCTCCTTGTACAAAGAAAGCCTCCCACGACCTTGTTTGTGAAAAGGATAAATGGATATTGACTATAACTATGTTAGCAACTAGAAGTATTGTATATCTATCTCTAGTATCCTTCCATTTTGTGTAGGCTAGTAACGATAGGAGACCTAGCTCCTTGAGTATTCTAGTAATGAAAGGAGACATGGCTCCTCAAGGAACCTTTTGTATAAATATTGTTGTCTTCAATGATAATATATAGAAGAATTTTTTTTTATCAGTTTGATTAGATGCTCCAAATGCACCGTATGTCGACGATCCTTTTCCTTTTGTTGTGGCTTGTTTTGTGTTATTGATGAATTCCCCCTTCTTTTACTGTTTCCTTTTCTTGGATTCAAGTTTTCATTGTCAGCTAAAAGCAAAAACCATCCTCCATCAATCATAAGTACTTCACCCTTCTCACATATCTACTGTGAATGATATTTTCAGCACATTTTTGGGATCACATTTTCAGCTATCCCAATCTTAGTAACAGTTCTTGTTATGTTTGCACTCTATGCTGTTCGGACTCTTAAAAAAATGTCAACAGGTGCATGACGGATTCTCCATAAGTAGTGTATTTTTGGAGAATCCGGCACAGATTAGACATCAAAAGTGAAGAGTCCGCACAACATAGCTTGCACCTCATTGAGGAAAGCTATAAATGAGTTCAAATTTATATGCCTAGGTCTAACTCTATTGCTTTCAAAATACTTAAGCTAATCAAAAACCTTTGTCAATTATGTTCAGATCACAAATTATATTAGAATGATTGATTGCAGGGGTCTCTCTAATATCAGTGTTCAAGAACAATCACTTCACTATGAACATCATTAATCAACTCATTTGGCTACAACTTATTTTAACAGATGATCTGAAAGTGCCTATGGAGAAAACTCGGAACAGGCTACGAAGACCAACAACACTTCTAAAAAAAAAGTTAATCTCAATAAAGCTAAGATAAGACCAAGTATGTTTTATATCTGAAGGATATTTTGATTGATCTTCCTACAGAGAATATAAAATCTCATAACTATGGATCCTCATAGTGCCCCGGAGCCTGATGAATTCACAACAAAGCTCTATCAGGTTTGTAAATACTCTATTCATGATGATTGAGGAGTTTGTTATGTTCCTTACTTGAATATGTTTATCTTAAAGTCGGGTCCTTATTGATGTAGAATCGTTGAATTAATCTATGAGTTATTTCGAGTTGCCTAATGCATACGAAATGAAATTCTTTCTAAAGTACTACGATCACAAACATATTATGTAAAATGAACTTCAAAGATTAAAGGTAATTGATTCCAGGTATGTTAATGAGCAAATTAAATCTTTTACAAGTTCTGCGATCATGCTAAGCCAAAAAAACGACAGATTGTATCCTGAAGTTACTTATGCCTTGCAGGTTACAACCCTTTTTTGTGGTGTTAGTCTTCATGGTTAACTCAGGCTAATATTGCTATGATTCCTAAAGTAAGTTCCCCTTTACATATTTCTGAAATGAGACCCAATAGTATGTGTAATGTAATCAGCAAAAAATTAATTATGTGAATAGTAATGATGATTTATCATGTCAAGTCATCAAGAACATAATACTAGAACGAATTCTTGGATTATATAGTTTTCATTTGACTGCTAGGAAAGTTTAGGGGTGTTGCGTTATCATGCATCTCTCATAGTACTAGTCGTACCCTTTTAGTTCTTGACATAGGTCGCTTATTGTGTTTGTTGTTGTTTTTGTGTCTTTCTTGTAGACTTTATACTGCTTTTCCTATTAACTGTTATGTTTTCTTCATTATTTTTCTCTTCTTTTACTTCTGTTTGATGCACTTGAGCCTATTCGGTCTCTCGAAAACAGTTTATCTATGATTTTATGATTATTTTTTGTTGTTGTTGATTGTTTGGAAAGTCAGCCTTCCTATGTGTATATGGATTCTCCAAAAACACACTATCTTTTAAAAAATTCAACACGCATTCGTTGATATTTTTGAAAAGTCCGAGTAGCACTTTATAAATATTGTAGAGAGTTTGAGACAGATTTTGTTGGGGACATTTACAATTAATGCAACAGAAATATCCCAGGTATCATTTTGAAGAGACTAGAAAATGATATCATCACTTTGGAACAGGGCTATGAAAAAACAAATTGAATGATGCATATAATTATCTCCTCATAGAATACTTTTATTTATAACTCAAAAAATAATAATGAAGTTGTTGCAATAAATACCACAACATGATGTAATATTCGTCTTACATACCAAAAATATATATTGTAATTTGAATGATCATTTTTTGTTAATAGCTTAATAATAAATAAATTCTCATATATGCACCAGAGATATGAGAGTATTGAAATTAGAAAAATAAGGTAATAAAGTGAATTTCGCTTAATTACAATGGAAATATTGAAATAACGAGTAATTAAAGATAGAAAGAAGAATGGACATGAGAAGCTTAGATTCTAAACGAAGAGGAGAGGACAAACATTTTCTTCATATGCATAATCCCTAAATCATTGGCCCCGCGGCCTCTTTTGATGGAACCATTCTCACATCCACTACTCGACCCGAATCCCAAATTAACCTGATCCTATTTCTTGTTCTCGGCCCAAAAGCTCTTTCCGGCCCTATAAATACTTGTGCGACCTTGGTATTCATATTAGGTTAGACTTGGTTCATAACAACTGGAGTCAGATGAAATTGATCGAATCTTTTACTTCTATATCTCTCTTTCCTCCTCTTGTTTTGATTTTTTTTTTTTTTTTGTATTTTGTATTTACAGATTCAGTAAAACTAAACTCTTTTCGGCGATGAGTTTTGAGGCAACCTAATTCCTCCGATCTGCCCCCTCTTTGATGAGTTCAATGGTTCCAACATCATCTAGAAAATCGTCGACAACACTCAGGTTCTATCATTCTTGTTTTGTTATTTTATTGCACTTACCTAATAAAATTAACATAATTGTTCTATTATTTGATGTTTCTATTTCTATAACCTATGTTTGTGGCTTTTGGGTACGATGGTAGTTTAAGAATGTCTCCTCGATTAGGTTTAGGGTTTGGGGGTCAGGGATGGTAAAAGTATCAAGAGAGATTCTAGATTGTGAGTTCGAGTCTATAAAACATAGCGATATTCATAGGGAGGTCAAACGAGTTAGTAAATATTCTTAAGAAGAGAAAGATTAATACAACTTGTATCCAGGAAATCAAATGGGTAGGAACCAAAACTATCATCATACTCCAAAAGTTGATTTCTAGTTTTCTAAAGATTATATTTACAAAGTGGGTAAGTTGAATGAGAGAATCAAAGGGTCCTTTACATCAATAATAAATTTGTAATTAAAAACAGAAAGAGTATCAATAAAAGATTGATCGACACTAATAAAGGTGAAAAAGTTGTTGTAATTGACCTAAATTGGAATCTAACAAATAAATGAAGCAAACCAAAATTGAATCTTTTCGAGATTTTCATCAAGAAGATTTTGATGAAAATGTGAAAGAACACATTTGATTTGCTTCACTTACTTGTTAAGTTCCTATTAAGATCAATCACAACAACTTTTACACCTTCATGATATTGGTATAGATCAATCTTTTGTTAATATATTTCATGTTTTCAATTACAGATCCATTATTGGTGTAATAGACCTTTTTGATTGTCTCGTTCAACTTACCCTCTTTGTTAGATAGTCTTTAGAGAACTTGAAATCATTTTTTTGAAGTATGATTAGTTTGCCTGGTACAACAAAATGCATGGTGGAGTTATAATAGATGGGAGATTTGGAGAGAGGCCCTAGAATCTAGAGGTTTCAGGTTAAGTAGGACTAAGACAGAGATTAAAGCTATACTCTGCCTAAAATGAGACCTACTACAACAAAGATTAAGGTTGAAATTGATATCACGAGAACCCTAGTGTCAGAAATTCATATCGTTGTTAGAAATAAAGACAGGGATAATTGAAATCTATCAATCAATGGTTGAATATGAGAATGCCCAGAATATTGTTTTCACTATAAAACTCAGAGACACAATGATGATAATTGATATGGGTGGAATATTGCAACCTGATCTGATCTAAAGAAAGTTTTGACGTAACTTGTAAACTTGTTATTAAATGATTAAGAGATCATGAGCTTGAATTATGAAAACAATCTATTGCAGAAATGCAGGTAAGATTGTGTACAATACATGCACCACTATAATATAGCCCTTTTCCAAATCTTGCACATTGTGAAAATTTAGTATATTGGACCGTCCTTCAATTATCAATTTGAAATTTTCTATTAATAAATTAATCAGTAATGATCAATAAATTTATAACACTAACTTATGTAGAAAGACATATTAAAATATTTACATATGAAATTTCATCAAATTTTCTACGAAATATTTTATGTACAGACTAGAAGGAAGGATTTTCTTCTATCAACTATTATACAATTTTTTAATGATAAGCTAATTTAGTTAGCTATAAAAAGAATATTGAAATTAATCAAATTTCATCGTTAAATTAATTGCCAAATAAATTAGCATCAACTCCCACAAAGTCATCGTCAACGATAACGGCGCCGGCGTTCCACCACATGCCACCGTCGACCTCTGTCACCATTTCCACCGGTGTTTTCGCTTTCCTCATATCACCGACCTTAACAACTCCGGCAACTTCATCTCTAACGTACACTTTCTCAACGCCGCCGATACCCACCACTTTTCCTTTACCCCAATCGGCAAATATCGCCGGCGACTGACGCCTCATTCTCGCGTCGTAACCAGCTAAAACAACGCCGTTCCTCTCATCTCTCCATTCAGACCAAAACACCATAGGCACCGTCGGAAATTCGCTCATCTTCTCTTCAACATTCAAATCCCAAAGCTTTACAACATTTTCTCCGGCGACAAATTCAGTTAGCGGAAACAGTCCATAGCTGCTCCGTCGCCTTATAAGTCTTAAATAACTCTTTTTCCCACCCGCCACAGAAAAATCTCGATCACCTCTGGGTGTAATGACCTCTTCATCATTCGAATTCGAACAGACTGATGAGCATTCATCGTCGTCGTCATCAGAAAAGCCGAAGTCTTCGCTAAGATACTGAACAATAGGCTCATCAGATGGCTCAATTCTACGTAAGTAAATGAATGTAAACTTAATTCTTCCAAATAAAGCACTAAAAGTAACAAATATGGCGAAAAACAGAGCACTCCATTTCCATAAACTGTAAACTTCACTAACGTTTTCGATATTCGAAATCGAAAAGAATTGAGAAATCAAAGATGGGTTCTGTAGATATTTAACATCAGATTCAAAATTGCTGATCATAGTTATGAATCTTTAAAGATGTAGAGAAACTGTTTGATAAAATGCTCGAAAGAAAACTAGAATAGATATTGGTTTTGGAAAATTGAAATGAATGAGGTAATATATATATAACAATCTCAATTTTTATTCGATAAAATTATCGTTGCGTAATCTATAACTAATATATTCCTTTCTAAATTATACTAACACGGAAATACTTTATGCACTGAATTACGATATAAAATAAGACTTTTGTTAGTTGTAATTGACGTGGAGGATCATAGTTGGTGAAGAATATGGATATTCAAGAGATTCTTTGGTATAATGAGAAATTATAAAGTTGTCATTTGTGACTCAGCATATGGTTAGACTTATCGCTTGTGGATAGTTGAATATTTCCTTGACACGGTTCTATCTCTAGGTTTTATATATGGATTAAGTATATACATAAAATTTTAAATTGTTATGAATTATATTAAAATAACTTTCGAAATAAAATAATAAGTTATGTCAATATTACGTTCTAAAAAGTAGAAAAAATTTAAGGAATAAGTTGAAATTTTTCTTAAATTATCGTAATTTTACGAGTTTTATACCTTAGTTATAAAACTATCAAATGACCAAGATATGCACCGAATAAAATCCATCAGGTTAAGAAGAATTTTGATTTATTCAGCCTTATATATTACTTTGAACTTTTGTTGAGTAAGAACAATTAGACTAGAATAATTTGTTAGCCAAAAAAAAAAGTATAATTGTTGACTTTTGACATTTAAATTTAGAAGAGTGAAATTGAAATAGAGAAGTTAATGATCAATCTTTTTCCATTTGTACAAGTCAAAGTACTTCCATTCACAACAAAAATTGGTCAGGTGACCAAATTATGGAAGTGGTCTGTGTTATACTTGAAAACATTCAAATAGAGCAACAATACAAACTTTAACATAACACGTAAATAATTAAACGGTGAGCGAATGATAATCATTGTAGATTTGTAAATACTCACAAGTAAAAAGGATTAAAAGTATATATTTCGATTAATCAAAGATCAAAAGTGATAAGATATTACAAGGACTAAATTCAAAAGCTACAACAACATTAGAACATACAAGATGTAACTCCACGAGCGGAGGCTTGGAAGGGTGTTGTGTACCCAACTGTAGAGGGACAGGGACTAAATTCAATATTATTAAAACTTGAGGGACCAAGAGTGATATTAACCAAACAAAAGTACCTTAAGTTGCTAGATTTTTTGGGTCAGTATATAAAACGAGCAAATTTTCACTTTCAGAGAAAAATGTTTGATCAAAAGAACTCTTCTGGATTTTGTTGACAAGCACATTAGTTGGATGCCTCCTGGCGAAGGAACTGAACAAATTTTGATCTGAACTCTGGTGGAATTCGGACAGGACGGTAACTTTTATTGAGCCACACTGCTATTCCTCTTGCCTCCAAGATGGGCTGGAAAAAAGTAGTAACAGAATACATTGAGATATAAAGGTGGTTTTGTTCCATAAAAGAAAACCGCGGTAATAGTGGGTAACTGACCTCTTGATCTGGAAGCTTGAAGATGAAGTGTTCGAAAAACAAACGAGCGGCTGAAGAATCAGATATTCGTGCCTTCACGACAAATCTATCTCCACTCTGAACCAATGATGAAAGTAATGAGAACAGGCAGGATAACATAAATTTCAAGCAGTTCAATTCAAGTTTGAAGTTATAAGAGATCAACCAGTCCTGTTTAGAAGAAAGAAGCTCACGTCCCAAGTAAATGACTGAGTCTGATAGTACAGAACACAAGGTTTGTTTGAATTGTTAACTTAGAGCCAGATGATATCTAAAATAATAGCTTAAATTAAATAGTAGAATAATCAATTGAAAGCAAGTCAAATAAAGATTAACGGAATGTAGACTAATCTTTATTTGATTGTAGTTCCTCCAATTCATGGTAAAGTAAAGTTTCTTATACTCACTGAAGAGAAAAGACAAGTAATTATAGATAAACAAAGACAGTGTCCCAAGTAATTTGGAAAGAAGGCAGTGTCACATTATTATAATCAGCTGTAAAAAGCTTCATTTAGCCGAACCATCATCCATTTGACATTAACCTTCCTAATTATGCTTATCCAAACTTCTCACACTTGCAGTTAAACATTTTATTCTTCATTTCTATGTATCCGAAGATCTAAACTTCATATTCAAACGCAAAGTTTTGTGAAACAAAATTCAAATTGAATAGGACACTTAACCAAGGTCTAAAGTTTCTGGTTGCATATTTCTTGGTTCTTAAGGATGTTTAGATGAGGGTCATACCCTTAGAGGTGCTAGATACTTAAGTGACAGCTCTGTTAGTGCTAGTGCGTCACCACTGCGTGCCACTTCATCAGCACTTATACCAATCCTTTCTAGAAGCTCATGACGACCTGTTTCATTTATTAAAAATAAGTCATAACTACAAGATTAGTTAAATTGTCGTCATTTGAAAGTTTTTGATATGGACAATGTCATATCCAGTAGTATATAATATACAACAAGGTAACGTCCTTGTACAGAAGGAGGCTAGAGCAAAATCCCAGAATAACAATAGATTCAACATAGAAACTTCTCCTTAGGGAAAGGGAAAAATATGGAGGAAAAGACTCACTTCATTAATGACAACTACTGCTACTTTTTTTTCTTGATCAGTTGTAACTGATGACTGTTTTCCCTCTCGTAAATGAGGAGCTGGAAAGAATGACTCAAATCGTTACAAGAACGGGGACAACTACAACAATCAAATGAACCAGATTCTCTAACTTGGACACCACTCTACACAGTGAACTTAGGTGTGAAGTACATCACAATCCCTTTTGGCTAAGGAGGAGATTATGCAAAGCCAAAGCACAAGAAAGTGTTGATCTGGATATTGCACATGCTTCTAGCCTAACTTGACACAAATTTCAGAGAAGGGGAATGATGTTTTCTGGGAGATGTTATCTCTGCAAGGAGGAGGAAGAGGATGCAAATTATCTGTTTCTAGTTTGTACACTTCTCAATGGTTTCACAGCTATGGAAGTTCCTCCTAAGCATTTTTAATATGCAACAGACTATACTAAAATTCTATACCAATACCAAGAGAAGGGGAGCCTTGTCATAACTAGAAAGGTTACTGCCATGTGACCTGGGAGGTCACGGTTACAAGCCGTGGAAACAGCCTCTTGCAAAAATGCAGGGTAAGACCACATACAATAGACCCTTCTGGTCCAGCCTTCCCTAGACCCCGTGCATAGCGAGAGCTTTAGTGCACCAGACTGATTTTTAATAGACTATACCAAAATAGTGAAGAACCTACAGCAGCATTGAAAAGCAAAGGAGATTGCATAGGACAAGAATATGTGACACAGTGCCAGTTTGCATCTGGTCGGTGTTTTGGACAGAAAGGAATGAAGAATTTTTAGAGCAAATCAGAAAGCATTTACGAGTTTAAATTTATGATTTCTTTCTCTTCTTTCTGTAGACATGATGTATATGATATAGGAAATATGATAGAATTGCTTAGTTTTTCGGTAGATAGTACTGAGGAAGCAGAGGTATAGTAATGCACCATGTAGGCATGTACACATGCAAATGCAATACAAGCTTAGTGCTATTTTTTGAAGCAATAAAATTAGCTACTTATCGAAAAGGACAACCTTCCTTGAGGTAACAACCTAGATTATCAGAAAAATGTCAGCTTATTTGAAAAATATCCCTTTTCTCTATACTCATCAATTTGTTTTACTATATCATGAAAAAGGACAGACCTTTCTGCGCATTTGGGGTTCAAGTCATTGCAAGATTAAACCTAGCTCCACCTTTTGCTACACTTCCACTTAAATACTATAAAGCAGCAATAGTTGCCTTAACACTAATGTGCCATCAAATAATTCACTTAATTTGAGTTGGAAAGGGTACTTATTGAAAAAATGAAAATAATCAGTAAAGAAAAAACTACACAGAAGTAAAACTTTCTCGAACTCTATCTACACAGAAGTAATCAACTAAAGCAACTATCACCTTTTGGAGTTCCACAATCTGTTCTTGAGTTATCTAAATATAATTATTTGCCTCTAGAAATGTGACACTGGGTTATCTCTAATTAGTTTCTATTTAACTGGATGGCTGAACTGTTATTATTTTTCTTTTTACTGTTCTTTCATGTCAAAAGTCCTGATCATATTCTAATTTATTTATTTTTTGATAAGGTGAAATTTTATAAATGTAACAAACATCAAGTTGTTATAGAGAAGAGAACACATCAAAGGTAGTCATCACTAACTGTGTAGTGAGCTAAATAAAGTGAACCATGGCCTCCACATCATAAGTATCATGTTCATTTGCCACATTGCTCCGAAAAGAAAGCAAAGAAGTACAATTCTCAAGACTGGTTACATTCTCCTTTTTACCTTGAAAATCTCTAGTTTCTCTCTTTCCAAATAATCCACCAGATTGTCTGATCATATAATAGCATTATGAACAAGTAAATTCTCATTACTCTAAGCTTTTTAGAAGGAGGATCTTTTTTTTCACCTACAGATACCAGTAACTTTGTCTATTATAGGTATAACTCATACGCCAAAATTTTGTAATAAGAGTAGTATACTGGCTCCATTTTTGGAATTTAGCATAAGAAACTTTGCAGCTGTTAGTTTAATACCTTTTTTTACAAGGCAAGTTAAAATCCCTCAAAGTATTGATCTTGACAAAGATAAAGAGTTAATTTAAATCCTTTAAAGTAATCATCTTGTCAGTATACTTCAATAATAGAGGAGGAACTAGAAAGATCTGATATAAATTTATAGAAATTAAACAGAAACTTTTTATTGGTTTATTAAAAAACTCAACTTGTATACATAGGTCACTCACAATGTAACAGATCTTATTATGTTGGGAAGACTTGAATTTTGATATCTTGATTCCATATCACGGGTATTCAGGTAATGAACCGTGCCAATTACTTAACAACATTTTGAATAGACATATTATTAACTTCTTTTTCATTAGGATAGACATATTATTAACTTAAAATTATTGATTTATAACTGAGCAAGTTCTGAGCTTCTGGCAACAACTATTTGGCAATCAATTAGTTCACATACAAAGTGCATACTAGCTTTATCGTTAGCATGTGTAAATGCAAGATTCAAACAGTCATTGACCACATCAGATCCCTTCAAACTTGGGATTCAACATGTTTCTAGTAATAAGCAGACAAAGGAAATCATATTCATCATCCATTTTTGGATGGCATCATCTCAAGTTATTGAGAGAGAAACACATTCCATAAACACGGGTAACAGATGATCTAACTATAGGGTTACAAAGAATGTTGAACAGATACAAAAGATCCTTTTCCAGTAATTTCTAGTTTACTTCAGTTTTTTTAAAAAAAAAGTAATTTCTAGCTTTCTACTCATAACAGTTGCCAGAAAAAATTTCTCCCTTGAGTAAATCCTTTTTCATTAAAAGGGAAAAGCGCAGTATTATATGCTTTTTGATGAATGAAAGCACATGTATAATATGGTAGTTATAAACTGAAGTACAGATCGAAACCATAAACCTTACCATGTTGGCAATAACTTGCATAAATAGCATTGTTTACAACACCATACTGATCCAATTCATAGTCCCGGACTTTGAGTTCAACTTCATGGAACTCAGCCATTCTGCAAAGCAAGAGCAAAAGGTAAGCTCCTATAAATAGGAAAAAATAGACTATGTCAATGAGCAAACTAAAAATATCAATTCTTGCTGAAACTTAAAATGAAACTACAAGAAAGGGGAAGCCTATAAAACGCTCGACACAAAAAGAATAAAAGGTTTTCCATTTTTCTTCCCAAAAAAAAAACCTTTTCCAGAATTCTGATAAAAAAAAAAAACATTATTCAATCAATCAGTTTCCACCAATTATAGAAATTGAAAATGCATACCCCTTCATTCAGATGGAGAAAACATAGGTTCTAATCAAGTTCAAACCTAACAGAAGCTACAGCAAAACCAATCAATCAACTATATCTAAAGCCCAAACTAGTTAAAACAAACTACATAACTCCTCTGCCCATTCAGTTGAAATCAAGTGGACACAAGCCAATGAATACAATACTTAAAGAGTTTCTGATCATAATTAGACTTACTTTACCCTCATTGACAACCTAGACAACCCTCATCCGTCATCCAAAGCATGATCAGGACTATGTTTTGTCATATAGGATGAATTTTGAATGGAACTGTAAGTTACTACCCGTGACACCTTCCTATATTCAGTAACAATTTGACTTCAAAATTCCAATTTTACGAGATCACCCTGAGAAACCTTTCTATATTCGATAACAATTTGATTTCCAACTTCCCATTTTACAGAGATCACCTTGAGACACCTTTCTATATTCCGTAACAATTTAACTTCAATTTTCCACTTCACAAGATCACCTGAGACACCTTTCTACAGCCGGTAACAGTTTGACTTCAAACTTCTCACTTAATCATATCACATTTCTATATTTAATAACACTTTTCACTTTTCCATTTCATTAGATAATTTATAACAATACAATATATCCATACATACACATATATATAGGTTGATTTAGATCACAAATTTTAAAGGTCTTCCTTTTATCCATAAACTCTGCGCCTAATCAAGTACTTCAGATAAACTGAGATTGATGGAGTAAGTGATATATATATAAACATACCCTTGGCTACCCTTGAGATCAAAAGCATGAGCTCCAAAACTCCTCAATTTACTGACGGATAACTTTAAATTTGGAAGCAGGAGCCGCCGGTGAGGACTGACCGGTATTGTAGACGGTGGCCGATGATTCGGCAACAGTGAGTTACCGACTGAAGTGGATCCGATGCTGCGAATCAAAGGGGAAGCGATGCATTGAGACATTTGTGCGTCTAAAAAATGGTGAAGAATTTGCAGAGGTAGAATAGACGTAAATTAGAAGAATTGGGAAATTTGGTTATGTATATGTATAGGCGTTAACACGTTGTTTGGATCTAATTAGCCACTAGTTAGTTTAAATATCATATTTATTCGTTATGTATTTTATTTTATTTATAAATTTATTATTCAAATTATAAATATATAGTATGTAATGTAATATATTATAAAATAACACGTAATAACAATTAAAAATTTTGCTATACCGTTATTATGGAGCACATGATAGACTCGTGACAGCGGATTGGCAAAAACAAGGTGAGCTCAAAATGTGTTGTTTAGGTGATGGTTCCTACTTGCTAGGACGTCTGTATAGGGAGGCAAGTGAACGATTTTACATTAATTTGGATCAATTAAATGAGTTAAAGTTAAATTAATATTTTTTTTTTGAATTTTATCAAATAATACGGGATGTAAACTGCACTGGTAAGAAAATCATACAAGAAATTTAAACCGTACTAGGCAAGCTTATGTAACAGATTCAAGGGATCAATCCCGAATCATTCGTGTGAATAACCATCCTCCAAATCAACTGAATTATCTCAAAGGACAAATTAATATATTATTATTGTATATAAAAATAAATTATACATTGATAGTTTTGATAATTTTATTTGAACTCTAAATATATATATGGTTTAGAGAGGATATTGATATGTTAATGTAATGTATATGATATGTATGTATAAAATACATTTATTTAACATTAAATTTGTGATGTATTTAATATATTTATACATAATTATACATATTTAAAAAATAATGAAAATATAATTATCCAGATACATAAATATGTATTTGATATAATTATACCTTAATTAGGTGTTCTTTTATGACTTTTTGGTACCAATTACATAGCAAAGAAAAAAGGGGAGTCACAAGGAAAGAGTGGGAGAGATCATATAACTATTTTAAAGTAATAATAAAATTTAATTAATATGACAAAGAAAATTTGTCTGATTAAATAATTTTTGTATAAATAAATAAATAATATTTATAATTATATAAAAATCGAAGCATATCTTAACTAAAAAATATTATCAAAAAACCAATATGTATGCATATTTTTTGAATTTCGATATAAAGAAAAGATAATTTTAAAGGAAACATCTAGTAATTTTTTCATTATATCAAAATTTCACACATTCATTCTTTCACCACTCAAAATTCCAAGGGCATGTCTGTCATTTAACATCAATCTCTATCTTCCTTAATAAGAAAAGTTAATTACGATTTTCCCAACCACTAAAGTTCTTGAACCTTCATCAAATGTCCCTCCAATTACCCTTCAAGGGTATTTCAGTCAATTCATAATGCTTAATCTTATTTATTAAAGATAATTATTATCATTTCACTCTTATCCGTATTCTACTTTGTTAAACCGACTTTAAAATAATTATTTTTTTCCCCAAATATAAAAGGATTTGGAAAAAATAAAATAATATAAAAGTACAGAAAAGCCCCAGAAATTTTACCAAACCCTAATTTCTCACTCCGAAACAAACGTTCTTCAAGACTTTTTCCCTCCTCTCCTCCTCCTTCTTCTTTTCCTCTTTCTCTCTCAACAACACAACTCCTCTTTCCCTCATCGTCTCTGTATCTCTCTCGTCTTCTCTGTGGAATTTTGTTTATTGATAGGATAGTAAACGTCCGATCTAGGAGTATTCCGTTCAGATCTGTGACGAGGATTGAGATTTCCGACCTCACGCGCCGAGATCTGGGTGATACGCGCCGGGATCAGTTAAAAGGAGGTATGGTAGTGAATGGTAGGCCGATGAAGAGGTTGAAGAGGAGAGTAACGGCAGACCTCAACGATTTCCTTACCTTCCCCGACGACGGTAATACCGCCGGTACGGGACCGTTCAGGACGACGGTGAAGGAGTTTTTATCGAAACATGCGCTTTTGCCGCCGCCTTCTTCGTTGTTTCCTCACCTTCTGACCTGGCAGATCCTCTTCCGCGTCGGAGACCTCACTGACGGCGACGGCGAGTCTTCTCCGGCTGTTGTCTGCCTCGATGTTATCGAAGAAGACGTCGCCAGATGTAGATCCGTTTATTGCGACCAGTGCCGAGTCGTTGGTGAGTTTTCCCACCGATAAATTAAATCTGTTCATACTAATTTTGGAGGTGTTCGCCGGACTTCCGTTACGTTCGATGGACTCAATAAATCAGAACCGTTGATCTCATGAAATCAGAACCGTCCAGTTGTCACTCAGACGTTGTATTAAAAAAATTATTAGTCTACTAAAAACTGAGCTAAAACAGCGCCAGCTCACATTGATCCTTTTCTTAATTAACAAGTAAAAATTATTAATTAATTATTGATTAATTTAAAAAATTAAGAACGTGGGGTCCAATTTAAGTGTGGGTCCTGATAATTGATAATTGCTACAGTCAGTTGCCAAAGTCTTTTTCTGTTGAATTTACAGATATAACCTTCCTGGATAAAGGGAATGAAAACGACTTGTAAGTGTCACTTGTGTAGCGGACAATTACGTAATTTTTGTAGGATGTGAGCCTCATTCTACTGGTCCTTGACCAAATTGCCTTGATGATGTGGCATGATGACGACGTTTGTGAAAATTAGAGTAGTAATCTTTGTAATAGAGAAAAAAAATTGCGTAGCTAAGCAAAAACTATCACTAATTTTTAAATTCATTTGTCTAATTATAATTTTTAAGAAGTATATTACGATTTTTAGACAATATTTTTGGATATTTGATAATATGTTTTGTAGTTTGAAAGCAAATCAAAGAATTGGACTGAATTGTGTTCTTCTCTTATTCGTTTATAGGTTGGAGCAGTAATCCAGTCTGTGCAAAACGTTTCCATTTTATTATTAAGGCAGATGGAAACTCAGTTGGGGGTTATAACAAATCCTGTGCTGGGTGTGGTGAAGCTCTTCAGTTATCGGAGGCTAGGTAAGAATTTTAACACTCCACCTGTGGATTATCTTTGTTACTTTGAAATTTTTCTTGCTTGCTTTTGGTGTGTGTTTATGTGGTGACATTCATATTTCGTACATTCCCGCTTCGCGGTCCTTCATATGTTCTATTGAATTTTGTAATATGATTTAGTCATTTCGGGAACATGTTGAGGTTGCTTTACATACTTTTGCCAATGGCTGTAAACTTTTTTATTGTTTATCAAGATCTTTGTTTTACTGAAATATGTGGGGCTAAATACATTAATTTGTTTTGTCAGGTGCAAGTCATGCAATCATGTCATGACTGCAGAAGATGTTGAGGATTGGATGTATAATCAGTTGGAGGATACCAGTCATCTTCTGCATGGTGTGATTCATGCCAATGGATATGGTCATCTTCTCAGGGTAAACGGTAGAGAAGGTGGATCCAGGGTGCTTTCTGGAAGTCATATAATGAATTTCTGGGATAGGCTCTGTAAAGTTCTTGGAGCAAGGTAAGCATAATTTGTATTAGATGTTGTGTCGTTGGAATAATAAAACTTGACATGTTACCCAAGTACTGAAGGCAATTTTCTATAGTTTGGTTCTCGAATGAACTGTATTTGATGATTTAGTCGTGTATTTCTGTATGATCAGAAAAATCAGCGTGATGGATGTTTCAAAGAAGTATGGTTTGGAATTACGTCTACTACATGCCATCACGAAAGGTCACCCATGGTATGGTAAATGGGGTTATCAGTTTGGTGCTGGTAGTTTTGCTCTGACTCAAGATTCTTATAAACAAGCTGTAGAGAACCTTTCTTCTCTGCCCTTGACCATCTTTTTATCTCAAGGACGGAAGCCTCGCACTCGTCTGCAGGACTTGATTTCATTTTATCAGTCCTTGTCAGATAGTGAACTTGTAAATATTCGAGACCTTTTTCTTTTCTTAACTAGTTCGATCCGTGATGCCCATAAACCTGGTTCTGGAGCTGATGAGGCCACTTGTAAGAAGCGTAAAACTTGCGACTCCAAGGTCTTGTGTTCATGGACCAGTACTGACATTTTACGTGTTGAAGAAGCAATGTTTAGAGTACTACGGGCTGTCTCTGGGCCCAATTGGGTGAGCTGGCGTGCTCTTAGAGGTGCTGTGTGTAAAGCTGGTCCTCCTGAACTCCTTGATTATTGCCTAAAGGCACTCCATGGAAAGCAGGTAGCTGACGGAATGGTTGTCAATGTCCGCAGCGTTTCTGGTTCTGGTGCTATGGAGTACAAGTCAGTAATCCATTCTTCTTTGGAGTCACATTTTGTGCATTGTAGATTTTTTTTGCTTTCTCACTGATTTTTTTTCTGACTTGATGCAGAATTGAACGTTGCAACCCAATGGTTAATGTAAATACAAATGAGAATAGATTGCCTTGTACTCCCAACCTCCCATCTGAGGAACATCTGCGTCGAGATCTGAAGTACTTGTACGATTGCATGCTAAACCCATCGACGATGTCTAATCATGTTCCCTTGATCAAAAGGGAAATTGCAGTTGACTCTGCTACTACTGTTCTTGATTGCAAGCAATTTTTGAAAGTATATCAACCTGAAAAATTCTTGCCTATCCTTAAATCAGATGCAATCCAGGTGCTTTGTGAGGTGGACATCATGGAACAATCTGATGTACATTCCAGAAACCCTCCTCCAGAATTATTGATTCTCCCCTCGGATGCTACCATTTCCGACTTGAAGGCAGAGGCATCAAGGATGTTTCAAGATGTTTACCTGATGTTCAAAAGATTCCAAGCTGATGAGCTAGTTGGATATGGTGGTGTGAATGAATCTACTCAGATCAAACTCCTTCTAGGGTCTGCTGAATTTGTTACAGTCAGAGGAAAATTCCTGGGGAAAAATGGGCTGAGCAAGTATAGAATGGAAAGGGGAATGGAGAGATGGACTGTAGATTGCTTTTGTGGAGCAAAGGATGATGATGGGGAGAGGATGTTAGCATGCGATGTGTGCAGTGTTTGGCAGCACACTAGATGTGCTGGGATCCCTGACTTGGATGCTGTTCCTGCAAGGTTCATTTGTCTCAAGTGCAGATGTCTTCATAAGACTACTAACCCAAGTGGTAATTGCAAGGATGAATCAGTTGCTGGTGTGGGATTTGAGAAGAACCTGGCTCATGCTGTCTAAAGTGTGCTGGGATTATTTAATTGAGACCTTATCAAAGAGTATAAATAATTAATAGCATTGATATCTATGAGATTGGAGGATGGCTCTATTCGAGGTATATCTACTTTTGTTATACATATGGTATGGTCTGTACTAATAGGACTTCTCTCATACATTACTCAGTGTTTCTGCAGTAAATGGGGTCTCATTCTTGCTTGCATCATTGGTGCTGAGAATATTTTGCAGAATCTATGATGTTCATGGGTGGTGAAACTTTAAACTACTTTTAGAACTTGGAAGATTGAAGATGGTGTGATCAGCCAACTCTCTCCTAATAACCAGTGACAATGCGATTCATCTGCTTCCTCCTGAGTTGTGTTTCCAGGATGCAGGCTAGCGTTGCTAATGAGGAATAGCCTGTGCTGCAATTTATTGAATTTAGATTGAGACAAGCATGACGGAGGTTTATCAAATTGTTCACCTAAGCATCATTTAGCTTCCCTTACGTTCCATGTTGAAACAAACCGGTGAAGTGCTGTCTGAGCGTTGATAGAGTTCACAAGATACGTGCAGAACAAGCTTGCTCACAATATGTATATAATACCTTTCTTTTTTTAAATACCCCTTGATGTCAAGTTGTGGCTTGAAGCAAGTCTTTTCTTGTCATGGCAAGCTGAAGAAAGTAAGTTTGCTGTAGTATATTCGAGGAGTATTTTTACAATCTTGTGTTGGTTGAGACTTGGGTATCAGTGTGAGTTTCTAGCCATGTTTACGCGATGAGGACTAGCCTCTACTCAAATGTTTCTTCTCTCATCTCTATTTAATGGAGTTAGAAACAGTGCAACAATGCTTATTCCTTCTGAAATTTAGATTATGTTAAAATGCTCTATGTTAGCTTTATGATCTACAAGTTTGTTTAGGCTTTAACCTTGTTTCTGTGAATTGTCAAAACCCGCTTATTATAATGAAAAAAATGCTGCAATAATTCTTTTTAAAGAAAAATATTCCGTACAGAAATCATGGTTTCGAGTTAAATATTTGTTAGTAGGAGTAGTTCGTTATAATTTTCGTAAATGTTTGGTTGATTTGACACGAAGTTTCAAAAATATACGAGGATACCAAATATGTGGTCTTATAATGCATTAACATGTTCTTTTAATTTTTTATCTTAAATAATTATTAGGTGGAAAGTTCCAATTAATGAATTGAAAAGAAAGATGTATTTTTTAAAAAATAAACTGTAAAGGGAAGTGAAATAAATTAGATAACATGTTAAATGTATTTCAGATAATGATCGTGAAAAAATGGTGTTATTATAACATGCAGTATTTTCACTCACTAATTGAAGTGTAAAGTGCGATGCATACATATAAAAAATATTTATTTTTAAGTATAAATTTAGTGTGTTTTATGTCTTTTGTCTTGAAATAATATCAGAATTTGAATTAATAGGATTTACATTTCACAATATCTCGTTATAAGTTTTCTTATTCGATAATCAATAAATGGACTTTTACTTTTCAAATCTATGTACCATCTCAAACTTTGATCATAATGTATATTCATTGGAGAAACAAAAACAATGACAAAAAAAGAAGAAGATGATAATGGCTAAAGCAGTATTAATCAATTATGAGCTGGTTGGGTAACAATCATATATAGTATTAATTCTCTTTATTGATCTTCGAGCGATGTTGGTTAAAAATCAAAATATTCTATTTATCAAAGGCGATGAGGTAAATTTCTATGTTCACGTGGAGTATACATGTATTCATTAACTTCGCAAGACATCATGTATTATGTATGTCCATCTCGAGAAATTAAAAAAATAAAATTAAATATAGTTATCAATATCCTCGTAAAAAGCATGAAATGGTGCTTTATACTGCTAGCACAAGTTAAAAGATCCGCCGATGCAACCAGAGTTTTGTCAAATCTCTTTTTGACTTTTCAATTCTTGGATTCGCTTCTCGAACTATGTAGTGTAATTGTGATTATATGTTCAAATTAATGATATTATATACACATATGCACATATATATTATAAAATTGGCTATTCACATTTTTTTATACAAGGAAACCTGCAATCGCTAACATGTTTGAATTGATTTATTTTAAACATTTTAAAATATAGTGTTCAAATAAAAAGAAATATACTTTTAAATAATCATTTTTAAGTTCTAAAAAATACAAATAAGATTAAAGAAATTAAATTTCCTCTAACTTGTGAGTATGACAGTAGTCGGATCCTTAATCGGATACAAATAGTTTCATGTTAAACGGGCGGGCGGGTCTAAGCCCATTAACCGAACCGTCAATAATTAGCGTTGTTTAAAAGCTACGTTGCCTATTTGTATGATACAGCGACCTCCTGATAGGGCTTTTTCCGACCAAAACACACACTCTAACTCCGCCGAAGTAGCACAAACGCTAGCTTCCGGCGACCTTTTCAGGTGATATTTCTGCTGCTTTCAGATCGAAAACGAGCAACTAGTCGTCCGTCGGCCGGCAACATCTTCCTTGTACATCTCAGGTAGCGCCTTTAACCCTAGCTGTTACGATTCCGATTTCTATTCGGTTTCTCCATTACTTTATCAACTAATGTGATATTTTTAGAGGAACTTTCAAAAATAACAAAGATTTGAAACATAATGAGGCAACAATAACTGTAGTTTGCTAAATACATAGTTTACATGTTAGAGGGAGGGGAGGAGAGGAGAGAAGAGACATGGATTGTATTTGTATGTACGTTGGATAATTGTATATAAGTAACTAGTATGTGTATGTATCAATGACTGTTTTTGTGTACATGTGATTAGTATGTATATGTATCAATAAATACAATAGTATTAATGAATACAATTTGTATCCATGAATAAGTTGTGTACAATTATATTAATTATTTTCCCATATTTTTATGGCCGAGGCTTATATATGTGGAAATCTATTTCTGAATGTGGATTTCTGTACATCCATTATCAAGCTATTGGTGACTTCATTCAACCAGGGACTTCTAAAGAGTAGCCAAAAGGATGATTGGCTTTGCATAGCCGAGATTAGCAAGCATACGGCAACCTAAATAAGAATATAACGTTTGTTGCAAGTTGCAGCCTTTTTAATCGATATTTTTGGGGCTTATAGATTTAAATCAAGCATTTAGTAGTTGGTCAGCAACACCTCCCCTTGGCATATTACGTAGAGCCTTAACTCTAGCACGTTAGGTTTTTTATTTCTGATTTTGTTTCTGTTTCCTTTACCTTATTCACATTCCACCATAATGTTTACAATATGCTTGTATGGATAATTTGACATATTCAGTTTTTCTTGTTTTGCCTTAATTGAGGGGGAAAATCAAGTCCAGAGTTGTACTTCTGCACATAGATGCAGTGTTGTCATTTAAGCACTGTTTTTACATTGATTTACATGACGTTTTCAAGTTTTACTTTCTTAATAATGGATCTTCTTATTGTTTCCTTGTTTATTCATTTCGCAGTATAATGCATATACCGAGTGCATAGGATTTCTTTCATTCATTGAGGCATTATATGTAAGTGGAAACAGTCTCCTTTACTTCCGTTTCATTGAATTTGCTTTAGACGTATATTTCTACTTCAACAACCAATTGAGAATGATCTGCGCGTTCTGTCCTTTTTGTAGCTTAACTTGGACACTCCAACAACTGCTGGGAAAGATTTGACTATCCAACCATGTTTGGGTCCACGAATGGTAAGTACTTGCAGCTGTCTCAACATCTTTTTTATACTTGAGAAATCTATTCCCCCCTCTCCCCCCTTTACTTCTATTGAAGATAGTTATGACTTGTAGCTTTACTTACATTTTCGTTGAAACTGATACTCCTAACCAGAAATAAAGGATTAAAAAGGACTTGCCCATTCTTATTTTCAATAGCTGCTCTTTTCCACAGTGCACCCGCTCATCTTTCCATTTATTTGCTTCATTTCATAGAAACTATGCTATTTCTTTTCGATTTGTGTAGTATTTTCTGAAATTTTCTCGTCTATGGTACAATTGTTAGTCTTCATTTTCCTCTTATCGTATACAGTGAGGATGTTCACTGCTGACTGCTTTCTGTTTGTTTCAGCTTTCGGGCAGTCATCTTCTAGCCCATTTGGGTCACAATCAGGTTTCGGGCAGACAAGTAATAACCCATTTGCTCCAAAACCTTTTGGCAGTACAAATCCATTTGGTTCTCAATCAGGTGCTTCCTTTTTTGGTAGCACTTCCACTGGAGTGTTTGGAACCCCCCAATCTTCTTCACCTCTGGGGTCTACATCAGTTTTTGGTGCATCATCCTCACCTGCATTTGGAGCTTCTACTTCTACTTTTGGCAGTTCATCACCAGCATTTGGGAGTAAGTATTTGTCTCTTCAAGCTTCATTACATAATTGTGTTATATATATATTTTTTCAGAATGCAATCAATGCTTCATCTCTACAAGCTTCCTTACATAATTGTATTTTAGATATCTTTTTTCAGAATACATTCAATGTTTTATTGTATTCTATAGTGTTGCTTACACCATATGTGTTGATACCATTCATCATGATTCTGGGTTTACATCTCAGTGGCCCATGAGGTGGATAGTTAATGATCATTTATTATGCATGTGTCAATGACATTAGGGCTGGCTCACCATTATCAGTTACCACCACTCACCCCCACAATTACCATCCTCAACAGTCGCAACCACCACCGCGACCACAGTGCCAATTATTACAATCAACTATCATCGCTGTTAGACAACTACCAATCATCACTATCCGCCACCATTATATATAAGACAGCCACCATAATGATTCGCAACCATCATTTCCTATCACTATCATTCACCACCACCAACTATCTTTATCAACCACCACTTCCAGCCACAACTAACTCCTACCTCTAACACCTCCAGTAGCCAACATCATCCTTCATCGACACCCACAACTACCACTGCTAGCCAGCACTACCAACCATCTTTTGATTTTTAAAAATATTGTATTGATTTAGCGTTAGATTGATTTGGTATTTCATTAAATTTTATATTAACTTATTTTTAAATGATTTTGTAAAACAAACCAACTTAATTATTTAGCATTCAAGTCTTAATACAACGATAGAAAATATAACAAACCCAGTATAAGATGTATGTAGCCTTACCCCTACCTTTTAGAGAAGTTGTTTTTACTCGAACCTCGTCAACCGTCCTCCTTTATTGGGGCTTAAGATCATCAATGTAAGCGAGCTCACACAAGCGGAGTTATATTCAGATGTTGACAACAAAGTCTTTTTGTTTAGTGTATTCAGATTCTAACATCTTTGTCTTGATCAAAAACCAAATGCTAAGTAGTAAGTACCAATGCCTGCATAAAGCTCAAGTGTATTATTTGTCTATTCAAATGAATTTGTGTTGTTATTCTCTTACATGATTATTAATGATATTTCCTATTTAAACCTTGTATCTGGAAATATTTTATTGATTACGGAGAAATATGCTGTTTCGAGCTTCAAAACATGGTAAATACTGGGCGTGCATGTCTACCCTCCTTCACCTGTAGACTTTGAATCAGGGGAGTATACACATGTGAATTTTAGTGCTAATATTTTTTCCTGAAAAAAAAATTCATTTACTTGTTAGGGAGGTTATTAGTGCTAATGCAATTTTTATGTAAGAGACATCTTTTCTTTCTTGATGGGAAGAGTGATCTCTATCTATTTTTTCTTTTTGCTTCGTTCATTGTAGTTCTTTCTTTGCATTTTTTTCTGTTATAGACTTCTAGTATAACAATGAATGCATATTCTTTAATTTTCTGAGGTCAATGAAACCCCTTTACTAATATTTTTGTGATGTAAACCGTATACTATTTGCAATGTGCATTTCCCAGCATTTCCCCTTCACTAATATTTTAGTGGCGTTAACTGTATGTTGTTTACAGTGTGCATTTTCCTGCATTCTCCTTAGACTGGGAATCAGTTGACATTATTTAAGTAATTGGTGTAATTTTGTTTTAATTGTGTTATAGACTCAATGTGAGGGAACAGTATTTGTTTGTTCTTCAATTCTGAAAGTGTCTTGATTGTGAAGGTTCATCAGTATTCGGGCAAAAGCCAGCTTTTGGCGGCTTTGGTTCAAGCAGTGCTCAAACAAGTCCATTCGGCAGCTCGTTTCAACAATCACAGCCGGCATTTGGGAGTGGTCTATTCGGCTCATCTACACCTTTTGGTACTTCAAGTCAACCTGCATTTGGTACTCCGAGTACTCCAACATTTGGTTCATCAACGACCCCTGCTTTTGGTGCCCCAACGAGTACACCAGCTTTTGGTACATCAAGTACTCCAGCCTTTGGTTCTACACCTAATCCAACCTTTGGCAGTACAAGCAGCCCATTTGGTGTGACAAATCCTCCTGTTTTTGGATCTGGCACTCCGTCCTTTGGTGCTACCACTGCTTCTGCCTTTGGTTCCACATCAACTCCTGCTTTTGGTACTCCGAGTGCTCCTTCGTTTAGTTTTGGATCCTCTCCTGCATTTGGCCAATCAACATCTGCTTTTGGCAGTAGCCCGTTTGGCACAACAACGTCAGCTTTTGGTGCTCAAAGTTCTGCCTTTGGTAAGTTGTTTTTATATTCATGCAAGACAGACTGATAGTTTTGTTATTCCCCGTCTCAGTTTATGTGATGCTTTTCCATTCTAGTCTGTTCTTAAGAATTACTATCTTTCTATATTTCGGAACGATAACTTTAAACTATCATTTTACTCTAAATGAGATGATCTTGTAGCCACACAAATATCTATGACTTATTCTTAACCACAAGTTTCAGAATTCTCTTTTTTCTTGATTTCTCTGCCTATCACCGCATAAATTTGGCTGGAGTGAGTATGATTTTTGATATTATTTGTTCTTTCTGTAACTTTAAGGGTTTGAAAATCCAAGTTAGTTTATCATATTATTCATCTCTGATACTTTATCTTTTCATATGGTTTAGGAGCCCAAACTTCTGCATCATCTTTCGGAAACCCTAGTTTTGGACAATCTGCCGTTGGTGGTCAACGGGGCGGAACACGAGTTGCTGCTTACCAGGCAACACCTGATGCAGATAATTCCAGTGGTACCCAGCCTGCGAAACTAGAGTCTATTTCGGCCATGCCAGTTTACAAAGAAAAGAGCCATGAAGAACTTAGGTGGGAGGATTACCAGTTGGGAGACAAGGGTAAGTTTTAATGTGAATTATACTCTTGACATTTGTTGTTCTTTAAGGTGTTGATAATCTGAACCTCACATTACAGGAGGTCCTGCTCCTGCGGGTCAATCAACTGGTGGAATCAATTTTGGAAGCTCAGCCTTCGCATCATCATCAACTTCCCCTTTTGGCCAATCATCTGCAAATCCATTTACGTCCTCTACATCTTCCAACCCTTTTGCCCCCAAACCATCCACATTCAGTACTCCAAATTTTGGAGTCCCAACTACTCCGGCTTTTAATACCTCTGCCTTTCCAAGCTCAAATACATCTAATCCTTTTGGCTCTACATCCTCGACTTCCCCTTCCTTATTTGGATCAACTTCAGCTTTTGGACAAAGTACATCTCCGACCCTCTTTGGATCGGCTAGTGCTTCGGGTTTTGGGTCATCAACATCAATTTTTGGCTCCTCGTCTGCTCAGAATACTGCCTCAGCATTTGGTCCTAGCTTAAGCTTTGGTAACACCCAATCATCACCGTTATTCCAATCAACTACCCCTTCATTCGGACAGACGAACTCGGCCTTTGGACAGACCACATCATCTTTTGCCCAGACAACACCAGCTTTTGGTCAATCCAATTTGTTTAGTACGCCTTCTACTGGCTTTGGTAGTAATCTGTTTTCAAGTGCACCACTGCTAAATACAAGCAGTACAATGGGATTTGGCCAAACAACAGTAAGTTAATCATACATTGTATTCTATGTAATGTTCTTGTGTTGCTTCTTTAGATCTGTCTATCTTTTGGGGTCCCATTGCATTCATGGTTATTCAGATGATTTTCACAAATATTTGCTGTATGGATTTGTATGATGAACATGACTATCAGAGAAAATCGCAAGTTTTAGTCATCATCTTTGGCTGTTTGTCATCTTGGCTTAAGCTTCAGCAGTTAAGCTGTTACCTTTACAAGGTTAGCACCCCTTGGTGATTATCTTTTGGGTAGAGGTGCGAGTCGTGACCTGAAAGGCAGGGAGATGTGGGTAGTCACTTTCATGGTTAATGCAACACTGCGGTCACTTGTGAAAGATAAAAGGTTTCTGTTAGCAAATAGAACTTGGACATGAGCATATGCTTGATTTTTGGTATTTAAGTAGGAAATAGAAGAGTACGTCACTTCATAAATCGACAGGTATTAGAAGACCATTCTTATATGGTTGCAAGGGTGTTCAACGCCAGAAATTATCAAGACATTTGTAATCACGTTTGAGAAAGCGAAACACCTAAATATTTATGCTTATATCTTCAATGCTCTACCATTAGGTTGTCGTTAATTCTCTCGAGGTTGACTTGCTTTGTGTATCTGTTTGATCAATTTTTTGTTTCCTTTTGCTTGCTCTAAAGTTATATCATTTGCTCTCTAAGCTATATTGAGCTGCCCCCCCTCCTCTGCCTCTTATCTAGTTGTCTGCCTAATACACCCTTTTCTTTGGATTTGAAGCCCTCTCTATCAACTCCTTTTCAACTGACTCAGCCTTCTCAGAGTTCTGCTTTTGGGTTCAATAACTTTGGTCAGACACAAGGAGGTAATTGAAATGAGATATTTCCTTTTGTAGTTGGTGAGATTGGTGATGCAAGTACTAAATCTGTCTCTTGTTCTAATTTACAGCTGCTGCAAGTGGTTTTGGTGGCACTCCCAGCCTTTTCAGTCAGCCGTATGTAACAGCTCTTTAACTGATCCTTAAAATTTCTTTTTACAATGTAAGCACATGCATATGTAGCATTAGAGGAAGTTGTCATCTAGATTTGGTCTAACTTGCGAATATAATCTTGATGTCACTTACAGCCCCTTTTATCAGTTTACCTGTAGCATTACTTCCGTTTAGCCTGTACTGATCATGTTTGCCTCCAATTCTGGAATTATGCAGTAATTTCTTTTAATATTTGTCAATTTCTTTCCATTGATCCCCTTCCCCAAAAGAAGAATGCAGTAAAAGGATTAAAGGGCAGCCTATTTCTTCAGATGACCCAATATGACCTTAAATAGAGTTTATGTTATCAAGATGGGGGTATACATGAGCTATGTGATTTCATGAATAATAGACTGTCACGAGTACTGCCATAGGACATGTTCATTTCTTGTATATTTTGATCCTTCTGTTTCTGTTTTCCGCCCATATACTTCTCTTCTTTCATGATTATATGAACACCAGTAGCACTGTCAGAGGACATGTTCATTTCTTGAAGTTCATCTTGATCCTTTTATTCCAGTTTTTCGCCCATGCACTCCTCTTCTTTCATGATTGTTTGTATGGAACTGATAAACACCTGTTGCTACAGGCCAGCTATCCAAAGCTCAGTTGTCGCACAACCTTCAGTTGTTACTAATCCATTTGGAACTTTACCAGCGATGCCTCAGATGTCAATTGGTCGTACTGGCACTTCTTCTTCTATACAGTATGGGATTTCTAGTTTACCGGTAAGTGTGAATGACATGCCTTCTTTACTTTAAGGGGTTGTGGAGAGTGGGGAAGAGGCTACCTTCCCTGCATTGCTTCTCTATGATATTCTTATTTTGGTTTGTGGATGGGGTCTGCTTTTTTTTTTATCTACTCCACTTTTTCTTCTTATTAACATAAACAACAACAGATACATAATTTGGTGCTCTTGCATGTTTTTCACTTTATTGTTCACAGGTGGTTGACAAACCTGTTCCTGTCCGGATATCATCATTACTAACTTCTCGACACATTTCTCAAAGACGGGTTAGGTTGCCGGCAAGGAAATATCATCCTAAAACTGAGGGGACTAAGGTGAAATGATGTTCTATTTATATGAGACCTCTAAATCCTAAATGAATCCATGGATCGAGTTTTAAGTGCAACACATTGACTGACTTTATGTGACTTGTGTTCCTTTGTAGGTACCGTTCTTTAGTGATGATGATGAAACACCAAGCACACCTAAGGCAGATGCATTGTTTGTTCCCAGAGAGAATCCAAGAGCTTTAGTAATTCGTCCAGTGGACCAGTGGCCTTCGAGAGGTGGTGTGGAGAAAGTATCACCATCAAAGCACATGTCTATCCCAGCGCATGAGAATGGTAAGTTATGGATTGTGTTTTACTAACTACATGGTTCTAAAGCCAATATTAGTCCTCTCGTCGAAGACGTTAATGAATAATGATAGATACAGGCAGATGCCAGCGCCCATGCCACCTAGCCCAGCACCTGTCCCTCGGCACCTACCCCCATTGCCGTGCCACCATAGTAGTTACCCAGTTTTCCTGCAAAATTATAGGGCAGTTACCTACCTGCCCTTAATCATATCCTTTAGATTGCAATAGCTCTACAGTTGAGATTATGCTTGTGGTTGTCATTTGTGTTGATTTGACCAATCAACTGGTGTCAGTCTTGATATTCTTAAGTAGGCATCTTTACTAATAAGGAGTGTATCTGTAGCAAGAAAGATAGCTTTAGCGTGTGGGAAGTTGCCACACTCAACCAAAATTACACCCTAATACGCAGTAGATACATGATAGGGTCTTGATGTTTCTGTTCATTTTGAGTCATCCATACCACTCGACCGAAGTTGCACCCTAACATACCAGAGGCGTGTTATTTGATTTTAGATCACCGAGCATATTAGAAACATTATGCTTTATTATACATTGCAATTTTCTGATTTTCTGCACAGGGTTAAATTGTATGTTGCTTTGAACTGATAGGAATCCCAGTAACTTCTCCCCTTGGTGGTTGAAATAACTTTCTACATGAAAGAACTTGGAATTTGAACCGTGGATTGCACGACTCCTCTTTTTGTGAATATGGCTTTTGGATTATAGTTGAATATTGCACTTTAAGATTTTTGGATTTTCCTTCAATGAGTATAAAAAAAGTAGCTTTAAAAAGATACTCCTAGTCCCTCTGTCCCAATGTCTGTCCCAATGTCTGTCCCAAAAAGAGTGCCTCTTTCTATATTTAGTAAGTTCTCCAACATTCTACAAAACAAGTTTGAATTCCACAAGATTTAGAGGACTACAAATTTTTAGTGCAAGGCCACGAGATTTCAATGACTAGAGATATCTTTAATGTAAGTCTACCATATTCATCCTTAATTTAAGACGACAATATTCTAAGGTCTTTCTTTGTTTCGTAAGTCTATGCCCAGTCAAACTAAGATACTTAAATTGGGATGGAGGGAGTATAATTTTTTTAGGCTCCAAAAATGTTAATCTTTGTAATGGATTTGATTCTCTTTAATAATAGAAGGCACTTTCAGAAGTTTTGAAGTTCAATATTTTGTTATTTGATCATTTTATTTGGCTTGAGTACACCATGGTAGCCCCTCAAACTTGGCCTGGTTTGTCAGTTAGACTCAACTTGCCACTTTCTTCTGTTAGAAGTGCATAATTGAAGGCACTTCCTGAAGTTTTGAAGTGCGATATGTAGTTATTTCATCATTTTATTTGGGCTCAGTATACCTAATAGCCCCTTAAACATGGCTCCATTTGTCAGCTAGCCACTAACTTTGCCACCTCCTCATGTTAGAAGTGCATCTCCTAAGTACCTCATTATGACGTGGCAATAAACATGAGTACATATTTTCTTAATAGTTGAGCCTAACCATTTGTTTCTTTGTCAGTCACCTTCTTTCCTTGGAAGAAGTTGCTGGATAAAAAGAACAAGAATCCGACGGCTTGCTAGGGGATAGGAATCTGAAATGAAAGAGGAGGGCCGGAACCCCCAACTTAAACACACATAAAAATAATGTCTTCTTGACCCGCAGTTGATAGCTCAATGGTGATGAAGAAAAATTGGATCAGACCCGGACGAATGAACTAGTGAATTGTGTCAACTTTCAATTCATTATTACTTGGGAAACAGGATGCAAAGGAGAACTTTAGGCCATGTAAATCTATAAATGACCCTGGAGCTACCAAAATCAAAGATTCCTTTAACAAGCGACTATAGTGAGCAATCACACAAATCTGAGACTTCCACACCCAAATTAACCAACAAATATTACAATGCATTCAAAATATGCTAGAGTGCTAAATAGGAAATCTATAGAACTATCAAACAAGGGATAAATTTGAAAAAATTTAAGCCTTGCTTGGCATTACCAAATGTGATTCTAATTTTGAATCATGTACGTCTTGCTTATAAGCCTCTCAATTATACCTCCATCCTCGTCTTTTCCCGTTGTAGAATTTTCAACGTTGCCTCTCTCTTCTAGAGCGTGTGTGGTTTTTGTGGAGTCGGTGTTTCCCAAATTGTCTTTCATCTACTGTTATGTGTGTTTTTTTCACTCGTCTTTTGTCTTGGTATGACACAGTCGATTTTGTGGACCTGTGTTTAGGAGACATTTTGGACCTTTTAACCTCTTATTTTTCTCAAGTAACAAATTATTTGAAGAACTGGAAAGAATGGTACCTTTTTTTGCTTGTGTTTGTCAGGTCTCTAAGTAGTCTTTGTATGTACTATGTCGAGTCTTGTTTTCAGAACTATTTGTGTTGTATATTGTGGGTCTTGTTTTTGCTGAAGAATGCATTTCTTATTCAGGTAAAACTGCTGAAGTTGTTTGTGCTCCAGTTAACGAGGCCAGTGCAAAAGATAAAAACAGTAAGTACTTTTTGATATCTTGTTTAAGTTTTTCAATAAGCAAAAAATTTTCTGAGTGTATCAATTTGTCAATAATAATTTTGGTTCTGAAAAAAACGATGTGAACATTTTTTGTTTGAGTGCCAAGTTTATCAGTACCATATACTACAAACAAATTCAACTCAGTAATATAATCCTACAAACAATCTAGGATATTTAGTTCTCATCAACAATTAAACTGATTGAAAGGAAAGGGATAAGTAGAATGGGAGAACTCCTGAAACAGTCCCAGGGCTTTGGTTAAATGTGAGAGTGCAACACAAGATGTATGGATTAGGTACACGTCAGGAGTACTAACCTGCCGTGGATTGAAGTCTGGTATTTTAAGTGAAGAAAAGATGGGTATGAATTTATCACAACAAGCTTGGAACCCTGCGCCAATGGGCCCTTGAAGATTTCTAGGTCATTAAATAAAAATGAGAACTTCCCTCAGCTAGAGGTTCTAATTTAATAGCTGGAACATTAACAGTGAAAATGGCCTCTGTAACAGCTAGGAAACAAATTATCAGTCTCCTTGAGACCCGCCACGTATCTCTGCAATAATGGATAAGTATTACTTTTAAATCCCCCCTTCCCCCCATCCATTTTGGCTCCATTTTTCTGATTATGGTAAGTATATTCTATATTAAGTTCCATTTTGTCCTGAGTTTCTAGCAGCTCCTTCAAGATTAAAACAATTTATCTCTAATCTTTGAGTCTAGAAGTTGACATCACGTAAACTATTAACTCCTTGCTGGGCAAGGCAGTAGATTCGCTTCCATGATCGGCACAAAGGATAGGCTACTTTCTCAAGCATAGGAGGATTGAGCTCTTGATTGAAACTCCCAGCATCTTTTACTTCTATCCTCCTTGGCTCTAGTCCACCTGGTTCAATTTTATATCATATTAATTGGCCTAATACCCTTTAAGACAATCTGCACTAAGAGTCTTGTATGTATGTAGTATTATCCCTATGTAGAATCTAATATTGCACATCTTGAGATCCCCTTGTAAAATAATGCATACTTACGATCCGAGATTTATGAAGAGAACAATGAGGTGGGCTGAGATAAAAAAAACTAGGTGTCTTTCCATCTATCTAAGAGTTAACTTTGATATTTGTTGCTGGTGGAAGGTAGATGGTATTAGTCAAGGTCATCAAGTTGGCTCAGACACTATAGCTATCCCAAAAAGATGAGAGATCCTAAAAAGTGAGTTGTTAAACTCTTTGGGGTATAATACATTTGAAATATAATAATTGAGTTGGTCCAACTCCAACAGTTTTTAACTTCAAACATGCTGTCCTATTTTACCTATATTAGACAAGCCTTTGTCCCCAAATAAGAAAAAGGAAAATGGAGAACTGGAACTAGCCCTTTGCTCTTTTCTGCTATCATGATAATAGCTGTTTAATTGAATACAAGTTAGAAGTTCGTTACTTGTTAATATGAGTGTTGCTTCTGCCTTACAATGTCGGTTACCAAGTTGTGACCAGAATCAAAACCACTATGTGATCTCATTTGCTGTATTTTTTCCTGCAGAAGATCTGGTTGAGAATGGCCTTGATAAAGAGGGCCTCGATAGTACCAAACTGAACCAGAAACCTAATGGTCTCCACGAAGGGCAACATCTCCGAAAAGGAGGAGGGTCTTCCATTACCCTTACTGGCCATCGAGCTGGTGAGGCAGCAATTGTTTATGAACATGGGGCTGACATTGAGGCTCTGATGCCAAAGCTCTGCCATTCCGATTATTACACAGAACCACGGATTCAGGAATTGGCAGCCAAAGAAAGAGCTGAACCTGGCTTCTGTCGCCGTGTGAAGGATTTTGTGGTTGGAAGACATGGGTACGGTAGCATCAAGTTCATAGGGGAAACAGATGTCCGTCGTCTTGATCTTGAGTCTCTTATCCAGTTTAACAATAGGGAGGTGATAGTCTATATGGATGAAAGTAAGAAACCTCCTGTCGGCCAAGGTCTTAACAAGCCTGCTGAGGTGACACTTCTCAACATAAAATGTTTCGATAAGAAGACTGGACAACAGTATACAGAGGGTCCTAGAATCGAGAAATATAAAGAAATGCTTAAGAGGAAGGCAGGAGATCAAGGTGCTGAATTCGTGTCATATGATCCCGTCAAAGGAGAATGGAAGTTCAAGGTGCAGCATTTCAGCAAATATTGGCTTCATGAAGACAACGAAGATGAATATAGCGAATATTCTGATGCCTAGCTGCAGCCGGCAAGAAGAAAGACTAGCTTAATTTCTGGTATACAGCTACCTCATGTAAAGAACCCACTAGCTCATTTGTGGAATATGGGTTGTGTAGTTCCCCTTTTCTTTTTTTTTCAGTTTTTGTTGTGGATCGCGTTTTTTCCCCCGTTGTATTTGTTTGCTTTTTCTGGTCTTTTTATGTCATTACATCTGTTGTTTAAAGAAGCGCAGTATTTTTCGTTCGCAGATTTTGAATTGAGGAATCTTCTACGCTCATCTTTTTATATGCTTAATATAGGTGTTATTGTGTTTGGATTAGGGCAAAACTGTTCACCTGGAATATAAATTGAGAATCTCTTTTAACCAGCTACTGCACAGGCTGAGTGCAATGTGGTTGAACCTTAAAGAACACCTTGGCATATATTTTGACATATTTCTTTTTCTGGGCAAGTGCTTTGCAAGCAGTATGCAATGATCTAAATATACCTATATCATATTATATCATATTACATTACAAGTGGGAAGCTCTAAGCTGTAAAATTGAATTACCATTTTATCCCTATACTAAATAAAAATGTTATATTCATATTTGATTATTTTGTTTTTGAAAAATATTGAGCAGTAATTTTTTTTAACTATTAATGAATTGAGAATATTTGAACAATTATGAAGATTAAATAATCTAAATGTTAAAGAAAATGAAGAGACAAATATTCGTTAATGAGAACAAATAGGTATTAATATTTGCAGTTACCTTTACATTGCTAGAATCTTAAAAATTGTAGATTTCAATACAATGAATCCCATAGTTAATATATTAATATATGTTATTTTCTATGATAAATACATGAAAAGAAGCTAAAAAGACTAATTAATCAGTTATAGTGAGTATTATATAAAGCCAAGAATAGTTTTCATTTTCTTCAAGTCCCCTCTCCATTTTTATGGGCTTTAAAGAAGAGTATATCATTTCTCTGAGCAATTTTTTCTCAATCAATGCCAAAGTTAAAGGCTATTAAAATACGCTATGAACATTGTTGAATTTGTCCAAAAATTTCAGCTATGGATGTTGTTGGATTTGTCAAAGGAAGTTTCTCAGTGTAGAATACACTCATGACACTTATAATTTAATTTCCTTGCTAGGGCTTAATATGTACAACGCACAATATTAATTTTACGGTAAAAGATTTCTGTATGTTACTCATTTTACACATATTTCATTAACGTAGCACATAACATTTCACTTATTCATTTAAATATCGTAATTGTACAGTTTTTTGAATTTTGAATCTTAAAAATAAAAACACCATATAGGAATACTTATCAATTTTAAGAACATGTAATTTGTATTTTCTATTTTATAACACATACTATAACTTAAAAATATTGTTCATATACAATCTTCACAAAAATATTTTTATTCATATGACCACACGCGCGTGACGCGTACCCAGAAACTAGTATGCGAAAAATCTCAAACAAGGAGATGCTAAGTTACAGTATATTTCTGGTTTCCAATACAAGATGTAAACTTCCAAGTACTACGAATCAGCATTTTTCCCCACAATTTCAACAGGGACGACAGGTATAGAGTCCCACCATTCTTTTATTCTCCGATTTACTTTCTCATTTTCCATGTATTTCCCAATCTTTGAAGTCTGTACAAAGATGCACAACGTCAACGCCATAACGATGAACTTGAACGGAACCACAGCTAATATCACTGCAGCAACAACCATTGCAGCCATTACTAAATCTGCATGCTGTAACCACATTTCAAAAATTAGTAAACGATCCGTCATGATGAAGTTTAAGGCAGGAAAAAGAGGAAGAATTGTTGTGTGTTGCGTTGCGTTACCTTTGGAGCCTTTGAAACAAATATGGACCAGATTTTGAGTAATACTATGTTCATGCTTTGAATCAAGTCGTAGACATTTCGTAGTCCATGTTGCGCTGACACTATGTTTTCCATCGTCGTGTGATCAGATCCAGTGTAGATAACTATTTTACTTGCCTTATCTAGTTCATCCCTCCTTCGTCTTGTCCATATCATCGTTGCAACTGTTCCCAATAAGAGAGTTGCTATTGCTTTGCCAATACACTCTCTGCATTCGCAAACATCTATTAATGTCTGTAGTTCATTTTGTTCAAATAAATGTATGTAGGAATTAGTATACTTACGTATATATGACTACGAGTGTCGTCAAGACAAAAATGGAGGTGCATAGAGGTCGTTCCCATGTTAATACCTCTTGAATATAAGGCATTAGCCTCCCGAGCTGTTTGATAAGACCCTGATTAGTACAGAAAAGAAAGACGGTCATGTTAGGATATTTCGGAACAATACAGCAGCATCGAGTATAAGCATACTATTGAGAAGACATCAATAAGTAAACAAACATGACTAAAACTTGGCCTTAACCGGCAAGTGAACACTCAAACTTTGAGTAAGCACATCTAGACAACTAAACTCGCCTCGCGCACATTGTCAGTTGAACACTCCCAACTTTCAAAATGATCAACCAGACACTTCAAAACTTAATGTGCCACGTCAACGTCACACAGTGTGGATGAGTTAGGGTGTTACGTGTGTAGATGAACACTCTCAAAGTTGGAGTGATTACTTGTTAGCTGAAGCCGAGTTTTAGTATCTGTATGTATTATGCTTATTAAAAACTCTTCAATTCAGATTAAGTGATACGGAGTTCTAACAAAGAGGGGAAGTCAAGCTTCCATTCTGGTTGTTTTTGCAATTTCTTACTTTTCTCGCCTTCCCTGGCTTCGTAAATCTATAGGAGATATGGTATGCAAGCAATTATGTCGAATAACTCAGTAACACTTACCATAAGAACCTGGACACTATTCCCCACCCCTTCCCCTTTCAGCTCCTCAACAGTAGCTTTGGCCTTTTCAATCTCCTTTGCTTTCTCTCTCGCTTGATCGATAGCATTCCCCAATGACGAGACACTGTCGGTTTGTCCAGGGATACGGTTGCTATCATCGATTTCTTTGACCACTTCGGCTGGAACAGGCATCAGGGAGATATTCAGGCTTCTCAAGATCGAACTAGCACTACAAGGATGTCCAACGTCTACTTTCTTCAGACTCTCAGCAAGCTCTTCCAGTACATAATCTCCTTTTGGTAACTCGTCAAGCAAATCGAAAATCAAGAACTTCTTGGGAACTGGTGGAGAGATCCTAAGCATTTCTCTAGCTGCATGAAGCCTTATAATTCCTAGTATTGTCCTCGCGTGCATCTCCCATGATCCTGAAGGTGAATCAACCTTAAACTTCCGTAGGAACCGATGCAAAAGTATAATCTCCTTTATAAGAGCAAGCCAATGGTCACGCCTTGTTGAGCTTGTCATTTCGGGAAATTCCAAGAGAACAGCTTCTTCCCTAAATTATACAATGCCAAAAGTACTCATACTAGTGAACAATATCGTGCTCAAACATGGTCCTTGAAGTCATATAAGAGTATAAATCGTGAAATTCCACATGAACATGGTATATTACAAGCAAAATTCATCCTTCAAACCAGCAATTCTTAAAGCCTTTTAAACTCGTCCTTTCTACTTTGCGCAATCTGTTATAGATATCTATTCTTTGGGGCAGAGTGGGGATTCTCAAATGTGAAAAAGGATCCGATGAAATTCAAAAGAATTAAACGAGCCATACTACTTGCAACATTAGTTAAGACTGTTTTATAAAGCAAGCGATAAATAATGCCAAAATACTTGAGTCATTAAGGAGAAGTGGAAGCTGAGAGAATACTTACAATTCAGAAGAACTATAAACTATAGCCTTGTCAAACAGCGGAGCACCCCACGGACCTGTAGCAGCAGGTTTGATACTCTGCTCGAAATCTTCCGAAAGATTGAGCGTAAGAGCGTCTTTATAAGAAATGACTCCGGATTCCTCGAAGTACAGGGCATAGTTTGTTAGTGTCAGCCTACCTAGAAACAGAAGTACCGTTAAGTCGTTAACTATAATATCCTTAAAATACGAGGTCTCAGAACAATGAAAAACTGGAAGGAAGAGTACCAGGCCAACTTGTCCCTCCAATATGGCGCACTATTCTTTGTGAACTTGCAGTTCCTTCTACGTGTATTATAAACTCGTCATCTCTCATTTCCACACCCGTTGGAGTTGCTTGTTTCTGTAAATGCTTTATGCACCTAAAGTCCAGTAGACACCGAAAATTGTCAACAAAAATGATGAGGCCTAGCGCAACATTTTTACTGAAGTCGGTGACGGAGCTAGGATTTTTAACAAAGGGGTTCAAAATCTGAAGAAGTAACCACATGAACTAACTAAAGGAGGTTCGATATCTACTATATATACATTACAAAATAAATTAACCATGTATAAATAGTATATTTTCCGCCAAAGGGGGTTCGCTGAATGTATGCTGTCTCCGCCCCTGCGGACCCTGAAGTACAACATTTGATCTCAAATTCCATTTTTGGAATCTAGAATTGGCTGCTACAACATTATTATACTAGTCGTCAGTGATTTAATTTTTGTCGTTGATTCTGAGTCCATTCTTGCATTATAGCTCCACGAGAAATAATCTTCAAACTAATACGGGGGAAAGCAAGAGTTTAGGATAATTACTTTATAGTCTCCTTCAAGAATATGTTATAAGCAGGAAAATGCAGACGATTTTCCGTAGGTGCTGTCAGAGTCTCGAAAGTACATCTTCCGTTAACAAAATCACCTACTAAATTTATGAGTGTCGCTAGCCACAAGAAAGCATGCTCTCCAACACTAGGTTTATGATCAACCTGCCAATCCAATCACTTTGATCAGTTATTTGGAGAGTAAAATTCAACGAAAGAAAACTAAAAATCTTCGAGCTTTCACCTACGTTATCATCATCATCTTAAGTCATAACATAGTACTAATACGCGCATAAACAACTTGTCTGATTGAGTAACATAATGTAACAAAACACAGTACTTCTAACTCAAGGATTCAGATTTCTTACAAGGAACGGCAAGAGATCCGAGTAGAACAAAGGGATGTCATCTTGTTCCTTACTCATCTCAGCAACAACTTTTTTCTCTTCTTTTTCTTTCGCCAACGACTCCTGTATTATTTACGAAAAATATGTAAACAACAATGTACATATCATATAAGGAAACTAAAGCATGTAATCAATCTTCTAGTACAATTAACAAAATAAACTCGCGTTGATTCAACAAAACAAACGATGGTTGATTAAACTAAGGAGCATCAAAGACACGACGATTGTACATGAGAGAACATACTTCATGTGTCTCTTCTTCTGTTGAACTAGGCATTTCCCATGCCAACATCATATCAAACGTGAATCGGATAAAATCACCATTATCGATCATTTCTTGTAACTTACTACACATATCAGTGAGGGCCTTGGAGCAGCAAAACTCGACTAATTTCTTCGAATATCCCTCCATGTTAGGTTCACATCCAGCCTCAAACTCATGCACTAATTCATCCACAGATGTGTCCAATTTCCTAACATGAAATGATCTATTAGTACTGATAACTTATTGCTAATGATTCACATTATAAATTAAAAATGCATTCACAATTTTGTATGAAACTTTGTAGACTTTCAAAAACAGAGTTTATGACAAAACTTGAACAATGTGGTAGCTCTACCAATTAACAAAATCCATAATACATGAAAACAACAGCACAAAACATCCCACCTTAACCTTGTCTCATTATATATATATATACCTACGTAGAAATTACGAGGTATTTGTATAAAATTTAACATAGAGCACCCAATGAACAAATGATCTGACTAATCCATTGGGTGCTTAAGGCTTTTTAGTGTTGCTGAGCCTGAGTTCGACAGAGCACCACAACCTTAAAATCCTAAATCCGCTGCGCGTGGGCAATATGAAATAGACAATTTGCTCTAGTACTCCGCCACTTTCAGAGCATCACAACCTTAAAATCCTAAATCGACCTCTGGGCGATATGAAACAGACAATTTGCTCTAATACTCAGCCACTTTCAGAGCATCACAATCTTAAAATCCTAAATCCGCCTCTGGGCGAAATATAATAGACAATTTGCTCTGGTATTCCGTCACTTTCAGAGCATCACAACCTTAAAATCCTAAATCCGCCTCTGGGCGATATAAAATAGACAATTTGCTCTAATACTCCGCTACTTTCAGAGCATCACAACTTTAAAATTCTAACTCCGACTCTGACCGATATAAAATAGACAATTTGCTCTAATATAAGCATTAATGACAATCTCCGCGACTCAAACCATAATATGAGTTACATCATAATCAAGCACCAAAAATAAATTTATTTAGCCTCAACGTGTTCATTTATATCATGAATATATATTTTCATTTGATAATATTTTAGAATATTTGACAATTAACATAATTCATTTTTTTTGTTATATAAAAAAGTTCAAATTTTATTTAGCAATTCAAGAATAAGAGAACTAACTTGGCACATCTGCAAATAACGTCGTTAGCAATAGTTGAAAGATGCTTCTTTTCCATATTAATAACTTCTATGGCTATTGAGTTTTAAAAGACTTTTTTTTTTTGGTTTAGAAATTTAGAAATGTATTTTAATTGTCTTTACACAACATTTCATTTTTTCCAAAAATTGAAAAAAATAAATAATAAAAAATCAAATGGATAAGAGAAAAAAAATAAGTGGAGATTATTATTGGTGACACGTGGTCAACATGCAAGGGACCAAAACTCTACTCATCACGTTAAGATTTTGTGACCATTTTTTCTTATTATATAAAAATGAAAGAAAACAAAACTTCCCTGCTTTTATGTCGTGATGGAGTTAGAAATTTTATTAAAGATATTTAAAAATAATAGTATGCGACTATTAAAATAAAATAGAAAAATATTGTGCTATTTTGAGTTTGAACTTGAAATTTTTTCGTTCAAATAACACACATTACTATTACGTCAAAGACATAATCCAATTTTAAATTTCCATCCTTCAAATGTAGAAATATATAAATAATCAAAGACATTGTCCTGATTTTTGGTGAAAAGTATAAATCATTTTGTTATAAAAAGATATAAAAACAAATTAATTATAAAAAAATTTATTTTATTAACTTTTCCTATTATTATTTTTTTATAAATATTAACTATAGTACGTGCTTAGGCATGATCTTATATCAATAAGTATACAATTTTGTTAACATAAGATCAATGTGTAGCATAAAAAATGTTGACCAACGGGTCTTGTTTGAACTTAAATAAAATCAACGATATCCCTTTTAAACTAATGCATACAAAAAAAAAATAAAAAAAATACCCATTTTCTATTTCAGATTTCGTTTGAACTCGAAAAAATAATATTCCACCATTTTAAACTAACGCACGCAATTTAATAGGTCATCATAGTCACCCACGAAAAATTTAAGTTAAAAAACCGTGGCACGCATATAATATAAAATTAATGAACTATAAAACACACACAAAAAAAAAAAAAAAATTCTTATTAAGTTTCGGTCCTCGTTTGAACTAGATCTACGTGTGCCCCTCTGAACCAATGTGCATCATTTAATAGGTCGTCATGGATGACCACAAGAATTTTCAGTCAGAAAAACACCAAACACACGTGTCATACAAAAATCATGGATTATGTAACATTGGAAAAATTCATATTTATCGTTCTAGACCTCAATTAAACTCAAAATAGCCTACATTTGCCTCTCCTAACCAATGAATGACATTTAATAGACCGCCATGGACACCATGGAAAAACAAATTCTTCGAAAAAGTCATCAGATACACATATCACACAAAATTCATTGACAATACTACACTATAAAACGAAAAAAAATCATATTTTCTATTTTTCAGAATTCATTCGAATTCGAAAAAACGTATATTTGCCCTTCTTAACCTTCGCGCGATATTTGATAATTTGTCATGGACTCCCATAAAAATAATTCGGCATAAAACCTAATGGGACACATATTACTCAAAAAGTTCTGGACTATAACACACAAAACACATCATTTTATTTTTAAAAACTTTTAGAATAATTTGATAGTTTATGTAACAATGATTTATTAAAAAAGTTTTTAAAATTAAAATCAATAAGCGAGACTTAAATATTTGTATGGTTATGTAACATACAATAATTTATATATATATATATTATTTCTATCATACGGAAGATAACAAGTAGTATTGAAAAAAGAAAAAGTAATTATGAGATTACGATTTATCACAATATAATATCTTTTATATAATTTATGAGAGCAAAATTTATAAGAAAATAATAAAGAACAAATACAAAATTTTTGAATATAAAACATTGTAAACGGTATAGTTATTATATATAGGACATTATATAAGATATGATTGTTGTCTTTATTGTTTTTATTGATGACAAATAAATATATAAATTTTAAAAATAATAGACCAACTATGAAGGAAATATAAGTTCACATAAAAAAACTCCTGATATGTTGAGTCTTCAAGATCACGTGGGAGACGTTTATATTTTTCTCTTTTTATCATATACTATTTTATATTAGGTACACAAACATACTAAAATGTTATTATTTTATTAATTTTAAAAATAAATAATGTTAATTATTATTGAGCAATAAAAGTAAATGTATAATAATATATGATATTTTAATTTTATATTAATATTTGATGCGATGTGTTGAATTGATATTTATGTTGGTTAATTAAATTTAAATTTATATAATAAATTACTAACTAATACAAATTTAGATTGTTTAAAATATTAGTCTTAAGTAATTTAACAATAACTTACATTTTTGCATTTTGATTTAGATAACTACTAATTTTATAAATAATAAAGTGAGAATGGAGACCTTAGAAAGAGTTAGGTTGTTTTTTATTTATTTTTGTGCTAAACACACTAAAAATTAAAAATATCGCTTAATTCCTATAAATTGGCCTTAATTCGCTCCTTGTTCAACTATCACTTTCGAGTTCGTAATAATTTTTTTGAAGGTGTCCATCACGATTAGTAATATCATCAAAGAAAAAAAAGAGTGAAATGATAATTTTCTATTATTTGTGAAAAATAAATCATTCGCTTAATGAATAAAGTGGATCGAGGTTAGTCTTGAAAGTATAGTCAAATAAGGTTTACCTAATAATTTTTGTTTCTTAATGCTTTAGACTTCCAAGGATTATAAATTCTCCTTTGCCTTCAAACACTTGTGCTTTGTGTTCACCTTTCCTTTTTCTTTAATTTTCTTCTTCTTTTACTTTTTTGCATATCTTTTTTTTTTTTTTTTTTTTTTTTGTGATCTAAAAAAGAGATGGGGCTTAGTGCATGATTATGCATCTATAGTTCACAAATTAAGCTTTTTTCAAGTTACTACAAAAGGATATGACATAATCTAGAGTCATAAATATTTCACTATTTTGAGACATTATTGAATGTTACTATTTGGCTAAATGAATCATGATAGTTAAGATGTCTATTTCCTATATTTCATTTCATGACCCAATCTTTTGAATGATTGAATTTTGTTCCTATTAATAATATATCCCATCATTAGAACAAAGGGTCACAAGAGGGGGAGGAGCCAGAATAAATTTTAATTGAATTTTACACAATAAAATATTATATTATGTAAATAGGGAAATAACAAATATATAATTTGACATATACTTACATATATATGAAACATATTAAATTTCCTTTGTTATATAAAAATAAAATTGAATTTCTGACTCCGTACTGATCAATAGATACACAATTTGAGGGACCTTATGAAGGTTGTATAGATTCATGTAACTTATGTTCATTCATTCTCTATGTGTTCTTATTTTGAGGGTTCATTCTCAATTGTTATATGTGGAGGGGATTTGTTATTTGCTCAATCTTAATTTAGAGATTGTGAAGTTGTTGAAGGATCTCATTCTTTGGACATTAATTCTTATATACCCCAATTGTACTTGTAGGGTACACATTGACACTTAAATTTTGAAGTCTAGATACACATAATTTAATGTCATATTAAAATAATACTTCATCCACTCCCAAATATATTCAGCCATAATCATAAATTGAATTCATTTCAAATATTAATATTTGACTATTAAAAAGTCAAGTAGTATAGATTACCTTTTTGATTATTATTTTTAAAATCTAATTACTCAAATTAGTGAAATGTTGATTAAGTAAGACATTACACATAATTTAATGTCATATTAAAATAATACTTCATCCACTCCCAAATATATTCAGTAATAATCATAAATTGAATTTATTTCAAATATTAATATTTGACTATTAAAAAGTCAAGTAGTATTAATTACCTTTATGATTATTTTTAAAAAAATCTAATTACTCAAATTAGTGAAATGTTGATTAAGTAAGACATTTTAAAAGGAGATAAATGGTAGTTTAAAGTTTAAAGTTGTCTTTCCAAATAAATCTTTTAATTTTACATAAATATTTGCAAATAATATTGATGTTCAAAATCAGTATTCGACACAAACAAGCATGAAATATTAGTTATTTACTATCAAATAAATTCGTATAACATCTTAAATTCATAAGATAGAGGGTAAAGTTCGTATACATTCTACTTTCTTCAGATCCATTTGTGAAATTATACGAATAAGTCAAAGTCGTTAGTTGCTCAACCTATTTAACAATGCAATTCAATTTTCTTCAAAACCACTAAATACTATTTTGAATAGAGGAATTACTTGTAAGAACACTAACTAAGTACAAAAAACAAAGATAATTGATATGGAAATCAAGGTTTATAATAAATAGGTTTTCAAACATATTAACTATCTATTACATATTATAGGGATAATAATATAAAATTGAGTATATTTTTTTTATAATTAAAGTATAATGATAAGTAGGTCAAATTAAAGAGGCCAAGATGTTTGAAATTGAGGAAATCCTCCATACCCTTCTCCAACAATATTTTTCCCCATTCCTTGAGCTGCTGCATACCCATTTGTTCCCTACCAATTTAATTCTTAATGTCAAATTTATAGAAAATAAAACAAAAAATCAATTTGACATCTCATCAGTCAAATCTCTTTATAACAGTCTTCCTCTATCGATAAAGAATAGGACAAAATATATATATATATATATATATATATATATATATATATATATATAAACAAATGATGTTATAGGAGGTTTGTATTGCATAATATATGCACTCATCAAATTAAATAAAGTAGGAGAGTTTGTGATGCACATCAAATATGATATAGATGCCTCATATATCAACTATTAATGAGAATATCGGGATTTGTGATGAGATTTGATATAATTTTTCCATACTTAATTAAGTAGATGTTTGAGGTTTGAGCTTTAAAAATAGAGAAAATTCTTATAAGGAGCGTTCCACTTTAATGAATCTTACTCAACACAAATTTAAATTAATTGAGGCTCAGAAATAGACCAATATCGATTTTGAAATAGAAAATACTAAATTTTTTTTTTAGAGATTTTTAAAAAAAATTGGATATAGATCAATTTGTGACGAAAACAAAATTTCTCATTAAAAATATTCTTATTTTGAGATGGCGATGATTTAGCATAGAAGAAAATGAGAACTAATGAAACTATATGCAGAAGCTAGCAAAACATACCTATTTCAACCATAACGATAAATCAAATTAATATATATATATATATATATATATATATATATATATATATATATATATATATATATATATATATACCATTGAGCATAAAGAGGATTTTCCAAATTAAAAATTGGTGTTTTTTATTTTCTCAATTTTTGGGATTTGCCTCTTTCCAATATATATCTTTATAAAAAGTGAAAGAACTTTAAACAAAAAAATAAAAAAAAAAAAAATTATACCTGCATTGAGTCCATATCATCCATCTCTGATGAATTGAAATCATAAAACAAACTTGCTGCTGACAGTTTCATTGAAAGAAACTTCAAAAAAAATAAAAATTAAAAAGGATAAAAAAATTCTCTATTAGAGAATATTTTGATTGAATTTATTAAATATATTGTTCTAATTTTTGCAATATAAAAATAAGAACATAATAAATAAATTTATACATGTATATATACTTACATCAATTTGATTTTGCAATGACCGGACATAATTGATTATTACATCTAACATCACTGCCATTCCCATAGTCTGCATTATAAAATTAATGATTTAACGAACGTAAGAGATTATGTTATTCAGACTCTACAAAAATTTTGTCGTATTCATATTACATCTTCTAAAAATTTGCATTATTTTTAAAGAATGGAGCATGCGTCTATTGATCTTTTTTAAGAGTCTGAACGATATAGCTAATAAGAAATCTTTTCCTTTATAGAAATATAAATTAAAAATATAAATTAAGTAAAAATCAAACAAGAAGGATTTTAATTGTTTCAAATTATATATATATACATTAAATATAAAGCATATAATAAATATTACCTTGTAACATCCAGGAACAAGTTCTTGCAAGCATCTGAGTTTTTCATTTATTTTCTCCCTTCGAAGCTATATATTCACAAAGAAGAAAATAAATTACTAAATATTGTATTATTCATAGAATATGTTAATGATGAATACATGAGATGAGTCGATAAATACACTCAGACGACCTCTCTAAAACAATATCATTTGTCTTGATTCTTTCATTGATATAGCGAACTATTGTTATAACAAACATATAATATAACATAACATGAAAAATAGGCAATTAACATGATTGTTACTGCGAGATATTTGTTATAAAAAATGACTGTTATAGAAAAGTTTGATCGTAGTATAAATTGAATTTGATTAAAGAATTCTTACTCTTTCGGCCAAACTATGACTATCAGTAGCTTGGCCTCTCTTTGCTCTAACATGTACAACTTCTCTTGGTTTCTCAACTTCTTTTTGATTGTTCCTTTTTCTCTTTCTCCCTTCACTTGTATTCTATATATAACAAAGAAATTAAATCATAGTAAACAAAAAAAAAAAAATCAACTACATCTTAATATTCAGATGTACATTCAAATTCAGATATCTAGATCTTAATGCACATCTTAATATATATTCAGACGTGTGTTAAGATGATGTACGTTCAAATTCAGATATCTAGATCTTAATGCACATCTTAATATATATTCAGACGTGTGTTAAGATGATGTACGTTCAAATTCAGATATCTAGATCTTAATGCACATCTTAATATATATTCAGACGTGTGTTAAGATGATGTACGTTCAAATTCAGATATCTAGATCTTAATGCACATCTTAATATATATTCAGACGTGTGTTAAGATGATGTACATTCAAATTCAGATATCTAGATCTTAATGCACATCTTAATATATATATATTCAGACGTGTGTTAAGATTCAGACGTATTAATCATAATAAAAACAAACATAATTTGTATTTATGATCACCTTGCTAGTAGTATTTCCAGAGACTAGAGGATGAGGAGTTGGAATATTAATGTTATTATTACTATTATTCAACATGGATTCTGATTCTGGAATTGAGCTAGTACATCCATAACTTGGACCTCCCAAAGTAAAAAATTGAGCAGCAGCAACCGCGACGGCGGGATCATAAACATCATGGCTAATATTATTCATATGATGATCACTATGAAAATTAGACATGATGTTGAGTTCATGTTGATGATGATTAGAGAAGTTTTGATCATTTGATGACAAAGACAAAAAACCATGTTGTTGATGAATATTATTTGAGGTGAAATTTTGATCATTTTCAAGTTGTTGGCTTATGCTATTTAGAAGTTCCATATTTGAATTCATCAAAATAGAGGAATTATTGTTACAAGTAGAATTCAAAGCATGAAAATCTAGAGGAGTAGAAGAAGAAGAATCACCCATGAAAAATTTGGTAGATTTTTTTTTAATATGATAGGATTAGGTAATGTATGGGTACTATAGTTTCTATGGTGGGGTTTTAATATATACTATTCCATACGTCTCATTTCACATTTTACGAGCCGGAGTCAAGAATTTATAAATTTCGAATTTTAATCTTATAAAATGATTGAGTCATAAAATAATAATATAGATTTTAAAATAAATATTGTGTTTGATCAAAATTATTAAATCCGACTAAAAACATAATTGATATTCTATATACAAGTCATGTCATCAAAGATAAATTATGAATTATATAATTAAATAGATTTCAAGTACTAAAATGTACTTCAATCGTTTCAATTTATATTGATGATTTGATTTGATTTGATATAAAAAGAAATATGTTGAAATATCAAAATTATGTCGGAATTGAAAAGAAAAGTGTATCACATTTAAGTAGGAGAAAAGAAATAATTGATTTTACAAGGTAACAAGGCAAGCAATTTAATGTATATTTTGATGATTTGAGAAAATAGAATATATATTATTGGGTAAATATTAAAAGGAGGTTTGTGGATGTAATCTCTTGATGGGTCCACTTCAATTTGATATATCAAGTAAATGGGACCATAACTTAACTTTGATTGAGTATGATCCAAATTGAGAATATCATTCAAGTCTTTTAATTGTTTGGCATTGAGTTGTTGGAAATGACAAGAGTGTACATTCCCATTGACCACTTTTAATCTTTCTTATAAAAAAATTTAGACCTCGTACATGTAAATAATAGATGATTTTTTTTTTTAGATTTCATATTCTGGTATTTAGAATTCATATCGAAGTTTCGGCTAATTTAGAATTGCACGACTTATTTGGAGGTGACGCTTTCGATAAAATTTCCTTCTATTCAGGGCTCGAACCGAGAACTATAATTAAGAATGAAATAGTCTTACGGTTTTACCCTGACTCATTCATAGTTTATTAAAGATTTGATAAAGATAATGATAGTACTACTCTTGATCATCACTATTTCCTTTTGTTTGAAAAAAAAAATAACATGAAAGAGATTAATAATTTCAATTTTTTGAATTATTATTGTTTATGTTGGTTAGTGTTGTACCTCCTCTATAATTATAAAGTTATGTACTAAATCAAATTTTAATTGGTTAATATCACATATTGTTTTCTTTTTATATGATGTGGAATGATCCTTGAGTGAAATATAATTAATCCACTAAATAATTTGAGAAATGGACAATATCGTTATGGTAAAGATGGTAACGTCAAGGGAATATTAATTATTGCAAGACATGGATATAGAGGTCATAAGTATATACAATAACATTAATTTTCGATGGAATGAAAAATAAATATAATCATAAAGTACGATCCTAATCGAACAATGGTATAATCATAATCATAAAGTACGATCCTAATCGAACATATATTTATCTCTAACACTATGAAAATCCTGAGAAGAAAATTCTATAAAAATATGTAAAATGTCCTATACCTTTGAGTGCTCACTTAATAAATTCATTTTCAAAGTTAAATCAAACTTAAAATATAGTTTATAAAAATATAACAAAGACTAATTACTCACCCTAACAATTAAAATTCATATATTTGTCTCACGCTTATTATTTAAACAATCCTTCAAGACCCTTCTTTCATTCTCAAAACGTTATCGATCTTAAATTATATACAAATACTTTTTAAAAAATATTTTTCGTAGAAAAGCATTTTCTTCCTACCAAACATAAACGATACTGACAAGTGTAATACTAACTCCACAAGTGACAAATGACAACTATATATATCTACATTAAAAATAAATAGTTGATATATCACAATTATTATTATTATTATTTTCATCATATTCCTCAAGTGTGTCATTTTCAAGTCCTAATATTTCTAGGATTTTTCAAAAAAGTATCTCTCTTTTTTAGCTACTTTATTAACAAATTTCCAAAAGTAACAATTAGGATGTATGAAAGTTACACTTACAAATGTAGATGAAAAAAAACAAGAAAAAGAAGTAGACAATCAAGATTTTCCATTTTAGTCATTTTTGTACAATTAAAACTTAGACTAGTATTGTACAATTACTTCATCTCCTAAAGCATGATGAACCATACCATCTATATATAGGACCACAAACAAGTCACAAAGTCCTAGACATGGAAACATGGCAAAATTTATATATATCGTACTATATCAAAAATAATTTTTAGCAATAATTAATTAATAACAATAGGTTAATTGTCACTGAAAACATATTTTTAGTAGTGACATTTAGCACTCGCGGTAAACGTTCTTAAAGTCTAAAGCGACACTATATCCAATGACAATTGACTAATGTCGTGCCGGTAAAAGCTTTATCGCTCTTTGTTATTGTGTATATTTAATGCTGTTAAAAATTATTTGTGTTATAGTGACGATGTTTTAATAAGCAAGGGTGCGAGGTGAAGCATTTTACGCAGTACGGAACGAGGTGTAAACAAGCTCCATGAATCTACAATTCGTATAATATCTCATATATATATATATATATTTAATTTTATAATTTTATTACTATGCAAATAATTCAAAGTAATATTTTCAAATGTAACAGTACAAAAATTGATAACAACTTAGATAATCTTTAAAATGAAATTATCATATATTTCATTGTGGATCTCCATATTTACTAGCTATTTCCACTCTTATTTAATATTTGTAGTAATTAATTTTTATGTTTTTCAAGGAAAAAGAATGATTAAAAAAAATGTTAAGCATGAATGGGGAAAAAAAAAAGTTGCCTTAGGAATATTTGATATGCCCTATGTACTGCATTAAAAATAATTTTACGTTCAAAGCTTACCCTCAAATTTTAAAATATATATCTCATCAATCTATATTTTTTATTTGCGCTTGAAGAAATATTTGATATGCCTAATGTACTATATTAAAAATAATTTTTAGTGACAATTAACAGCAATAGCTTAATTTTCACTAAATATGTACTTTTAGCGACATTGGCTCAATAACAATTAACTAATACCGATAAAAGCTCTTTATTAATGTGTATATACTAAGTTAATCGACTTTAATTAGCTAATAACCTCCTCTAACTTGTCACAACTAACTGTCTAATTAACTAAGACAACTAATTACAATTAAATTATGTGATCCACTAGACCCCACTTCTATAATTAATCAAGTGCGACATAGATTTTACTACTAAATATGTCATGTCGAGTAATAAAAGAGTACATATATCAATATGTCATAACTTTAAGAGAAAAGGGTTAGAAAATCAATTTGATTTGGATCAAAATAGTGTATATATGTCTTAACACACGCGATCCTACAGTCAATCAAGTGCGAATAAATTTACTATTAAATGTCATATCAAGTAATAAAAGAGTACGTATATTGTAACTTTAAAAGAAAAAAGAGTCACAAAATCAATTCAATTTGACTCAAAATAACGTATATACGTCTTAATACGCATCCTATAATTGATGTACTAGATAGTTTGTAATCTCAACTGGCTTTGCTAATTGCTACTAATTTTGTAACTAATCAATTAATTCACTGTATAATATAAATAGAATAGAAAAATCTAAGCAATTTGTAATATTCACTTGTATATATATATAAAAAAAAAGACCTAGCTAGAAAACAATTTGTATATTCACATGTATAGCAAGTTTAGTACCAAATGTGATCAGTTATAATTTTTGTTCTTTATAGAATATAGTCTATTTTTTTTTTTGTATATAGGTAGTTCTTTTTTTTTATACATTCACAACAACGTATTAGAAGGTAATAGTTTCTTTATACATGAATCTTAACATGTAATAGTAGATTAATTATCATCTTAATTTATTACTTATTAGGTTATATATCAATGTTTATCATTGGAATTTACATATAACTCATGAATGTACATACATATTTTATATGATTAGTACTTGATCAAATTCTTTAGAAGATTAAGAGTTTATTTAAATTGGCTTTTGACTTATGATTTTTGACTGATTTTTTTATTGTTTTGATTCAAAAATAAGTGTTTATAAATATTCTTTTTTATTTTACTCAAACACTACGAAACTAATTAAAAACTATTTCGACTTAATTAAGTCAATTCAAACAAACACCATAAGTATTTATCTAAAAATGCTTATTTTAAAAAATGAAATGTTTGACCAAACTTTTGAGAAACGATAAATATCTTTAGATATATACTTAAAACTCTTTTATAGAAGCTAAGAAAGTAATTTCCCCCCAATAGTACTCATTTGAAAACATTTTTGAAAATATACACATAAAAACACTTTTTTAAAGCTTGGTCAAACATTAATTAATGTTCAAAAATGCTTTTTGAATTGGTTATTGTTATAATTACTATTATTTAATTAGTATGCATTTGAACTTCCAAAGTTAGCTATAGAAAATGTAGATACATATAATATAGTACCACTTTCTTCTAGTGGAAAGTTTTAATATTCACATTCATACCTACCTAAAGCTTTGTTTGGCTACATTGGATTGGAATTCCAAAAGCTAGGATATGGGATAAAGATTCATATCATTTATGAAGCAATCTTTATCATAACTAGACCTTTCATTTCTCTAATATATATATATATATATATATATATATAATTTTCTTCATTTTATTTTTTCAAATAATAATTTATTTTTTGTCTATCTACAAAGGACTTAATAAAGTGACACATTCTCAAGTCTCTATCCAATTGAGATTGAAATAGATTGCACTAATTTCAATTTTCAATTATGTTTTCTCTTGTAAATTAAATTATTGCAGGCAGTGGAGAATATATATAGAGAAAACAGAGGACATAAATCACATATTTTTACGGTAAAATTACCATTTATTCCTTATAAGTTTATAATTACAGAAATCTCTCAAACTGATACAATAATATAGATGCTGATATATTAATCTGATGCGCAAGATACATTAATCATTAAGTAAGATACATTACATTTTATACATGATACATTAATATGATATATACTTTATACCTGATACACTAATCTGATGCGCGAGATACATTAATTTAATGTACTGATACATTAATTTGATGCGCCGATACATTAATCTGATGCGTGAAAATGCGAGATTTTGGAGATTTGTAAAACTAATAAGGGATATTCCAATAAAATTTCATTTTTGAACAAAAAATATTTTTTGAGTTATTTCATCTATTATATGATCGGAACAAGGGAAGATATATGTCACACTACGATTTTGCATAAAAAAACTATGGTTAAAACAAAAAAAGAAGTAAAGAAAAATACTAAATCTCAATTTTAAATTTTAAGCATGATATTCTTGCATTTTCTTGAATTATTTTATGGTCAAATTTCTTTATAGTGATAGTTCTAAATTCTTTCTTTTTAACGCTATTTATAAATCTTACATGAACATTTAAAGAAAAAAAAAAGGGAAATTTTGTACTTTTGGTCACTCAAATATTGTTTTTTTTTAAAAAAATTGTGTATAGCTAAGCACTTTTAGCCTTCAATCAATTAAAAAGGGAACTTTTGTATCTTATTACTTGGGAACCTTCACAAATTTGACAAATTATGTATAATAACATCACTTGAATTGGAGCGGGCAATAATTTTTTTTCTTTCTAAATTATTTTTAATCATTTTTTAAATCTAATCTCTAACCTAAAAATGAAAAAGATAAATATTTATATGACAATATTATTCAACCTATTTTTTAAACTTTTTTTAAATCATTTTTTAAATCTGAACTCTAACCTAAAAATGAATAATATATATATTTATATTGAAATAATTTATACTTATCAAGTTTTATATACGTAAGAGATCATATACTTATCAAGTTTTATGTATGTACAGGGATCGAGAGTACATTCAACAAATTAAAAATTATTTTAATTTAATTATATATCATAAAAATTTAAATCAAAATTCACCTTTTATATATATATATATATATATATATATATATATATATATATATATATATATATATATATATCAAAAATCATAAATATTCATTAAGGAAATCTAGGACATCTGAATAAATAAATTCCTTTCTTCATTTTGGGAATTTAACTTTGCTTTTCCTTTTGTCCTTTGTTTTGGTGTATGTACGTACAAGTAATAAATAAAGGATTTTATGATAATTATTTAACGATAATAATATAATTTTCGTTATATTTTACTTAACAATAAATAACATAATATAAATTATTATAATCAACGAATATAATTGTTTCTAATACTTTAACGTTTTTGGATACAATAATATTAATACAATTAATATTAAATATTTTTATAATAATAAAATTTATTATCACTAAAAAAATTTATTATCACTAAATGTCTTTTTCGTTACCGTTTACTTAGGAATCTCAAGTAACTACATCCCCATAATTAATAATTGCTATTATAGGTAAAGAATTTTTTTTCTCTTTTCCTTGTTTTCTTCTTTGTTTAAGGGAATTGATACATTTTCTTTGAAATTAATATAAAAAAACGAGTTAATTGATTTAATACGACAAAAATGAACCATTACTATAATTAGTATCACAGCTTTATTTATTCAAAAGAAATATCTCTATTGCCTAACTTAAAGAATTAAAAGTATGATTTTGGTGTCATTAATTCACCAAATTCTTTTATTTTCTCAATTTACCTATCGACTTTGGTTTTTACAGTATAGATTGATTTATAGATGATTACTCAAAATAATTTTTTATTGAATAAAATTGAACTAAGAAAGATATAAATATTCGAAATAATATTTATTAATTGAGTGATTATTCTGAAAATTCATCACATGTGTTGTAAGGCATGATTCCTACAAATAAACTAAAATTTCAAGGCCTAATCATGAAAAATATTATCATTTAGATTAATAAATTTCCTTATTTTGAAAAAGTGTGTTACATTGAAAGGCTTGCATGGTTTCCCAACTTAAATTGCTTTTGTATAATGTTTATCTATATTTGGATAGTGATTAATTTAGAGATTTCATTTCAATCACTCTAGGGCTAGCATTAGGTAGTTTTTGATAATAGTAACTTAAGAATTTCATAAAAATGAATGTTGGTCTTTTGATTAATATATAAAAAAAAAAAGAAGGGAAAACATCCACTACAATAATATAATTGTCCTTGTATTTCGCGGTAATAATATAACATGATTATTTATAGTCAACATTCTATATAAATATAGCTAAACTTTTTAGTGATTCTGGATACAATGACAATAAATCAATTTGTTGCTAAATTTATTTGTGGTAATAAATATTACCGATCAAAGAAAAATTTATAGTAATTCCCGCGCTGTTACGATATCTCGATTACCAGGTTTCAAAGTATTTGATAGGAAAAGTTTGTCGTTAATTATTATGGGCAGATGCTACCCTTACATCTATGAATTAGATATAATCTAATAATTTCAGTGCACATTTTGTATTTATGTTAACCACTTAATAAATATAATTAAGGGATTGTATATAATAGCAAACTAATAACTTAAAATAAATGAAATAGCTAGGGTTTGATTTAATTGTGCTCCATAGCAAACGTTAGCTAAAATTTGCCAGCGTCTATCTCCCAGAAATCTCGCTCGCCACTCTCCATTCTCGCTCGCCTCTCTCGCTCTATACACAGAAGTGTATAATTCTGTTTCTGTTTTGTATAAAGCGAGAGAAAATTGTATATACACATGCAAAAATATATATCTTCGTGTTATACACTTAATTATACAATTTACAAACATTTTACTTCAAATATTGCAGAGAAAAAGGTCAATGAATTATACAATTGCGAATTATACAATTGCAATAAAATACAATTTTCTCTAGCTTTATACAACAGAAGTGTATATATTGTATTTCTGTTTTTGTATAAAGCGAGAGAAAAACATATATCTTCTTGTTATACACTTAATATTGCAGCGAAATAGGTAGTGAATTATATAATTGTGCATTATACAATTGCAGTGAAATAGGATAGCGAATTATACAATTGCAGCGAAATAGGCCAGCGAATTATACAATTTAGGCCAGCGAATTATACAATTTTATGTTTGCTATGGAGCGCAATTATGCAAAGTTTGCTATAACATACAAATATGAATTTTTTGTTTGCTATATGTGAAAGTTGCCCTATAATTAACTTATCAAAACCTCAATAAATTTCTTTTTATCTAGAATCTATATGTCTTAAATTTAAAATTTAAACTCCGACTCTAATTATGATTTATGGGCATCACTAAAACAACCATAATCCAATTTTTATAGAGAAGCAAAATCTAAAACTATAGTAAAGCGCAGTATAAAGAAGTTCACCCAATTAACCGCAATCATTATAATTAATTAATTATCATCGATGTATACATATGTGTATACTAAATGTATAACATATATACACATCAATTTATCAATTATTTACAAATTCAACGATAATTATATCAGTTAAATTCGTAAAAAAAATATTAAATTACTTTTATTGTAAAACTTTATGGGAAAAACTATAGAATATAACAAACATCAATATTAACTTAAAAACTTGGATACTCAACATTATATTATTTTCCATTTTTTAAATTTTGGATTGTCTACTGTATATAAATTTTGTTTAATAACTATTCATAAGGTAAAATTAGTTGTTAATTTAATATAAGTTATTAATTATTCGTTGGAATTGTAGATGATAGAGACGCAATCATTAGTTTTAAATTTAATTATGGGAAGTTGAGAGTTCTAGAAACGTAATTAGGGGCATTCAGTCACTATAACAAGAAAGTATTTTATTTAGTGCATTATAATTATAATTGTATCATTGTATAAATTAAAAATTTTTTTGAAAAAAGTACAAATATACAGCAAAATTAAAACATAAAATGAAGTCATTTTTTATAAATAACAAATTTATAGCTATTAAACTTCAATGACCCTATAACTATAAGGGCAACTTTCACATATAGCAAACAAAAAAATCATATTTGTATAATATAACAAACTTTGCATAATTGCACTCCATAGCAAACATAAAAACTGTATAATTCGCTATACATATAAAAGTGTATAATTCGCTGGCCTAAATTGTATAATTCGCTGGCCTAAATTGTATAATTCGCTGGCCTATTTCGCTGCAATTGTATAATTAGCTTTGCATACAGTTGAATCGAATTAAAATGTATGTATATTGCATAATTATAAGTGTATAGCAAGAAAATATAGTTTTTCTCGCTTTATACAAAAACAGAAACGCAATGTATACACTTCTGTTGTATAAAGCTAGAAAAAATTGTATTTCACTGCAATTGTATAATTCACAATTGTATAATTCTTTGGCCTTTTTCTCTGCAATATTTGAAGTAAAATGTTTGTAAATTATATAATTAAGTGTATAACACGAAGATATACATTTTTGCATGTGTATATACAATTTTCTCTCGCTTTATACAAAACAGAAACAGAAATTATACACTTCTGTGTATAAAGCGAGAGAGGCGAGAATGGGAGAGTGGCGAGCGAGACTTCTGGGAGAGAGACGCCTGGCAAATTTTTGTCAATGTTTGCTATGGAGCACAATTAAATCAAACCCTAGCTATTCAATTTAATTTAGGTTATTAGTTTGCTATTTTATACAATTATCCCTAACTATAATCATTTTTGTAAGTTGTTCAACTTTATATACAGTACAAAGTCTTTTGGGCTTCTAAATTTGGCCCAACTCTCCCCGCCCCGCCCCAACCCACTTATTACATCAGCGTGATCACACCAAAGTCCAATCGCGATTCAAATATTTGGAAGATTTGCATGATCGGACAAAAGAATTTCTAGGTCTCATTTCGTTAACACATTTTTGCAATTATGTCGCGATCATAATGCACCAATTACTCAAATATCGTATAAATAATTATTTTCCATTATAAAAATGTAGAATATTTATTCAAATCGATAAATAAAAAAGTAATGTGATATAATAAATAGTAAAGAGAGAGTCCCACATATAGCAAAAACTAAATTGGTCAAAGTTCTCAAATATTAATTGCAATTATTAATTCAGTAATTTCTTTAGAAAATTTAATCTCTCCTTAATATTCCTTTATTTAATACTTAGGATAACTCAACATTTACTATTATTTACCTCAGCCAACAAAAATAATTGACTAAATATTTTAGAACTTGTTATAAATAGATCCAATCAATATCAATTTTCATTTCATACTTTATAAAATGAAGGCAAATTATTTCTCCATTGTTGTTATCTTCTCATTGTTCTTCATCTATGGTAATATTAACTTCTTTTTTTTTGCAAATTCTCTAGCTTTACTAATAGTTTTAGATTTTTCAAGTTAATGAACATATTTATTTATTTATTTTCAGCCCCGTAATGAATAAATATTAATTTTTTTTTGTATGTACACTTAGAGTACAATTTTCTTAAATTTTATTTCTTTTTTACTAGATTTTTAATTTTATTTTCTTCATTTCATTTTCGAATTATTCGTTTAGTTTATATATGATTATTGATATATTGTGCAGGGTGTTATGCAACCAAATTATTTATAAGGAATAATTGTCCTCACAAAATTTGGCCAGCTACACAAAGTGGGGCAGGCCAAGGAGCGGTGCTTCCAACAGGATTTCGATTAGCTTCGAGAGGAACAAAAAAATTTGATCTACCTAATTCATGGTCAGGAAGAATATGGGCAAGACATCTCTGCTCCTTTTCCGATCAAAATTTCACTTGTCTTAGCGGAGATTGCAAGAGCGGCTCAATAGAATGTAATGGCGCTGGTGCTACTCCACCAGCAACCCTAGTACAATTCAAAATAGCAAATTCGTCTAATGAAAAAGACTATTACTCTGTTAGCATTGTCGATGGCTTCAATTTACCTGTCTCTGTTACACCTATAAATAGACCTGATTGCGGGATAGCAGATTGTCTTGTGAATCTTAAAGACGTGCATTGTGGAGATCAAGTTGATTTAGAGGTACGAGATCAAAATGAGACAGTAATCGGGTGCAAAAGCGGATGCTTAGCGTTTAATCGTGATGAGTTATGTTGTACTGGTGAGTATAGTTCTCCCCAGACTTGCAAGCCATCTATTTACTCTTTAACACTCAAAAAATTGTGTGATAAAGCTATTACTTATCCCTATGATGATGAAACTTTATTTACATGTAGTGGAGGAGCCAACTACAAAATTACCTTTTGTCCATGGGGACAAGAGTTGCCAGTTTCAAAAAAATAGGTGGCGTAAAGTCAAAATTTATTAATATAACGTTTATTCAATATTTATTTCATTGTTTCTTAAAATGTGTGGTTGTGCAGTTTATAAAATTGCAATGAATGGAAGATGAGACCCTAGATAACGCTTAAGTACATATTTTTCTAAGCGAATCAATTTGTCACGATCCAAAAGTTGAGGTTTTGATGACATACACCCCGAGAACCTCAAAATGATGTGAAAGCAGAAAGAAATAACACATACGAGACTTTCAAAGGGAAATCAGGCCACGATCGATAAGACACGATAAAGTTCACAAAATAAAAAACATCTAATTCATTTCTAGATTCTGAAATATATCTCAAGTTTTCGAAAGAAAATTAAAAATTGTAAATGATAGATGGAGACCAATGACGATCTGTCTCACCCCTACTTATATTATCTATCGAGGGTAAACTAAAGCAAGCATAACATCTTGTTTTAGTAAACCTTGACTGGAGTTGGATCAATATGAAGTTGTAGTGTTGAAAAAAAAATCAAAAGAGAAATTTGTTGGGATATCTTTGATTTTGAATTTACATTCGAGATCATATGAAATTTTGATGATTAAACATTGTACGAGCTACAATCTATGTATAATGATAATGATAATAAAGAATGAATAATGATATTCAAGAACTAAGTAATTATATATAACGATTCCAAATAGTGGTTAGTCTAAGATTTTTATCGATCAACGTCAAAATATAAGAAGTAAACCTATCAAAGGGAGTCTAAATATGTTTAATATAAAAAGGTTTCATCATATAACTTTCCGGTTGAATATACTTGTAGAAGAATTTGAGATTTAAGATTGAAGTTGAAATTTTGGGCGAATCTTTTAAATAAACATCAATTTGAAATAAAAAACTTCAAAATTGAAGTCTCAAATCATATGGTGAAGCACCAACTTGTTTAGTAATTTATAAGTATTTGTAAACTAATCGCTATAAATATTTATAAACTTTAAATCTTGAATTCAACTAATGAGAGATGGCCAGATAAGTAGACTTGCAAGTTGCAAATGACTTGTTGAAAGGATGCAAAGGACAAGGAAAGGGACCATAAAAGAGATAAGAATGATGACCAATATATCATAAATGACAAAAGTATTGAGAATATTCTAAGCTTGATGCAGATTATTGATTTTAGTCTCGAATTATTGACAATTTTTAAAATATTTTTTATTTAACTAAATAAATTTAAATACATCTCATTATTTTGAGAGAAATAAAAGTGGTAAAAAAATACAAATAAGAGAAAGATAAATATCATCAACCTGTCACATACATATAAAATTTATCTTAAAACTACTAATTGCACAATTTTTTAAAAACTTAAATTATTTTATTTGTATATTTAGGTAAACATTTAGGTAATCATTTATTTCAGGCATATTTTCACATTTATAAGCCAATTATAAGGAATTGTGCGATATTTTTAGTTTTTTGTGTGTATTAGTCCATGAATCTAGCGCCTCAAAGAGACCAAAAAATTTCCCTAAAAAAAACCTTATGAGGACCTCCGTACTGAGTTGAGAAAACGTTACGTACAACCCCAATATCTTTTTTCAAGCATATTTTCGCCTTTACAAGCTAACTTTTAGAAATTACAAGACTTTTTTGTTTTTTGTGTGGATTAGCTCATGGATCTGGTGCCTCGTAGCACCCACAATTTTTTTTCTGAAAAAACTTTCTGAGGACCTTCGTAATGAGTTGGGAAGCATTACGTACAATTTCACCATTTTTCAGGCATATTTTTCATGTTTACAAGCCAAATATAATTTGAGGAATTATGCACGATTTTCTTGGTTTTTCGTGTGTATTAGCCCATAGATTTGGCTCCTAGAAGCACCCAATTTTTTTCTGAAAAACTTTATTAGGACCTCCGTAATGAGTGGGAGAAGCGTACAGTCCCACCATTTTTAGGCATATTTTTGCATTTACAAGCAACTTTAAGGAATTAATAACACGACTTTCTTGATTTTTCGTGTCCATGGATCTGGTGCCTCGGAGATTCTAGACTTTTCTCTGAATTTTTTTATGAAGACCTCTTTAGTGAGTTGGGGAAGCGTTATGTACAATCCCACCATTTTTAGATATATTTTCACATTTACAAGTCAACTTATAGAATTTAAGTGAATTTCTTCATTTTTCGCATGTATTAGCCCATGGATCTGGTGTCCCGAAGCATCCCAAAAAAAATTCTGATAAAACTTTATGAAAACCTACTTTATGAGTTGGAAATCGTTACATACAGTCCCACCATTTTTTTTAGGCATATTTTCGCATTTACAAGCCAACATTTAAGAATTACGCGACTTCTTGATTTTTCGTGTGTATTAACCCATGAATTTGACGTCTCGGAGCATCCAATTTTTTTTCTTTTTGAAAGACCTTTATGAGGACCTCTGTGATTAGTTAAGAAAACGTTACGTATGGTCCCACCGTTTTTCTCAGGCATATTCTGGTATTTAGAAGCCAACTTTTAGAAATTACATGATTTTCTTGATTTTTTTTATGTATTAGCCCATGAATATGTTGCCTCGTATCACCCAAGAAAATATTCTGAAAAAACATTATGACGGAATCTCTAATGAGTTTGGGAAGTGTTACGTACAACCCCACTGTGTTCCTAACACATATTTTACATATTAAAGCCAACTTTTTGGAAGTACACCTCTTTCTTAATTTTTCATGTGTATTAGCCCACGGATCTAGCGCTCTCGAGCATCCAAAAGATTCTTAAAAGAACTTTATGAGGACCTTTGTAATGAGATGAGAAGGTGCTACGTACCATCCCACCTTTTTTAAGGCATATTTTTGCATTTACAAGCCGACTTTTAGAATTTACGGGACTTTCTTGATTCTTCGTGTGTATTAGCTCATTAATCAGGCACCTCAGAACTTAAAAAACATTATAAGGACCTCCATTATGAGTTGGGAAAGCGTTTAGTACAATTTCACCGTTTTTTAGACATATTTTTGCATTTACAAGCAAACTTTTAAGAATCACGCTAATTTTCTTGTTTTTCATGCGTATTAGCCCATGAATCAGACGCTTCGGAGCACCCAAAATTTTTTTCTTAAAAAACTCTATGAGGACCTGCGAAATAAGTTGGAAAGCGTTACATACAAACTCACATTTTTCAAGCATATTTTTGCATTTGTAAGCCAATTTTTAAAAATTGCGCGACCTTTTTTATTTTTCACGTGTATTAGCACATCGATTGGAGCCTCAAAGCACCTAAATTGCTTTTTTTAGAAAATTTATGAGGACCGTTACCTAATAATTTTTGTTAAAGTGGACAAATAATTTTTGTGTGTCAATTGCAATTTTGTGTTTATTTTCTTATGAATATCATGTTTAATCGAGGTGTTCAAGTAAAATATATAAACTAGTTTAAAAAGCTATTTATGTATTACGCTTAATTTCTTAGTAGATTCATTATTTTTATGTTAGTCTAGTCAATGAAGCCTCTGGATGATTTTGACAATGACAACATTATATATTTTTAATTATAATTGGGTCACATTCACCATAGACTTTATCATTGCCTCATTCCTCTAGCAAAAATTAATTTTGCCACTTTCTACCCCACACGTTTATTTTTGTGAGTATAAATGATAATTAATAATAAAGTCAACTTCAGACTTTGACATCAGTGTTTAATATGAGTATATATTTATAACCAAGTTTTTGTTAATATCATTTAGCCACGAAAATGAATCAACAAAAAAGTAGTACTACTTGTTTGATTCCAATAACTCCCGAAATTATTCGATGGAGTTACGACGTTTTTCTAAGTTTCAGAGGTGAAGATGTACGTAAAACTTTTGTTGATCATCTCTACGTTGCACTTCAACAAAAAGGGATCAACACATTCAAAGATGACGATAAATTAGAGAAAGGTAATTCGATTTCACCAGGACTTGCGAGAGCAATTGAAGAATCGCGCATAGCTTTGATTATTTTCTCAAAGAACTATGCTGAATCGTCGTGGTGTTTGAATGAAGTAGTGAAGATCATGGAATGTAAGAAGGTGAAAAAACAAATTGTTATTCCGATTTTCTACGATGTAGATCCATCAACGGTAAGAAAACAAAAATCGAGCTTTGAAGAAGCTTTTAACAAGTATGAAGATTGTATCAAGGTGCAAAAATGGAGAGGAGCACTAGAGGAAGCAGCTAATTTATCTGGTTGGGATTTGCCAAATACTTCCAATGCGTAAGTATTTATCAGATCAATTTGTACGCAATTCAATTATTTCTTTTTTGATAATTGCTATCTTTTGACGCGTGTAAATATCGAATAATTACTTAACCGAAGAGTGTGTTTGGTAATGTATGAAAGGAAAATATGTTTTTATCAATTTATGCGTAATTCAATTATTTCTTGAATACTTGCTAGTTTACACATGTTTGAATATCAAATAATTTTCTTTGAATACTTTCTACTTTCTATGCAAATATGGACCGTTTAGTTGTTTTCAGATCCATTCAAAGAATTTTTTTTTTTTAAAAAAAACAATGAAACTAATGAGCTGAATCTGAATAATTACGATTCAGACCTAAAAATCAAACATACTTAATGAGCTGAATCTGAGTGATTAAGATTCAGTTCATTAAGTGCAAACAAATGAGGTCTTAGCTCACAAGGAATTTCCCCCTTTAAATTGGGATTTGGGGGTAGGGAAACGAAGGGGAATTACGATATGAGGAATAAAGTTTAGGTATCTAATTAACTGAGCTACTAAAACGAGGGATATTTTTATTTTGTTTTTAATAGTTTAGGATGTTTTTCTATTTGAATTATTCGAACCCCTTAACTCTTAAGTCCTTAACCGTAATTAGCTAGGCTAAAAGTTACCAAATTGCAGGGAAAAAGTAGTCCAAATATATGTTCAAACTTTCACATATTCTTAGCACAATAAAAACATTGTGGCCTAACAGTCAATGAAGCGGATGAGATTTCGGATTCAGAGATAAAAACATTGTTAACTGGCTCAGATACCATGGTTATACTAAAATTAGTGACTAAAGCATGCAAAAAAAAAATCATTGATATTCTTTTTGTGGCATGCAGGCATGAAGCTATAGTGATAAAGCAAATTGTGGAAGATATAATGGCTAGATTGTGTGGTCAGAGACACACGAAAAACGCTGAAAATCTTGTTGGAATCGAGTCACGTATGCACAAAGTGTATAAAATGCTTGGCATGGGGTCTGGTGGAGTTCGTTTCGTTGGAATATTTGGAATGAGCGGAGTTGGGAAGACAACTCTAGCTAGAGTCGTTTATGAGAATATTCGGAGTCATTTTGAAGGTTCGTGTTTTCTTCATGAAGTTAGAGATCGTTCTGCAAAACAAGGCGTAGAGCATTTGCAAGCCATACTTCTTTCTGAGATACTTGTGATGAAAGATGTAAACATCAACAATTTATACGAAGGAGTCAATATGCAGATACAAAGATTACAGCACAAAAAGGTTCTTCTTGTTCTTGATGATGTTGATCACGTAGATCAGTTAGATGTTTTAGCGAGGAAACGTGAATGGTTTGGTCATGGAAGTAGAGTTATCATAACAACTCAAGATAAGCACTTGCTTGTTGAACATGAGGTAGAAAAGATATACAGAATGACAACGTTAAATGAATACGAAAGTTTGCAGCTCTTTAAGCTATATGCCTTTAAGAAAAACCGTCTTATGGATGAATTTAGGGATGTTTCAGCTCAAATTATAAGGCATTGTGATGGACTCCCGTTGGCTCTGAAAGTCCTCGGAAGTTTCTTGTATGGAAGAGATTTGGATGAATGGACGAGTGAAGTGGAACGATTGAAACAAATCCCAGAAGGTGAAATTGTGAAGAAACTCGAATTAAGTTTCAATGGACTAAACAGAATTGAACAAAAGATATTACTAGATATTGTGTGTTTCTTTATAGGAAAGAAGAAAGAATCAGTTACAAGAATATTAGAGAGTTTTAACTTTAGTCCTGTTATTGGCATAAAAGTTCTCATGGAGAAATCTCTGATTACTGTTTCACAAGGTCGAATTCTGGTGCATCAATTGATACAAGAAATGTGTTGGTATATTATCCGTCAAGAAGCTTCCGATGATCCAACAAGATATAGTAGGTTGTGGTTACCTGATCATATTTCTCATGTACTTACTGGAGATTTGGTAAGTATTTGCAGAAAGCCACAAATGATCATTTCTAATTAGTTAGCTTTTGAACATTTTTATATAAATATCCAATTTTTTCGTACAGGGCACTGAAAAGATTGAAGGCATATCACTGAACTTGGCTTTTGCACAAGAAGTGAATGTCAGCAGCGCGGCATTCAGACAAATGAGCAGACTAAGGTTTCTCAGTATCCAGAACAAAAATGTTCATCGGGGCCCTAATTTCCTTCCTGGTGAGTTGAGGTGGTTCAATTGGCACGCGTATCCATCAAGAAGTCTGCCTGTTAGTTTTCAGGGCGAAAAGCTTGTTGGTTTGAAGTTGAAAGATAGTCGAATCATACAACTTTGGCAAGGCTCCAAGGTTATGTATTGTTCCTTTTTCTAACATTTCACATAACGATGGAGTATTCGTCAGAATTAAACTAAACTTATTGCATTATGAGTTATGACAGGTTCTAGGAAAATTGAAATACATCAACCTTAGTGAGTCGCGGAAGCTAGTAAGGACCCCGGATTTTTCAGGTATCCCTAATCTTGAAAGGCTGGTTCTTGAAGGATGTGTAAATTTGGTAGAAATCAATTTTTCTGTTAGAGATCTCAGAAGGCTAGTCTTGTTGAATCTGAAGAACTGTAGCAATTTAAAGACCCTACCGAAGATCATTCAATTGGAAAGTCTTAAGGTTTTGATTCTATCAGGCTGCTTAAAACTCAAAAAGTTGTCGGAAATAAAAGAAGAAATGAATCGTTTGTCACAAGTGTACTTGGAAGGAACTGGTTTGAGAGAACTACCCGAATCAATTGACAACTTTTCAGGAGTAAAATTGATAAATCTAAGTAACTGCAAGTATCTTGAGAATCTTCCAAGCAGTATTTTTAAATTGAAGTCTCTAAGAACACTGGATCTATCCGGATGTTCAAGACTCGAAAAATTATCAGATGATTTGGGACTTTTAGATGGTTTAGAGGAGCTCCATTGTGATGACACAGCCATCCGAACAATGCCTTCCTCTATCTCTCAGCTAAAGAACCTTAAGCACTTATCTCTCCGGGGATGTAAAAATGCTTTGGGTTTACAAGTATGGAGTTCACTCTTTTTGTCGCAGCTATTTAGGAAAGACCACAACTCTATCGGTCTGGTTTTTCCTAATTTATCAGGTCTTTGCTCATTGACAAAGCTGGACATAAGTGACTGCAATATTTCAGACGGAGGAATCCTATCTAATCTTGGGTTCTTGCCATCTTTGGAGGAAGTGAATCTCGGAAAGAATAACTTTGTTGGTATTCCATCTGCAAGCATCAATGGTCTAACTCGACTAAAAGTTGTTGAATTGGTTGGTTGTAAGAGGCTTGAGATTTTTCCAGAGCTTCCTTCAAGTATAGAAGAGGTGTATGCCGATGAATGTACATCACTGAGGAGTACTGGCATTGATCAATTAACCAAATATCCAATGTTGTCTCGAGTTTCACTTGCTCAATGTCACCAATTTGTCAAAAATGAACCTGATGTTGCTATTATTGATTCACTGTGGAATCACATGCTCAAGGTAAGTAAATAGCTCTTTATATATGTACACGTTCGTTAACTCAAGAATCTATAACATATTTTGCATGATATAGGGACTATCGATGGTGGATGATGAATTCAGTATATGTATCCCTGGATCTGAAGTTCCTGACTGGTTTATGTACAAGAACTTGGGTCCTTCATTATCAGTGAAGCTACCTAAAAATTGGTACACAAACAAATTCATGGGCTTTGCTCTTTGTGTTGTTTTTGACAGTTTTAAGGAACCTTCCTGTATGAATAATGCTTACCTTCAAAAAATCCCGGGATTTTTGGTCATGTTTAAGCTCGTAAGGCACGATGGAAAGACTGGTGTGTTTTTTAAAAGTATTGGCTCAGTAGGAAGTGAGGAATGTCCTGATTCAGGGCACACTCTACTGGCCTATACATCATTTGATAATTTTTGGTCAATGTATGAGAAACATGTTTGCAATCCTAACGACTGGATTCAAATCGAGGTTTGTGAGACTGATGCAAATGTTGCAATCAAAGGTTGGGGGATGCATCTTCTGTACGAGAACGATATTATAAATGATGAGTTGATGATACAAAATGCCACCTCTCAAAATGGAAAGATGGGCTTGTTTCATGTAATATTTGATGGATCAAAGTATGTGAAAAGGAAACGACACGGACATAAATCGTTTTCTAGGCTGCCACCAGATGATGAACCAGCTGGATATGTCAATTCATTTGGAGAAACAAGTAACGAAGATTTTGATGAAACATTATTTGGGAGAGGAATTACTGGGATTGTAGAAGCTCAACAAACAGTTACTATACGTATGCCTGAATCAACCTTTAATTGGATGATGAGACCATCAGCACATCTTTTGAGTATGTAATTGTTTGAGTTATGTGACATTCTCTTTTTTAGTTAATCAGGGGAAAAAACGTCTCTCTGTAGTACTTTGAGGATCTATAGCTGCACAAATATTTATGATTTAGTTTAAATAAAAAATATTAAAAGACCTACCTAAGTTACATGGATTGATAATTTTGTGCTCATTTAAATGTCCCCTGGAGACCAAGAAAATAGTTGTACCTAGCCAAAAAAAAAAAAAAGAAGAAGAGAATACTATAACAAATGAACTCAAAAAAGAAGTCTACAATAGAAGCTATTTTCTGTAAAATGTAGTAGAATTTTTATACTAAAGGTCTTTTCGTTGTCATATCAGCAAAATTTGTACTATCATCCTTTTCGAACTTCACTCTGGCTAAGTTTCCATGAAATTCTACAGGATTATACTGCACCCTTTTCGAACTTCAATCCCTCTGGGGAATAGAAGCTCATACACACTCTTTGATGTCCTTCACTATCAAAATATGATTATTGCTTTCACGTACAACTACTAGTAAGTTACCAAAAGATAATACTACTATAGTAAGTAAGTACCCATGTTTTTCACCACCAAAGCGTAAGGAACCATCAAACAACTTGAGAATTTTGGCGTGTTGCATACTGAAAAATAGGTTCTTTTACCTGTAGATAGAAAAGAAAACGGGAACAGAAGAATAATTATAAATATTTCCCAAATACTTCACTTCAGCTAGCCAGGATTCTTAACTAAGATTTTCTGGAAAGACTGATGGATGCCATACCATGCTTGCTTTCCTACGACGTTTGTCCTGACTGGACCTGCTACAGACAATTTCGTACTCATCAGGTTGGTTTGGTTTTCCATTAATTCTTCCATTCTCCTTGCCAGGAATAAAACTCTCCCGAGAAGCTACAGGCTGCACAAACATAATATATAGTTATTTGTAACTTACTGTAGTCTGTTAGGTGATCAACTAATTAATTACTGAAGATTTTTGAGGTAATCCACAAATAAACCAACCTCAGCTTTGCTTGATGGTGTGTTTTCATGCTCCTTTCTCTTGGAGACAGTCTGATCACTCATGACAGATCCATTCCGGTATGCATCAGCTTTTCCTCTAGTACGTGTGAGATCTGATCCAATAGAGTGGAGAGCACCACAAGTGGATAGATCTCTAAAGTTGTTGGCTAGTAGACATTAAGTAATATCAGATTTTGTGGTCTAATTTTATGATTAAGTATCAAAGTAACTTGACCAAACGTTATCAAAATTCAGATGGTTAGAACTTAGAATCATTACCTGATTCATGCATGTTGACATCCTGACCATTTATCGTAATTAAAGATAAGAGTTAGAATAGTAGAAGTGAGAAACTGTTTAACATATATTTAATTCAAGACTATTACCATATTGTCTTTTGCTAAGACCTTCTTAACTTCAGCCAGCTTTTCTTCAGTTAGGTCAGACTGGATAACACGCTTCCCTGCAACGACAAAATCAGTCCATCATTGGCTAATTGGTACTATTAGTCTTTCTGCTCCACACAAAGCAGGAAATATGGTTTGCCAGAGGCCAGAGAGTACCTAGTCTGCGGTAGCTCTTAGCCTCAATGAATCCATCTTGTGTCATTTTATCAATGAGCTTCTTCACCACAGTTTGGTTGGCTTCTCCTTCTAGTTTACGTTGGAGCTTGGCAACACTTACATAGTTCATTGGAAGAGCATGAAACAAAGCCTGAAACAAGAGACTGTTCAGTTATCTTAACAAAGACAGTCTCTTGAATATAAAGGAGGAAGGGAGAAGGGGCAGTAGAAACTAAGAGCTGTATAATCACTTTATATGTACTACTTAATGTGAAGGAGAAGTCACGAGGTAAAGCACTTGAGTGACTCACAATACCTGGTAGAGAACGAGGAATTGTAGGTGGGCAAAATCTACAAGACATATGTAATCCACATACAGCTAATAGATATGAACCAAATTAACTGAAGAGGATGGATAGATGACATGTAGATACTTTTAAGCTCAATTCAGAGGATATTAATCAGGTTTCACCTTCATGTACATGTAATCTTCACCCTTGCCACGCTGAGATCCGTTGCCATTTTGATTTTGTTGGCCCTCTATTTCTTCTTTCACAACATCAAACTCATAGTCGAATTTCTGCATTTGAGGAATATGATTGTAGGTGATGGAAAAGGATATATTATGATTCAAGAGAGTAAACAAGTAAACAATAATGAATTAAGGAAAACAATAAGAAACCTTTTGCTTATTAATGATGTAAGTGTCTGTGCCAGCACTTGAAAGTATTCCTTCTTTAACAAGCTTTTCTGAGATATCTAAAATAAAAAAACAATAAAAAAAGCAGATGAAGATACTTTGGACAGCTTAAAAACAGAAAGAATACATCATCTGTTTATTTTATTTGGCACAAAAACTTTGAGAATTGGTACTAGGGTATGATATCACTGCTCTCCTCTAGAGAAGTTCAGGTTGAGAACACCATCATCTGGTTAAAGGGTCATTTCATTACCTTCAACCAAGGCCTGCAATCAGGATCCGATGTTAGGTGTAGTAATGGCTAGTAAATGATTGATAGGAAAACCAGCAGAAGTATCTTACCACTGAGATGTCTGGGAAATTTGAGAGAACGTCTGTCATTTCAACTCTATCAAGGTGATATGTGTTGATCCAGTCCTTAACCCGGCTGAATTGTTGTTCATCTTCATTAGGATCTTGAGTATCATCTGAAAAACCAATAAACCTATTAGAGTTCTTGATAACCTGGTTCAGCAAGAAAGTCGATAGTATTTGCTGCAAATAGAAGTACCTTCATCCTGAACATCTTGCTTATCTGTGAGAAAAAAGAACTTGTCTTTATAAATTGATGACATTAAAAAATACTGACAGAATGAATGCATGAACATCGTAGAGTAGAGCAATGTACAATACCAACTGGTGCAACTATATATTGATCTTCGTCAGAATCACTGAGCTGAAATTGATGGATATTTAACAAAGTCAGTGCATGAACACACTTAAAAAGGATAGCAAACAAAGTCAAGCTTCGTAAAAATAATTGGGGCAAGGGGAACCAATATTTCACCTCACTATCAGATGCACTGTCATCTTTCTCGACAGAATCAGCTCCCAAGCTCATAACATCATCTTGATTGCCATCATTCTCATCCTCACAAGGATCAAGCACGCTCTTAACCTGTGGAAGAAAGATATCAGTGTGAACTCGTTGACTACTGAAAAGGAAACTAGTTATATTCATTTCCTGTCTCTGGCCCACACCTTCAGAGCCAACACGAAATGCTTGCTGTTGACATTTCCGACCTCCAATTTCAGAGGATTTTTCATCCATGGATTTAGAGCCTCCTCGTCAGTGCAGCCTCTAAAGAAAGGAGGTTCATAATCAGCAGGCTGCACAACCAGCAATTCTGTTACAAAAGATTAATTTGACTAAAATATGACAAGCTGGGTGATTTTTGAAGAAAAATGATATTAAAAAGGTGAAGTGGAAACAAGTAAAGCTTGGAAAATTCTATGAAATGCATTTGATATGACTAAGCAGTGTTTTCAGTGCATGAGTAGCCCAAGAACCATTTATCGGCACAACTACAGGAATCAATTTGGGGCTCAAACTCAAAAATTAACGTAAGCTACAAAATTACAGAAGTGAGATGACTTCTAAGGAGAAACCTTATTTTCTGAATGTCAAAAAGGGATGATTACAATTGCAGCTTCTTAAAGGCAATGTGCTTACAGATGCCAATATATAATTTGCATGCTACAATATATGGAAGTTTAACATTCCCCCGAAACTCAAACATTGAGAGGCAAGCTAAAAGAGGAAAAGGGAAATAAAAAGAAAAACAGAACAAGCAAAATTGAGAAAAGGGCATACCGTGATATCATCATGATAAAGAAGCTTCATCAGTATAGTTCGCTGAGAAAAAACCAAGAGAAACAAACCTTAGCAACCAGATGATAGGAGACAATTGTCAACATTAATGAACAACGAAGCGATGCTTTTTAGGAACATTAGAAAGTTTTACCTCTTCTGGCATCTTATCAAGAGTTCTCATCAACTGAATCAGTGTACGAACCATTTTACAAGCAGAACTCCTGAAATATACTTCCCTCTCAACTCAAAAGGTTCATGTAATCCAAAAAACAACCAGCATGAGACTGATAAAGTAAAAAATCCTTAGACCAATAGTTACCTCATTTGATTGGGTGTTATTTCAGTGTTTGAGTTACACTTGAATGTTCCCCCTTTCTTCATCCCAATACGATTGACATTCATTGACACTTCTTCAGAGTCGGAACTTGAATAACTGAAAGAGACTGCAAGTAGACAACTAAGTGTATAAACTATTGTCACAAGCCAGACTACTGAAAGTATCAGCTCTTCTTTTAGCAATTTCTTTGTCTCAGGCAACACAGATATGGTCTAGCTAGTAATCTAGTCAGTTTCAGATGTGATTAGCCAGTGTAATTATGATACTAAAATCAATTTGAAGTCATCACTGAACCAACTTATCTTAACTCTTCTTACATGCATATTCCTCAATCATTGGTCCATCAACTGCTTCGCACACACAGAACAGAAGTGTTTTCAGATATTTCTTCTGTAATGCATCATAAACACCTACGAACACAGAAGAAAGTAGCGTTAAGGAAAGTGGTGGTAAGAAATGACAAGGAAGAATATAACTGTAAGGCTTAGTTTGAAAACTAGCAAAAAATCAACATACCTTTTTCCATCCAATCAATAAGTCTACGTGACTCTGCATCCATTGGCATTAGCTTCTTGATCTTCATCTCTGCTTGTGATATAAGTATCCAGTAAATTAATTTGAAATACTGAAACAGAAGATATCACAAAAAACAAAAAAATAATTGAGAAAGGTTACCTAAGGCTGGAACAGATTTATCACTGAAATATTTCTCAGGAAAGAGGCCTCTGATATAACTAATGTTGAATATAGCAATACGCAGAAGGTTCCTTGTCTGTTTTTGAAAACCATGGAGAAAAAAGTGAATCCAGATAATTAGCTTGTAACACTTAATAACTGCATAAACAAGTTTCTATTTCCTGACAAACAACTTCAGCGATAGTAAACTGGAAAGTTTACAAAGTGACAGACAAAATATCTAGCTGTTCATTTGATTGTAACTAAACATCATGAGTTATTTCAGTAACTGGGATACGATAGCATTCAAAGAAGATAACGTCAGAAGCACCCAATTCATGGAGACTATGCAAATCGAGAAAACAGAAGAACTTAAACAACTTATACTTATTAGCTTCTTAGATCAGGCTCATTGATCTAGAACATATCCTACACATCTCGTTTTTTAAAATACATAAAAACAGATTCACTCAACTATATAGAGCAAAAATACAAATCAACTATCTAGAGAAACAAGCAACATGAGTCAATCGGAAGTCAACATCTACAACCAGAGATTATACATTTACATTTGCCTCATACATCAGTTGAACGAAATAAAACTCAACATAGAAGAGGTTACAAGAGCCAGAAAACTCTAAAGAATGAACTCAAAATACACACACAACACAACTTAAATCACAACTGAGTATAAAAGAATCATTGATTAGCCTCCAGATTCGACTCACATGCTGTCAATAACCATAAAAATCGAAGTATCTAAAACATCAGAAAGTGATAAGAGAAAAAACTACACAACTCTCAAACAGTTCAACATAACGTGTTTCATACAAGCACTTTGCGCTATCAACGTTCACAAACTAAGTGCTATCAACGTTCACAAACTCGTCAAAAACGTAAAAAAACTGATCGACGCTAAATTGAACAGAGCAAAAAACACAGCTCTAGTAACGTAATCAAAAAGCAAATATGAGATCGATCATTTACCAGAAGGAGTGAATCCTGCTCAGTAATCTCCGATTCCTTCAATTTCTGTGCCACAACCTAAAAAAAACAGAGAATGAACGCGAGAGTTAAGCAATAGGTGAAGTATAACAAGTTATTCAACGAATTCAAAGAGCGAGTTGAGATGGAAAAAGCTGTTGCTCACCATTGTTGACAGAGAGAAACGAGATTCAAGCGATTTGGAGAAATTTGAAGAGAACAATGCTTTTCAGAAAGCTTTTGCTCAGCAAATGAAGAAGATGGCGGGGAGTACAGTGAGAGTGAGTTTATATAGTCGGAGAAAAGTGACCACGGTTAAATGGGAATTAACTATGGTTAACTGAGCAATGCGAAATGCGTGATCCAGTGGCTTGTTGAGTAATTTTGGAGAAAAGCAGGGGTTTTTGGTCAGTAAGATGTGTTGCTAATGTTTTCACGTTTAAGCCTCCCTAATTTTACTTGAACCAATTTGTTCAAGTTGTAATTTGTTTCATCAACTTTTTTTTAAACTATAGTTTTAACTTTATTTTAATTATTTGATAGTGAACTAAGCTCATGGATCACAAGAATTTGCAAATTTTGAATCAACCTTTGCAATCATTCATTACAAACAGACGCGTATTTAGAATTTTAAAAAAATGAGTGCACTATTACAAAAAAATGAATATAATATATAAATTTGATTGATTTTATCATTTGAACTTGTTATATATTAGAAATTTATATTACTATCTACAGAGAGGTGCACTCAATTATGATCGTACTGTATAATATTTTGAATGTGGCTCACATATCTAGAATTAAGTATTTTAAAGAAATTATAATATTATTTTACATAACTCAAGAGGAAAGTACAGATTGACGTTAATTTAGTGACTCCTTATAGATACACCCTTGATTATAAAATACGAGCAATAAATTTGATATAAAACAAGAAGATAAATATCATGACATTTAGCAAATTTCAAATAAATGTATGTATATTTTGTTCGATATTAAGTAACATTTCAGATCATTAAGTGTTACGCGAATAATGTACGTAATTTATATTTAATTTAGATTATTTTTGGACGGAAGTGTAATACAGTGAAGGCTATCATAATAAAATAAATTATCAAAATTTAAATTACAGTATGAAGTTTTAGAATGTCAAATTAAACTTTAGACTAAACAAATAAAGTTTGAGACTGTCGAGTCAACTTCAAATTTATATATTAATATATATAAAGTAGGCCTATTTAAGTAATAAATGTTAATTTTAAAATAACTAAACTTATAAAAAATTATATATCACTTAAATAGCAATTTGCGGTCCACAATTGACTCAAGGCCCAAACATAGTCTTCAAGATAAGAGAATATATCCTTGAAGAAACTCTTTACAATTTTTGTCCAAACAAAAAGAAATTTAAAAGACGATGATAATAATAATAATAATAATAGCATAATTAGTATAATTTCACGAATAGTGTCGGAAGAAACTAGAATTTATGAAAATTTTATCACTATTTCATAAAGATAGAAAAATTATTTTCGAAAAATATCGACTCAAATACAACTATATCAGATATAAACAAAAAATATAGCAATTACAAGAAAATAATGTAAAATCCACCACAAGAGACTAGGAAGCGACAAAAATAATATATTAATATAGTAATTGAAATATAACAAACAACCTATTAAGATAGATTATTGAAAAAAAAGTTTTTACAAAAGCTATTTTTGAAAAACTGAAAATAAACATGTCCATAAGGTTTATAATGACTTTACACGTTGAAAACCTTTTATTTTTTTTCAAAAAAAAAAAGATTTGAAAAGGTTTTTCAAATGAACTTTTCAACACTTCTCTTTCTAAAAAAAATGCATATAAAACTATAATAACTATCCATTTTGATGTTTAAGTACTTTATCTTTTTATATTTTGGTAGGAAATATTAGTAAAAATAATATTTATTATAGTTCATGTATTGCGTTACTCTTTAAGAAAGACTAAATAATGCATTTGAGTAAATATTGACTTATTAAATTCTTTTTAAAATAAAAAAAACATTGTAAATTAGCTCTATAATAGTAAAAAAAAAATTACACTCCAGCAAACTTCTCAATCACTTGACTATTTATTTTATTATTTAAAAATGATCATTTAATTTTCAAGTTCATTGGTTAAAAGATTTGTATCAAACTCTTTCTCGTTATATTTTTTTCTACGTTTCTTCAAGTAGATGATATATTATTATTTAAATAAATGTCATTTGTCTTGTTTATTAAATTCTTAAAGGTTTAGATTATATAAACTTTAATAAGTATATTGACCATGACCACAATTAGATGGATAAGTTTTGATTTGAAATGCACAATCTAACTTGGTGACCAAAATATAATTTCCCAATATTATTCCCCAAAAATCATAGAGTTTTTTCCAAATTTATCCACTTATTTGTGATTGTTAAATTAATATAATTTATTTTTTAATCTTTTAAAAAAGTATATAGGACTAATGGAGTAATAAACCAAATATGTACTTAGAAAAAATAAGGAGAGTTCGTAGGTTGAAACTTGAATGTATCAATAATCTTTTAAATTCATCACTAAATTTTATTTGCATTTTTGAACTATAACAATATAGAATAAAATATTTATATATGAGACTTTGATAAATAACGTGAGCTATGAAATACTTAATTAAGTAAAAAATTGTCTTCCTTATTTTCACTTTTGGTACAACATTTCTATAGAAATGTTGTTATTTTTTATGTCGCATCCTTATCAACACGATGTGAATGTAGATCTACTATTCGTACTCGATGGTCAAACAACTTTGTATTTTGAAACAAAACTGACCGAGAAATACATGATTTTAATAATTAAAACAAAAACTAAAATATGAAGAAAATGAAATTACCTTATATATAGAAATTTTATGTCACTCTATTTTCTTTTATCCCTTTCGAGTTTTTCCTCTTGATCGATATTTTTCTCTTTAAAAATTTTCACATAGTGTCTCATAATTTAAATTTTCTTAACTGAATTCTCGTACTCCTATCCATACCTAGACTTGTATACATACCTTGCTCCATATCCCTGAATTTACAATTTTAAATCACAATTGATCCAACCTCTAGATCTACACATGCATCAAGAACCCAAACCCGCATCCACACTACTTGAGGAAAAAAATTACTCTCATACTTACTCCATTCCTATAAAGCATTTCCATATCACTAATCATCAAACCTTCTCAATTAAAAGGGAAGGTATCCTCCGAAGGGGTTAGGACGAACACTCTACAGCATAGTAAAATAGATCTAAGACTATTAAAATAAAAATTATGTACAACAACAATTCTATATTTGATGTAAAATCTTTTTTAAGATATACTCCAATCTCCATGAGACTGACCGTTAGAGTCGTTTGGTTGGAAACTAGTTGTTCCAATATTAACTATCATGCAACTTATTTCACCCTGTATATGAGATAACTTATCTCATCACTATAATATAAATAATGGAATGTTATCCCAAACATGTCAACCAAACAAGACCATAAACTTTTACCCCAGACTATTATTTTTTTATCTCAAAACTATATATTTTTAATCTCACACCAAACAAGCCCTTAAGGTATTAGCTTTTACAATTTGGTTAGTGTGACTTAAAACTGACACCTCCAGAGAAATAGTAGCAGCAGATTCAAAAATTAACTCACAGAAAAACAAACAGAATGTGTGACAACTTTGAACATGTTACATAAGTCTCTTGTATCTTATATACACACTAGCCTGACTAATTCGATTTCGCGCCATGAAAATAACATTCTATAATAATTTATTCATTCCTCAAACTCGAAACTTCACTAGCTAAAATAACACAAGAAATGCAAGAGGACTGCATTCCGAAAACAAACAACCTACTTACGAGGGACAATATGTACTTACAGCCTCTACGATAAGCAAGTGAATAGTTGCAAATCAGATGAGCAAAGGCACATACAGATACAAACATAGCTGCAACATATACTAGCAATTCAACAGAGTAAATAATTCACTTGAAAACACTAAATTGAATCTCAAAGTGTGCAAAACTGCACACAAACTATATATTAAAAACTTGTTCCAATGAACATAAACAGAGAAAGATTAACAAATCTTTCATTAAAACAGAATTAACATCCTCCTCACAGAAGCAAACTAATTAAACTTTCTCCCTATTTTACACCCCCATTTCAGATTACCTGAACAAAATCAATGGTATCACATCAGATTTCCAACTACACTACTCGATAATCAGTCCACAAATGTATCGTCTTCTTCATCAGAAAATCGCGCTATCATCTTCCCATCTGCAGAGATTATAACCAAATCATGATTATTCACCATTAAATTAGCTTACAAAGTTCAGTGATGAATGTTTTGTGTTTACCTTAACAACAATCTATTGATCATCAGGCACTTTGTACATATCAGCTGTTATTTCTGTCAACCATAAACCTGGAAATATCATCTGCAAAAGGGATCAATGGAACAGTAAAATGATCAAAATCTAAAATTAGCAACGAAAATTTGATCTTTAATTGATTCTGATTAGCAATAATCAAGAGATTAGAAGAGAAAAAAATGGCTTACATCTAAATTCTTTTGAACCAATCTGGGTCGTTTCTTGGGACGACGAGGGGGTCGATGTCCGGCCATGGCCATGAAATCTTCATCGATTTCTCGTCGGGAAAGAGGAACGGAAAACTTGACCTTTTGTTTCTTCTCGCCGACTGAAGCAGCTCCGGCAGATGGAGCATTTGTTCTGTTAGTATCAATCTTTAACCCACCTTTCGATCCACCACCATTTCCACCGGCAACAGCACCGGCGCCGGCGACGAATCCATTAGGCTCCTTACAAGCAGCTCGGCGAGTCCTTAAGTTCCATGGACGAGATAAATCAGCAGCAGCGTCAGATACAGCTCCAGTCATAGTTGTCGCCGGTGCCGGCGACGGCGACGGAAACTTCTTGGGTTGTTCATCCATACCTTCTTTGAAGATTGTTTCTTTCATCTTATCAGCTTCTGTTAAGAGATCAAACATCAGTTTCTCTCTCACAGCTCCGATTCCGTCACCATCATCCTCTTTTCCCGGCGACCTGAATTTCCGGGTAAACCGATCGTTTGATCCACGCCGGTTCACCATTTCAATCTCCATCTCCATCCTACGTCCGATCGACTCAGACCCATTTGACCTCCGATGAACAGAAGAGATTTCTCCATTAGATTCCACCTTCGCACACCTCAAATGCCTCTGGTTCCCCCACTTCAACCCATAAGGTAAGGTAAAATTGTGCAGAGGTTTCGATCTTTCTGGTCCCATAGTCATCAAACACTCAATCCAAATGTCTAAACAAACCCAAAATCCCAAAATTTCTCCCCTCGTTAAACAAACACAGACCACTCAAATTTCCTTCCTTTTTCACTTGAATTTCAAGATTTTGTGAAGAAAAACTTGAGGAAGAAGAACTGAAAAAGGGGTTTCATAAAATTGTTAATCTTTCAAAGCTTTTTGCCATTTTTCTTCACATTTATGTTGGATTAGTTTACGTATAGAGTGTGTATATATATATATATGAGGTAGCCAGAGAGAGAAGGGGCGGTTTTAACGTTTGGGTTCAGAACAGAGTAGGTGCTAAAGGGTGCACGGTGGATTGAGGGTTCCTCAAAATATATTTCATTTTTTATCTTAATAATAATAATAATATCTTATTTCTCACCAATTTATTTTTTATAAAACTTTTTTTTTTAATGAATTGTTGTGGAATTTTTGTGACTAGTAGGGTAGAAAATAAAATTTTGAAATAAAATTTGTGTATCACGAGATTCATTTTTGGAATTTTATTTTACGGGTTCAAACTCGTGATCTTTAACGGTCATATATTTAAATTTGAGGAAATATATTTTCTATTAATATTTAAGGTATATGCACAAACGGTCACATGTTTGGATTTGATGGTAAAGAGCTAGATTGTTATACAAAGTTAGTTCTCTTTCTTGACGAAATTATAAGAGGGCATATATGTAATTTCAATTAAGGTAATTCAATTGATTTACCTTGTTACACGACTCAATTTATAATGATTCGATTCATTCAGTAAATATATTGACCGAAGAATTTATGTAATACGCACTAGCAATCACATATTTGATTTTTTTTTGTAAGCAGTGAAATATTATCATAATAGCCGAATAATTATACCCAATTAAGCACTTTAGATATTTAAGTCATTTCATTTACTCTAATGTTGGGTATATAGTAAGAGTTAACAGGAAATGGAGAAAGATGAAAGTAGGAATCGGAAAAGAGTCTCTTACGTTTTAGTAAAAGACATTTCTCCCTCATTGATGGTGGAAAGAAAAAATTGAAGTGTTTAAATAGAGAAGCACTTCTACTAGTTATTAAGAGGATTGGAAAGAGGGACATCCCTCGCGCCGTCGCCACGAGGAGTATATATTTCAATTCAAACCTCTAATATTAAAGCTGAATAATTTTCTTAATGGGATACTGTGCATTCAGTGGGCTCAATTCTGCTTCCTTTCTATTTCATACAACTATTACAGATTTTGAAATGTTTTCTGTTAATTAATTTTTGATTTTCACTGCGTGATTTAAACTTGAAATTTATTGTGTTTGGAAAATTTGTAATTAGTAGTATTGGTTTAGAAGACATATTGCATAAGATTTAATTTTATATATAGCCTTGAACAAACAGAATCACTAGTTACAATAGTATAGAATCAAGCATTTGTAGTCATTGTCTACCTTTGACCCATCGTAAAAATTGTGCGCACTCATTCTATCGTACTCTATTCAAAAATAAGTGTAGCGGAGATTCAACTTTATTTTCTCATATAAACAGCAAATATGATCATATGTTTGTATATAAAGTTTGATCATTCTCTTATTAATCAACAATTCTTTTATATTGCTAAGTCAGACAATAAATCTGTCTATAACTAATTATCATAAAATAGTCGTTGCTCAACTTTGTATTCTTACGCTTTAATCAACATTGTTACTGGACTCAATTCATAAATAATCTGAGATTGATCAAAAATCTATCAATAGGATTTAGGTTATATGTAGTTGTACAGTAACAATAACATATTTAAAATTGAGGATAAAAAACTCAATTGTTATACAATAATGACTCATGCTAATTAGTGATCTAAAATCAAACGTAAATCAAAGGCCTAACTTTTCATTATTTTTTTATTTCCAAAATTCAAAATTATTTCTTTATTTTTAATTAAAAAAAACTTAATTTTTCTAAAATATATTTCAATCTTATGGTCTTAAACATATAATGTGCAAATTAAATTTAAAAACTGATCCAAATAAATAAATGTTTTTTAATATTTCGAAACAAACTAAAAAAGACAAATAAATTTTAAAATATAATATATTCCTTTTTTGTTTAAAAAACTTATAATAATTTTGTTATTATTAATAAATTGAATCAATCAAATTTTGAGACCTAAAATATATGCCTATTTTTAAAAAGTATTAAATCATCTCGATTTTTATACAAAGTCGCTTCTCTTTTTGAGAAAATTATAAGATGGCATAGATTTGATTTCGATGAAATAAGTGATAATAATTTATTGATTCATATTGTTATTAGATCAACTCATAAATATAAGAAAATTTTGTCCTTAAAACTAGATAATACACAATAACAATTACATATTTAAATTTGAAGCTCAAAAGCTCGCAATCGCATGTTATATGTCCAATACTTAAAATTAAATAAAATATAATAGACTATAATAAATTATTTTTAATTCATTTATTATCAGATTACACTTGATATAAATTTTATTATTGTAAGGACTTAATCTAAAATTACACCAACCTCAAGGTCTGTGTATTACTGGATCTTAGAATAGAGCAATGAGTAATATTGATATTTTCAAAGATAGTATTTTTTTTTTTTATCTTTCTTATTTTAAAAAATATTTAAATCATCATTTACAATTTTACCCTTGAATGTATCAATTTTTCGGGTTCATTTAAGGAAAAATTACATAAATTGGTACATTTTAATAAATTGTTACTGATTTTAGCAATACTTTTTATTTATTATCATTTATAGCAATACTATGTTAATCTGCAATATGTATTAAAAGTGAACTATGTATGCAATATATATGAATTATATATGAATAATACTTGTTTTTTGAAATATATTATGTTTGTTTGGTAAAAATTTGACACATTGAATTATAAGTGTATTAAAATGTGTGATAAATGAATTATCTATCATTAAAATTTATATTATATGTTAATCTGCAATATGTATTAAAAGTGAACTATGTATGCAATATATATGAATTATATATGAATAATACTTGTTTTTTGAAATATATTATGTTTGTTTGGTAAAAATTTGACACATTGAATTATAAGTGTATTAAAATGTGTGATAAATGAATTATCTATCATTAAAATTTATATTATATGTAAATAAAAAATTATTTTTTCTAGTTTAAATTAAACTTGTATTATAAATGAATTAAAAGTGATCAAGTAAAAAAGAAATAATAAATAATTTTTTATTATAATATATTTATGTAAGTTTTCCTTCATTTAATATATAAAGGATGTATATTGTTAGAGTTTTGACCAATTTTATTCGAGTTAATTCATACAGATTTTCAAAATTTGATTAGAATTGTCAATATGTTTAATGGGCTTAGACCACATTGATGTTTATATTATATTTAAATGTTTTTGAGATACTAAATTTTTATTTAATTACCTATTGATTATTAAATGATAAATTTAATTATTTTTTAAATAAAAATATTTTTTTATCGTACCGAAACACCTAGAATTTGTTACATATATAAAGAGAGGATAAAAATGAAAAAAATGAAAGAAAACCATGTGGATCTCTTTATTTAGGATGATTATTTTTCTTTCCTATAGAAACCCAAAATTTATTTTATATATTTATCAAGAGAGGCAATTAAAAAACTCGGTTGTTATACACATAATTTCAACAATTTATCTATATTTATTGGTTATATCAAAATTTTATTTCAATTAATTAAGTTTATGCCTGCTCAAATTTGTGTATTTATATAAAATTGAACGAATGAAGTAATAAGAAAATCGTTCGAGAATTGACGTTTAACATGTTACAATAAGATATTGAAAGAAATTGCAAGAAGTTAATGCTCGAATGGTACGCACCCAATTTCTAGCGAAAGGTTTTAATTTATTTTTTTTCATTAAAGTTTGTGCACCATATGATCCATACGAAGAAAAATGTTCTTTATCAAGAATCCTTTATATCCATCCACATCTCAAACACGAATCAGTTGAATATGATATACTCTAACACCGATTTGATCTAAAATTTTACTCGGGAGAAATATAGGCAAACAGAACACTACACACTGCACTTTCAGAAAGACAATGCCCAGAGAAAATTTTGTCTTTGTTATCAAGAAAAGAAGAAAGCAAAAGCAGCCAACTTACTTGGCAAATATATATATAAAAAAAAAAAATCAAAATGTAACTGTGAACAATTAATTCAGTGCAATCCAATAACATCAACAACTATGTTATAAACTTAACCCAATGAACATAAAACACAAAAAATTAGAATAAGTAACAAAATTGCATATATTTTTTTTTCTGTTATACAAGAAATTCAATAATTTCATCAAATTTCCAAACTTTAGTTGTTCCATCATAATAAAATTTACCATACAAATCACAAAAAAATCATCTTTTCTTCAAATCTACTGATCTTCAGGCACTTTGTATAAGTCAGCTGTAATTTCCGTTAACCATAACCCTGGAAATAGCGTCTGCAAAAGATACGAACAATCAAATAACATATTTAGTATAATTTTACGAGTGAATCAAGAAATGTTATTTAGTATAATTTTACGAGTGAATCAAGAAATGTTATTGAAGCACATAATTTAATTCAAAATTAATTGTTATCGACTATACGAAACTTACGTCCAAATTTTTTTGAACCAATCTAGCTCGTTTTTTGGGTCTACGAGGGGGTCTATGTCCGATCATCGCCGTGAAATCTTCTTCGATCTCTTTTCGCGACAGGGAAACGGAATATTTCACCCTCTGTTTCTTCTCGCCGCTACAAGAAGCTCCGGCGATCACTCCACCGGAAAATTCACTTCGAAATCTTGAAGATTTGTTATTCTCCGTCTTTAATGGTGGCAAACAGTTCATTTCCTTCGATCCACCACTTCCGCCAGCTCCGGTGCCGGCGAGTACACCGTTCGGTTCGTTACAAGCCGCACGCCGAGTCCTCAAGCTCCATGGTCTGGATAAGTCGCCGACGGCGGCTGCATCAGATACATCTACCTTCACATTCATCGTCGTCGTCGCCGGCGCCGGCGACGGAGAATCTAATCCTTCCCTTAAAATCGCGTCTTTCATCTTATCAGTTTCCGTTTGAAGATCAATCATCAGTTTCTCTCTAACAGCTTCAATTCCCTCACCACTATCTCCGTTCACCGATCTGAATTTCGTCCGGTGCCGTTCCACCACCCCTGTTTCCCTACGCCGTCCGATCAATTCCGACCTTGACATTTCTTCATCGGAATCCTCCTTAACGCACCTTAAAAACTTCTGATTCCCCCACTTCAACCCACATGGCAAAGAAAAATTATGTAAAGGCTTCGATCTTTCAGGTCCCATCGCCATATAAACACCTTCAAATCTTCAATATCAGTTTAAAAACCATCAAAATCAAAACACCCACAAGCTCAAAAAAACAAATCTCTCTTCCTTTTTCTCTTATAATTCTCTACTCTGCTCAACAACAAAGCAAATGGGGTTCATATTCTTCAAAAAAAAATTCAAGATTTGAACTTTTTTCTTCTTTATGTGTTGTGTTTAGTTGAGTTAACGATGAAATCGCCGGCAATATAAAGTATATATACATATATTATATATATATATCGGTCACCAGAGAAGAAAGAGGGAGAGAGAAGAGGCGATTTTAACGTTCAGGTTCTGAAAAATTGTAGGTGTTAAAGTGCACGGTGGAGTGACGTCTGCAATTTTATATTTTGAGGGTTACCCATAGTACGACGTCGTTTTATATTTTTTTTTTATTTTTTTTCGACTCGGTGAAATTATTAGTTTCATCTCCGAACTATTGATAGCTATAGAAATATTCTTTTACTTACTAACTGAACTTATATATACCCTGATTATATATATTTACAAAATTGCTGGAATACACGTTTTATATTTCTCTTATTTCGAATATCCCCTTTTATTTCTAAAAATCTCTAAAATCTCTTATTTCTTTTGTGTATCCGAGTTACATATTTATGTACTTGAGCCAGTATTTAAAGTTTTGAGCTACATATTATGTATCCGATTTATCTTATAATGTATACGAGCTAATTTTTAATGTATCTGAGCTACATATTATGTATGCAGTCTATGTTATAATGTGTCCTAAATACTCTTTAATGTATCCGAGCTACATATTAATGTATTCAATTTGTGTTACTTTTTAAGGAATTAATGTAATTACAAACTAAAGAGGGATAAATTGTAATTTTATATTAAAACGATGTAATTTATGTAAAATCTACTATTAAATTACCGCGAAGTTTAAAAATGTTTCAATACTTTCGTTCAACATTTTTTTAAGAATACGATGATCCTATAATAGTTTGAAAGACCACTTGTTTTGTGTCATATGATAAATCAAGTGTAAATCAGGTGTGTATTTATATTTAGTTAGACAAATAATTAAATATTTTTATAATTATATATAATTTAAAAATAAAATTATTAATTACATCAAATTCAATAGTGTTTTTAATATTTTTTACTTCTATTTTTTTTATTGGCAAACTTGTAATCTTTGTTTTGCCAAATTGTTGTCCCACTAGGCTTATATATGCACCTAAATAAATGTTTTTTTAAAAAAACTATTGATAATTTGAAAATGAAATATATAATTTACGTTAAATTTATGGATATTTTTGATATTTTTCTTTCGTAGGGAAAATTTGGCAAATTTTTAATCTTTATTTTGCCAAATTGCAATCCCATTAGGCTATACACGATTTTTTTTTTCTTTGGATTTTCTGAAATTTGTATTTTTAATCGATCAATTATAACAAAATATTCATTTTGATCCTTGAAAAATTAGAGAAAATGATTCTTTGACATATTAGAGTTATGATTTCTTAATTATATCATAGAGAACCTTACACATATATAATTATTCAAAAGAAACTTTAATCAATTTCCTTGATTAATCAATCATCACAAAAATATATTTCTAGTAAATAGATAGAGTAAATGTCTAAATAATTTTATATTTTATATGAATTTATATATAATTATACACTTCAATCAATATTCTATATTTCAAACTTTTTAAAAAATGCATATCAAACATTATAATATCAAATTTGTAAAATCAAAAAATATCTTTTTTAATATGATATTCGATATCTATCGTACCATGTCCACTTATAATATTCTGGTACATGAATATTGCAATGGATCATAATTCATAGCTAATGAGACACATGTCTAAACTACTCAATTTAATATATGCCTTATTAATTCACATATTTTTTTAAAATTAAATCATTAAAAGAAGGTTATATTAAAGTTTTGCTTAGTTAGTGTAAATACTAGTTATGGCCATTTTGTAATACATATTAATTTAATCTGTTTTTTGTTTGTAGTTTATTTCAGAGATAAACAGAGCAGATTGTGTTGATCTGATCACTTTAGTGATTAATAAAAAGTTACTTAATTATCAAAAAATAATAACATTGTAACAATCGTTACATTAAAATAGTCAAGTGTACGATATGAAAGAGGATTTAACATTTTCTAAATTAAATTACTTCAAATTTAAACAAGCAATTGTCTATTTAATATAATAGATCAAATCACATGGCAATTAAAAATCATGCGATTAGTGAATACTAATTATAAAAAATATGATTTCGAAAGGTCAAACTTTAATACTTTATGAAACGATTTGGAGACTAGCATGTCACAAGAGAGTAAATTGGACCTCTAAAAGCCAATATATTAAGCATAAAGTACAAAAACTCCAATAATTTGAGCGTTAATGACATTTTATCCAAAATGTTGTTTTAATTATAATTATCTTTTATTTTTCAAAATTCGCGGATACATTATTTCTTGCCCCTAATACATAGCAAATGATACATAACTATAAATCAAAATATTCATACCAATTTAGATTTGAAATAATTGAGTTTATATATCAACTATAAGTACACAAAAACAATTATAATGCATATAACCGAGGTGGATTGATGTATTAGGATTCTTCATATTAAGAGAGAAGGAGAAATGAGATTTTTATAATTAATTCAAATGATAGATATTTGTAAAGATTATATAATTTTAAGTCATGTAATTACATATTTTTCTCATATATTAATATATAAAAAATGAACACCATGAATTATGAGATACTAAAATATTTATGGAGTTATACAAAATTAAAACTTTTAGTAAAGTCACTTCAAGTTAGTTTTGTATTAATGAAGTGACTCAATTTTTTGATAAATATTTATGTAGTATGGATGCTAAAGATCGACTTTAGCATGGGTTTAAGATTGTATATAACATGAAAAAAATTAACTTATTTTTTAAAAACATTTTTTTTCTAACGAAACTTTATTAATTAATACTATATAATTGAATGATTTTTTAAAATATTTATTCATAGCTAACGAACTTACACATGGAAGCGACATTTTATTTAGAAACAAGTCATGAAAAAATTAGTTGCATGTGAACTAACGGTACAAAGATTATTAATGAAAGATTAATAATTTGAAATGGTTATTAATCGTACATTTAATCTACTACAATAATATTATTTAAACTTTTCGTCTGAAACTGTTTTAAAAAATACACTATAGATTTACGATCATACCCTTAGCTTATTCTATTTACCTTATGTTTAAATAACTAAAATAAAGTACCACATGCACGTTTCAAAAATTGAATTGAATTATCAAAAATAATAAATGTGGAAAGTTTAGTACTTCTTGATCAAAATTAGAATCTGAAATTAAAATCTAATTACCAAGTAAACATAAAGTCATGGTAATTAGATTTTAATTTCAGATTCTAATTTTGATCAAGAAGTACTAAACTTTCCACATTTATTATTTTTGATAATTCAATTCAATTTTTGAAACGTGCATGTGGTACTTTATTTGTAATTAGATTTTAATTTCAGAACCTAACTTTAATCAAGTTATATATTAGCGAGAGGGAAGTTATGTCTCCGAGAAAATTTTTTGATTTTCTTTTAAATGATAATTTTTTTTAAATATAATTGATAAAATAAGATGTGTTTTTAGATAAATTTTTTTAAAAATATGAATTAAACCTAAATTCTTTAATCATTATTTAATAATGAGGTGATTGTTCTTTAGACACGATTTCTTCAACAGATTGCTTACCCAAAATGAAAACGACTTATAAAGTTTAGAATGTTTGAACATTGAAGATAAAGAAAGTTAGAAAAACCTAATCCCTATCCTCTTCTCTTATAAATAATAAAATAATATTTAACTACTAAATAAAATAAAATATATCGTTAACTATTTATTTCTATAATTTAACGTGATGGAGATGGTTGTAAGAGTGAAGTTTAGTGATGTTAGTAGTTGGTGGTATTAATGGTTGTGACCGAAGAATGTGAATGGCGTTTGATAACGCGTTTGTGATAGCTGACACCAATATATATAATACTAGATAATTATGATGGTCGAGGTGGGTGATAGTAGAAACATTAGACCGCAATGGCGATAGATAACTAGTAATAGCGGTGAAGGTGGTAGTGAGAATGAGGTTGGTGGTGGTCGTGGATATAATTATAATGATGGATCTGATAGGTATAGCAGCTAGCTACTATCTGTATGTTGATAGTGATCGTTACATTATGATTATGATGAAAGAGATGGTTGGTGATCACATTTGACGGTTGATGACGCTAACGTTGGTCGATAATGGTGGTGGTAATGGATAGAATTACTATGTTGAAGGTGAATAAATATAGTAACGACTAACCATAAAGATTGACAACTGTGATGATTAGTAGTGATCGTGGTTAACGACGATAATAATAGTAATGATAGATATTGACCAACAATCCAATACAAAAAACAATTGAAAAAGTATAATTTGTACTAAACAAATATTATTTGTATAAGAAACACTACGTAACATTTTCTTATGAATATTTATGTTAGCATTTGTTAGAATATAATTTCTTTAAAATCATAATATATATATATATATATCCACCCAAAACCTATTAAGCTGGGCCGGTCATTTTAAAACAAGTGGTTATTGTGGGCCGGCCCAATCCAAATCGTTAAATTTTCAAAATGGAAAACTTATATATCATATTAAAAAGATATTTATCATTTATAACATTAATATTTTTTTTACTTGATCTTTATATATTTATAATACAATTTAATTCATATTACAAAGAAATAATTTATTATTCATTCATATAAAGTACAAATTTTATTGATGGATAATACATTTATTACGTATTTTGATACACTTATAACAATGTATCAATTTCTTACGAAACAAACATAATATATTTAAAAAACACTTATAATACATATATATTTTATTTCATTTGGTTCCGGCATCTATTTTAAAAAAAGGGATGCATATATATTACATATATAATTCACTTCTAATACATATTGCAGATTTAACATAATGTTACTATATGTTACTATAAATAATAGTAATAAATCATGAATATCACTAAAATCGGTAATTATTGATCCATAATGATAGTTCTAATTAGAATAACTAAAGTATATTAGTAATTAGAAGAAAATATTTTTTAATTTTTTTTTGGAAATATACCATTCTAGGAAAACATAATTAAATTGCAATTAATTTGGGATCTGAAACGAATCTCTTGCAGAATAAAGCAATAGAAAACTTTGATTAGAAGGTAACACAACTGTATTTAATTGTTCTGTTCCATGTATTAGACATAATCAATTAATAATTAATAATAGCAGACTAAGGAATCGAAATTTCTTTTAATTTTATATTATATTTTACCCATTTAGTATATATATATATATATATATATATATATTCATGTTTGGAATTTGATTAATCTGAATTGATATTGTATAGACTCAGTTGAAAAGGAAGTGTTCTCTAATAACAAATATTTTTCATACATTTAAATTCAAAATCTCTTATTAAAGGCAAAATAATTCTATCAGTTTGTTGACAAACTCTCATATTCCTTAATTTGAAAATTGAAATTATTACATATTACGAAATTAAAATTTCTTTCAATTTTATATTCAATTTTCTTTGTTATAATCAGATATTCGTATTTAGAATCCGATTAATTTGGAATGGTATTGTTGAAGCCCATTTGAAAAGAAAGTATTCTATAACAACATAATTTTTTCATAGCTTAAATATGAAACCTAGCTCTTATTAAAATGAACGAGATTCTATTTTTTCCTCCGCAACTTTATTAATCCTGACTTGAAAATTGAAATGAATAATTTTTTAAAAATTTTACATTATGTTTGATATTTGTATTTGCAGCCTGATTAATGTGAATTGGTATTGCGTAAGACTCATTATGAAGAAAAAAAATTCTCTAACAATATATTTTCTTTCATATGCTCTAACCCGATACCTCTAACTAAAGACAAAAAAAAATTATTATTCTCACTTACAACTCTTATTAATCAAAATTTGAAAATCAAAATATCAGACTAAGAAATAGAAATTTTTGTTAAACTTTATACTTCTTTTATGTGACATCTTTATTTTTTAGTCTGTTTCAAAAAGATTATCATATTACTATAATTTGAATAATTTAACTTTAAAATACCTCGTTTACTCTTAATAAGATAATTTTCACTATATAAATATTTTGATCCTTTTGGCTATAAAATTTTAAATTTTTTTATTTTTTTAAAATAACGTATCAAATTAAACGATATCGTATAAAATGACACCGGATTTGCTCTTTAACGGCTACTTCACTATAATAAAATCCAAATTGACACCGACCATAAACCTTTTTCCAGCCTAGCTTTCCCCATATTTTCACATTCTTCAAAAAAATAAAAGAAGAAGAGAACTTTACAAAATTAGTCCTTTATTTTTAAGGGTAATGCCCTTTTAGCTCTCTACGAAACGAAAAAAGTAAATGATTAATCATCTATTTTCTAATAACAATGATTTGAAAACATGAAAAGTAAAAGATTAATCATATTTCTCAAACGTGAAAAGTAAATATTGATCCATCCTATCGATTGATCAACATAATACTGAAATATACAACACAAAAGACTACATCAAACAATAAATACTAAATAACATAAAAAATATTATACCTTAAAAACTTACACACCAAACTCTAAAAAATCAATTTTAAAAAATAGTACAAAAACAACAAAAAATTGTATCTCTAAATATAACTTCTTGCTAATTTCTGTCAAATCTAACCGTACAGAGTTCAATATCTTAAATACAAAGTTAAAACATTACTTCTCGTCTCAATTTATATGGCTTACTTTTCTTTTTAGTCAATATCACAAAGAATGACACATTTTTATACTAAGTAACAATTTAACTATATATTCTTACTGAAATGATTCACTGTCATACAAATATTTATCATTCATTTTTAACCACAAATTTTAAATTTTTTTATTTATTTCTTAAACTTCGTGTCGAATCAAACTATCTCGACGGGAAGAAAGTAATACATAAAAGGAGTAAAATTAAAGGGACTATTTTAAACCAAACCTCAAACATAAAGGACCATTTTTGTTATCTACAAAAAACACTTTTTTTCCACCAATAAATTGCTCTACACAGTACCCAAAAAAACAACAACACTACAAATAGATTTCATAACTTGAAACATTCTTCAAAAATTCAAAATTGAGAGTCACTTGAGTGAGATTTCATCTCAAGTTTCTCTCACATTTTGAACTTATATAAAAAAAATGCCCAAAAAAATTTCCCCTGTTTTTCAGAAAGTTACAAATCTACTGAACATGTCAATTTTCTTAGCAAAAATGAGAAAACCTCTGAAAAAAGTGAAGAAATTTAGTCTTCTGAAGCATTATAGTTATGGGTATATTCAAGAATACCAGTTTTCTCCTTCGAATACATCATTGATTCATTTCTATAGTAGAAAAAAATCATTCAGAAAACAGAGGAGTTGCAGAGATATATGCTCTGTTTTCTTTATTTCGAGATGTTTGGGAATGGCGAAATGCGAAGGAGAAGAGAAAAAGAGAAGGTACCCAGTGTTGGAGTTGGAGAGATTAGGTTCCATGGAAGAATTTGCAGATTTTCATGGCGATGATGATGATGACAACGATGATGATGATTCGGTTGATGAGAGAGCTGAGAAGTTTATTGAAAGGTTTTATGAAGAAATTAAATTGCAAAGACAAGAATCATTTTTGGAGAAGTTTAATGCAATGGTTGAGAATTGACGACAGGTCGATACGGAATTAGAATTTTAAATTTACGAGCTTTGGGAAAAACGATTATTAGGTTTTTAAATGGATTTTTTGACAAAACGTAAAGCTATTAAATTCTGTTGAACATTTAGCTCGCTAGCTCACAATGAGTTTTTCCTTTTTAAAATTTTTTTAATTATGTTTATCGTTTTTGATGGTTTTATAATTTTTTTTAAAAGAAATTTTATTTCTGGTGTTTGGGTGTGGGTTGGATTGTGATGATATTATTTATATTTGATTTATTGTGCTCCACATTGGTTTTAATGGCTGTGGAGATATTGTTGTTTATTTATTTATATTTATTTTTGTAATGTTGTTGCTGTTTAATAAGTTTGTTAGCTTGTTGTATCAAAATATGTAAATTGAAATGGATTACTTTCTCATTTTATAGTTTGCACACAAATATTTGAAATAACCATAGAACATTATTGTTGAATAATGTAGAAAATGGTTCGTTTGGTTGCTGGTTAGAACGAGAGTTATTTTGTATATTAATTAAAATTAGAATATGACTATTTATTTTAATTTGTTATATTTTAATTACCAAACTATTCCTATTAAATGATATTTAGTATCAAATCTCGAAAAAAATTTGAAAAAAGTGTATTTAGTACTTAGAATAAAAATGAAAAAAAATATAACTATCTGATCTTTCATAGTTAATATCATGTTTATGATCTTTTGTATTTGCTACCCACTCGAAATTTAAAAAACAGAGGCATAAAAATTCACAAAAAGTTGATTTTTTCTTTTTGCAAGAATCACCATTGAAATATTACAACTTCCCAATGCCAACCAAAAAAAGAACATGTACATAGACTAAAATTACAACACCTTCTGAATTCTATAATCTTATATGGATTGACAGCTGAAGATCAGCCAAGTTCATGGTACATCACAGGAATCATGCATACAAACACCAAAAACACCATCTATATATATATATATATATATATTCCAAAACATCACTTCCCTAAAGACAAAATGAATCTGGGAAAAGCACAAACTAACAAATAGAACAAAGAATATATGAAGGGACTTGTTCCGGCAGCGCAATACCTGCCCCCTTGGCGTTTGATAGCAATGCAAGAACTCTTAAGATTTGAGATCAAGTATAGAACTTAGATGATCGACTTTTCAGTTCTTTTTATCTGATCCTTTAAGGTTAAGGTTGAACCATCTTTTCTTTGATGACTTGTCTTTGGAGTCTGAGCTTCCATCTTCCCCTGGACTATCGGTTTTATAATCTTCGCCAGGGACTTTACTGCTACTTCCATTACTGAAATGCCCGCTTCCACTGCCACTTAGATTAGCAATTGACCTTGAAACTGTGAATGAAGAGTGTATACTGTCTCTTTGTTTCAGCATCTCATCGACCTTTACAAACAGCAGTATTTAATCAGTGCAAAGGAACAATCACGTAATAGAAGGAACAAAGCAAAGTAGCGCCTAAGAAATCAAGAGATGCATTAATGATGGCTCTAAATTCTAATTAACTATTCCCGAGTCACTAATTTTTTCATGAGAAATAAACTTGAAGGACTTCGAGGGGAATTAACATCTCAATACGAGAACATTTATGAAAATGATATTTAGACCATGAGACTAGCAGCAGAAACATACAGACAGCTTCTCTTGGCTGTATCTGTTGGTTACTTCCTGGAAGTGTGCCAATGCCTGTTAACATCACATGGAAAGTAGTACATAAGCACATCTGAAACAATCTATCACCGATGATAAATATTGTCCAGAAGCAAACCTTTCTATATTCGATTTCAAACTGCCGAAGCTCATTTCTCTTCCTCAAAATCTGAGCCTCGATTTCCTTGAGCTTAACAGTAGTATCCTCATATGACTTGGCACAAAGAGCCTCAATAATATAAGTAGCTGGCTTAAAAAAATTATCTCCTGCAGAATTCAGATCAAAATTCATCCTTGAGGATTTAGTATTGGACTATCAATCGGGAATTAGAAGGTGTTTTGCAGCAACAAACAAAAAGTATTCAGCAATATAAGTAGCTCCAACCATAAACAGCGAATATGTGAGTGCCAGCTTTTAGTTCTGAGACCTCACAAGGTTGAAGGCCCTCCAATTTCTTAAAGAAAGCAGCTTCAGGGTCCTTAGCCATTGCTAACTACAATATTTCAAATAATTTATTAGTTCTGACAACATTGCATTAATGGACTTGACCAATTGGTTGATATTCACATACCGCATTTACAGTTGAATCCATTCTGTACACCTGAAAGTGCAGGAAATACATTCCTGCTGACGTTACTTTACCTGTTTTCTCACTATCTTCCTGTGTAGTGTATACAATGACAATTCATCAGGTTCATTAAGAAGATTTTGATCAAGTCAATTACCTGGTTAGAATAAACTAGACATGCATAACATGTCCCTTTAAAATACAATACACTTTTATTAAGAAAATTTTGATCAGTCAATCACCTGGTTAGAATAAACTAGACATGCACAACAGGTCTATTTAAAATACAATACACTTGCTCACAAATCAAAGTGTGTTCAGAACTAACAGTCAAAAAGAAATACTCGAAAGATAACAGTAACAAAAAGAGACACAGTTTGCAGGCAAATTTAATGTAGTACGAGCATGTTGAGCTTATATATCTGAAGATAGAGAATAAGAAGTCCAGTATCTGCTCTGTACAAGTGAGTTCACTCGAATATATAAGCCTCACAGCTGATGCAGATTGCAGACCATGAAGAGCTTCAAAATCAGCGAACATCAAGAATGAGGTCTAGTTTTCCAAAGCAGTTGATTCATACTGTCAATTCAATACTTTAGTGAACTGAGATCTTACAAACATACAGCCTCATCTACTACACTGGCTCCTGACCATAACTTTCTACGCCCGCAAATAAGGATGACTCATGAGCCATATGGCTAGAAACTTAGATAATCAAGTAAACTTTGTTCATGCTTCCTTTATTTATTTTTACCGTATATATTGGTCTGAGATGAATTTAAATTGAGAAATATGATCAGAAAGAATTCGTATAGCAATATAGCAAATCCTACTTGTTTGATTGAGATTTAGGGGTCATATGTTATTACTAAGATTCAAAGTCTGAATCTGGATACACACTAAGATGTTGTCTGAATATGGATAGTGGATACACATCTAAATATTAAGATGTTATCTCCAAACTGAATACTGAATGACTATATATTTACATATATATATATACTAGTTTCTGGGTAAATGCCACGCGCGTGTGACCATATAAATAAAAATATTTATGTGAAATATAGGCATGACTTTTACTAAGAAAAAAGTGAAATTTAAGATCTTTATGGTGTTAGAGTTGATTACAAATCTGATTCATCCAGACCTATTTGAATCCATTTAGGATATTTTAAAACACACAAAAAACCACTTAATGGACTGAAATCTAAATCATTAAGATTCAAACCCCTAATAAGTGCAAACAAATAGGGCGTAGTAGTAGCTGTTAGCTGTTAGATTGGTCACAAAAAAAAAATTGCAAACCAAGACTAAGCTTTAATTTAAAACAAAATTTTTTTTTCAAGACTTAGCTTTAAATCCCAGGAAAAACTCATTAAATCCATAGAGATACATCAAGATAAGCGCTTAACAAAACAGGACTTAAAGTTGCAATTCAAGAACATTACTTCATTAGAATTTAAGGAGAGTTATTTTCTAATTCATTCTTTTTTTTTTCTTGAGAATTTGTAACATCTTTTCTGATTTGTTTTTTTTTCTTTTAAGAAAAGAATAGGTGCCTCTTTCCTCAACACATAGGTTACTAATCCAGCAACAATCCGAGAGAAAGTTGTGTCTGTACATGCTCGAAATGTCTCCCAAAATAGAGTATGGAATGAAGAGTACACATCTCTTAATTTGGTTTTATTTCCAAAATAAATGCTTTTATTAGAAGCTTGATGAATCAGCAACTACCTGGCCACCTTAAATCATTAAGAACTCTACATCAATTAAAAATATCTTGAATTCATGATGGAACCAAAAACTGTAAAACGCAGTACCTGCAAAGCCAGGCCATAACCTCCATTTGCATCTTGTTCAAAATACAGTAGCTGAAATTATATAAAAATTTAGTTTTAACATTTTAAGTCATGGAAAGGTAGAAAACACAAAAAACATGAGATATATCGGCACTGCTTACGAAGTATAAAAGTAGGACGAATAACTACCATAAAAATTCTATTGATCGTGAGTGTACCTTAAACTTGCTTTGAGCTGCTGAAGTAACTCTAACTACAAGCCCTGCCTCCGCTTGTTCATTGCTAATCGTTACACCGAAAAAATGGGCACTTTGCTTTTCAACCTGCAGCAAAACCAAGCTAAAACCTTAATACAGCTGATGTGGTTTATCCTGCTAATATAAAGAGTAAATCAAATGCTACCTTTCCACTAAGAGACGTCCCGATTGGAAGAGGGCGGATTGTGACAGTTCCATTCAAAGCTTCTTCAAGAACATTAGCAGACACAGTCGTTTTGATGGGAACACCCAACTTGCTATAAGAGAGATAAGGAAATTCAAAAACCAATAATCTACTCGAAAAACAAAGTTTAGTATGATGATTACCTGAACAATGCTGCAAACATTGTGTTGACAGTTCCAAGATTAGACAAATCAATTTCCATATCGGTTCCTTCAGCATCAATAGCCTTAGAATTTTCAAGATCAAATGTCAGAGAAAGACTAATAGTACATGCTCCTGAGCAGTTATCTAGGAACTATAATCAGTTAAAAGCTGCCACAAGTATTAGTCAATTGGGAGTCTGTCTAATAAATAAACCATGCCCATCATACCTGATTACATTAGATACCGACAATTTGGATAAAGTTGAAAAACGCATAAAAAAGAAACTATCCATGTACCACTAGAGAGAGTATATGTATACGCGTCTCAGTGTGTGAGCAACCACCTTCTAAAATCCATGCATACATAAAGAAGTCATTGCAAAAAGAATACCAACACAAGAATCCAGCTACTGTAATATTTCATTATGGCAGATAACCCATGTCATCAAACTTATTAGCTTGAGTCCATCTTTGACTTTCTCAAATTCTTCCACTGAGTTTTCCGATAGCCCCCCCCCCCCAACCCATCCACACCAACAGACAGAACAAAAAGAAGATTTGTTCAGCTCCAAAAAGTCAAGACCAAACATTTGCTCCACTTCTTTTATATGAAAAAATATGATACAATAACTATACCTCAATCCCAAAGTTATTGGGGTTAACTAAACTAAGAGCTCTCTAATACTAAAAGTTCTCTAAATCTCAAACTTATCTCTATACTGGCATACAAATCTCTAACCAAACTAAAGTTTCTGACAAACGCCAGACTTAATGTGACAGACTAACAATGACTAAGCCTTAATTCAATTAGAGGATTTGTTTTTGACAAGATAAAAGATTAATTAGTGGTACTTTTTTCTTCAATTGTATGTTGTTCTTTAGCTACTTCTCATGGATCATGAGAGCGTATAGGTCATTTAAGATTCCTAATCCATACATGATACAACTCAAAGACTCCTAATCTAATTCCATAACATACAACTACGGCAGCTACATTTAAATCCCAATAGGACAATGCTATATAGAATCACGTTCAAACATATTTCCTATTGCAAGGTATGTAGTATAAACAAAAAAAATAGAATATGTGATCCAAAATTCTAAAGTAGTTGCAATATATACGTGAAATGCATGTACTTGGGACTTGTCTATAGATTACAGGGAAGCAACTTAGTAATTTTGACTTCTCATTAAATGATTTTGATACAATGGACATTTAGTGTTTATCATATTTGATTTCTTGAATGGCCCACAAGGTTTTCTGTCAAACATAGAACAACAGATACCCATTTTTATTTTTGTTTGAGACAGTTAAAAAAATCCATAAATACAGTAGCTCAAAACATAATTAAAAGGCATTTACTTAAAGTCATTAATCTAGTAGTAACACATTGCATGAAAATTATGTAATTGACAATGTATGTGGACAAAGTACCTCAAAACCTGCCATATCATATTGCCTCCTTTTTTCAGGATCAGATAGAACACCATAGGAATATGCAACCTCTTTGAAGAGTTCTGAAGCTTCAGGATTGTTAGCATTCTTGTCGGGATGATACCTGCCAATAATTTAGATTGTGTATGGCTATTGATAAGAGATTTTTCCTTCTAAAGTAACTAATGTATAAGAGACAATCAAATCAAGAAATTTCCTTCACACCACCTCAACCTTCAAACTACTAGCTTCAATTCTTGAATAGCTAATAATGAGTTCCATACTAAAGCTAACCGTATCCTCAAAATGCTTGATATGTCTAACTAAATACATAGCAAAGCAATACGCCACATTTCAATTTATATACGCCACATATAAGAACATAATGCACAATTCTCACAACAATAACTCAACTACGCAATCAACTACACCTCATAAGTAACCACACTTAAGTACATACATGAAACACTACGAGAGCGATAGTTTAACTTCAGTCAATCAACCAACAAAGCCTCCATCCAAAACTAATCTAAATCCCCTACATACTCATTCCAATCCATTCAAGACCAACTCACAGCTCAATTTTGAGTCTGTAACATTCCATCACCAAATAATTTGTCCAAACAGATGAACCCCAATTAAACAACCACATTAACCATAAAGCAAAACTCTTTCGAGTAACATGAGGATGACTTACTTGAGCGCAAGCTTTCTATAAGCACTTTTAATCTCTTGATCAGATGAATCCCTTGCTACAGACAATACCTCATATGGGTCTCTCCTTACAGCTGGAGCTGATGACCCCTCCATTTTCGAACCAGCCATAAGCACAATTTCTTCCTCCCCTAATTCTAGAACTTTCTCTTCTTCTTTTTTTCAAACTACTTGCTGTGTATCATCCAAATAGCTTTCTTGTCTGCAAATAGACAGGCAGAGGAAACTTATACAGACACAAAACAATTAAAAAAAACCAGTCTTTTTGTGAAAAGTCACAAAACCCATCAAAGTTTGAGAACAAATTGAGGGGAATTATGCAGATTTTTCACGGAATTCAAAGAATTGGATCGACTTTTCATCTTCTTGGGATTACTGCTAACAAAAAATGGAAAAATTAGCTGGAAATTGGACCAAGAGATCTAACAAAAGGATTATGAATTGATTATTGATGTTGGAAAAAGAAGAAAATTAGGGTTTTGAGGAAATTTACAGGATGTCAAAAGGGACTCTGTGTGTGTGTGTGTGTGAGAGAGAGAGAGAGAGAGAAAGGAGAGCGCTAAAGCTTAAAAGACACATTTTTGATTTGCTTCTAAATTCGAAAAATCAATTAGCAAAAGGGTATTTTGGGAAAGAAATTGAATTTTATACAAACATATAAGGGTTAATTTTTGAACAAATATATCACGGATGTGGTGCATTGGATAAACTGTTTCTATGTATGAAAAAAAAAGTCTCAAAATTAAAGATTTTCGAGCTTCTAAAAGAAGTTTTTTCCTTAAATAGCTTTAATAATAGCAAAAGCGCTGGGAACGAGCTTCTCAAGAAGCTAGTTGAAGCCTCTCTTTCATCATTCATTTCTTTCGATGGATTTGTTCGGATAAGAGAAAACTCCAGAGAATGCTTTTAAATAAGATTTATCAAGTGCAAAGAGCAATGCCCCCTACTTTGTACCCATTTTGATTAGTCGTGTCATCACAATCAAGTTTCCATGCCCTCCTCTCCTTACGATGATCAAGCGGTTTTCAACTCTTCTTTTGTGATAGCTAATTCCTCGTCCAGGAAGTAATCCTTAAACTCATTACCCCTTGATAGGTGCAAGGTGTTATGCTACCACCCTTCCTTTTTGGTTATATATATATGATGTCGAATTCAGAATATGAAAAAATCTTTGATAGAAAATGCTTCCCAAAATGAATATATGAAATAGCTAACTTGAGCTTATTTCCTATAGTTCGTTTGTATCTAAAAAAGGGTTATGAAGAGAGTAGAATGTACTTAAATATATATGAAATAAGCTAATTTTAGCTTATTTTCTGTAGTTTGTGAATTATTTCTACATAAAAGTGGGCTACAAAAGAGTAGAAAGTATGTAGATCTTATTTCTACTTTATAAGGTAGAAGAGAGATAGAGAGACGGTTTTCGATATGTTCTTGAATGAAAGAACACAAAAATTTAAAAACTCAAATTTTAGTCTTTGAACGATGTGAAAGGATCAAATTTATCCTTTTATAGACAAGAGGCTATAGAGAACATGAATTAGGGTAAGACGTCAATTAGATAGTTGAGTGATGTCTGATTTATCCTTCTTTATTATTAGTTGTACTACTAGTTATAGCATTACTCTTGAATTTTGTTATCATTTTATGAACGTTTAAACTTCTTTAGTAGTGAAATAGTGATGTGACCTTTCATGAAATTTATTACTATTCCGTCCACTTTTAATTATTATAGCTTCCTTTATTAGAGTTAAATTATAAAAACTTTAACTAATATTGTACACTGAATTTCTTCATCATATTGATATCCAAAAATTTGCAACTTATAATATTTTCGTATACTTTTTAAATATCTAAATTTTTTGTTAAAAATATATAATTAATGTAATTTTAACTTAAAAAATTGATTAGATTAACTTTCGAAAAATGCAATCCGACAAATAAAAATAGACGAAAGAAATAGTAAAACAGTCAAGGTGCACATAAGTCGGCCAAAAACCACAAATTATACCAAAGTTTCTCCCTCAAGTCGTCGAAATTGAAAATTCTAAGTCAAGCAGCATCTTAGAAGGTGTAGAAAAAGAGCTAAGTAGAGAAAATATGCACAAAATGACAGATTATCTAATAAATTTTGAATGTATCTGCTTCTTTCATTACATTATCAGTTTTGAATATTATTATTATTATTATTATTATTATTATTATTATTATTATAGTAAGAGATTTGAGTATGTTATCATTAAATTCTTTGTCAATTTTCTTGATTTTCTGTATGTTTGCTTCAGTTGTAGCTGGGAATCAAATTCAAAATAATCGTAGTTGTATCGATGAATTCGAATGTGGAAATATTGACAATGTGAGATTTCCATTTTCTTTATCATCACAACCTGATTGTGGATTGTACACTATAGATTGTGATGTTATTCCAAAAATCCAACTATTCGTATCGGAGAAAATGTTTATAGTGTTCTGAGACCAGGCCACTCTGGTGGTTTTCGAGTGTTAGATCGTACACTTGACTACTTGTTGGCGAGAAATAATTGTGAAACTTTTGATAAAGGTATATCGTTTCCAAATCCTCCTTCTATCTCGTTTAGAATCAATGAAAGAAATATTACCTTGTTCAGATGCAACAACAATTTAGAGATCAACATGAACATGAGTGATCATTATTTTCGCGAATATCTGAGTTATACTAAATGTAGTGGTTTTAATATATACTACAAGTATCCTAACAGAGGAAGGGAAGATTCATCTGATACATCAGAAGAAGATATTCCTGATAACTGTTCTCCGATTCGATTGCCAATTAGATGGAACACTTCACAGTTAAATGTTCAGAATAGTGGTTTGTTTGATCTTTTAACTGCGAACTTTGTGATTCAGTGGAGTCTGTCCGGTGATTGTAGTAAATGTTACTATCAAGGAGGTCGATGTTTAACCGATAGCAGCAATAGATTTCATTGCTCCAGAGGTAATATTTTTACCTAATCATATACAATGCTCTGATATTTGTTCAATTCTATTTCGAAATAGTTGCTTCTAGTTTTTGTACTCCAGCTCGAGAGTGCACATCTACACACCTCAATTGGACACTCCAACTCGTCCCTAGTGTGTCTTGTGGATGGATACCTGATGCTGACATGGCATATAAATTTTGGAGACGAGTTGAGGTGTGTAGATGTGCGTACTCAAAGTTGGAGTGCTTACTTGAGTATCTCTTTTAGACCTTTAAGGTAGAGGGTTATAGATAGTGGAGCGTTGTCTTATACAGTGCAGCATCTGTTAGCACAAATTTTACACTAACTTCCTTGTGCAACACAAATATTTATATATCTAACATTTTTCGTGATTTCCTTTGGCTGCAGCAGAAAGAAAGTCGAAACGAACTCTAGTTACAGGTAACTATCTATAGCTACAAATGTGTTACCGTTGCATAAAAACACGTACACACACAAATAAAGAGTATCATCTTCACGGGAACGTTATTATGCTGATAGATATTGTATCCTGCAAAACTAGTGCAACTTCAAAAATTGACAACTATCTTCCGATTTGTGTCTTGACAGCAGTTGTTACTTCTTCTATTGGAGGAATCGCAATGCTAGTTCTCCTATTCCTCTACTTAAGAAAAAAATGCTCCTTCATTTTCTGGAAGAGGAAAGGAGAGGATTATCGAAATGTAAAAGCCTTTTTGAAGAACCATGGATCACTCGCGCTAAGGAAGTACAGTTATTCTGAAGTTAAAAAGATGACCGAGTATTTCAAAAACAAACTTGGTCAAGGAGGCTATGGTTCTGTGTATAAAGGAAAGTTGCATACCGGGAGTCTCGTGGCAGTCAAGGTCTTGAAAGAATCGAAGGGCGGGGGAGAAGAGTTTATCAATGAGGTAGCAAGTATCAGTAGGACTTCTCATATTAATATTGTATCACTTGTGGGATTTTGTTTTGAAGGTCAACACAGAGCTCTCATCTATGATTTCATGCCTAATGGATCCCTTGAGAAGTTCATTTACGATGCAAAATGTGGTACGAATCATCAACTAGGATGGCATACATTGTACGATATTTCACTTGGCATTGCTAGAGGATTGGAGTATCTGCATCGCGGTTGCAATACTAGAATCCTGCATTTCGATATAAAGCCTCATAACATTCTTCTTGATGAAGACTTTTGTCCAAAAATATCCGATTTTGGACTTGCAAAACTATGTAACAATAAGGAAAGCGTTGTGTCTTTATTGGGCGCGAGAGGGACTATTGGCTATATTGCACCAGAAATTGTGTGTAAAAACATTGGAGGAGTTTCTCACAAGTCAGATGTGTACAGCTATGGTGTGATGGTCCTCGAGATGGTTGGAGGAAGGAAAAATGTTGACGAAGTTGTTGATTGTACTAGTGAAATATACTTCCCACACTGGATTTACAAACAGATTGAACAGAAGAAAGAGCTTGGATTAACTGGTATTGTGGAGGAAGAGGATAAGAAACTTGCAGAAAAGATGATTCTGGTGAGCCTGTGGTGCATCCAAACCGATCCGTCCAGCAGGCCTTCTATCAGTATGGTCATAGAGATGTTACAAGGTGAACTCGAATCTCTGCAAATGCCTCCGAAGCCTTTCTTGTATTCTTCTTCAGTGTCAGACAGTGACATGCCTACTACCACCTACATGATATCAAGACTCGAAAGATCAAGTTTGATGATCTAGACTTGTCAAATTATGTATGTATTATTTTGAATTAATTAAGATATCATATAAACTACATTTGGCAAATTAGTTCATTGTTACTAAAATTATAAATCACTCTAAAGTGAATAGCACTTTGATATATGCGTTTTTCCAGTCGATCAACTGTGGTTAGTCTTGTAGTGAACTGATGTCCAGCACCTCACCCTTGCTGCAGTTCTGTCCAATACAGACTTTTAGTGTTACCAAACGCGTAGATAAGCCAAGCCGTGCTTAAAAGCTTAGTCGGGATTGGCTTGAATAAAAGCATAATGATAAGACAATGGACTAGTAGTTTCAATAGCAAGTCTTATAATTCAGACAAGGCCAGGAAGTGACTTTGCTGCATTTTCATGAAATGTGATCAACTACTGTTCCTTTGGGAATGTACTCGTAAGCAACGAGGAATTCATCATGCATCCATAAACATAATTATACATGATCAAAGACAAGTTAACCAAAAAACATGAAGTTGAAAGGAATCATTCGAGACATTGACCAGGCCACGAATGAAGCAGAAGTAAATATTTCCCAGTGCTGTAGAGAAGCCAACGAAATAACTGACTTCTTAGCTAAACATGTCTCTTCGAGTGGAAGTAGTACTTTCTATTATTCTTTTCATCAATTCACTAAAGAGGTGAAGGCACTTTCTACTAGATAAGTGACAACGATCCCTAGCATAACGAGAAGATACAACAGTTGAACCATTGTATTTTGCTTGTAGTATGAAAGTCTTATGTCATTTTAGCCTTTCTGTAGATTTAGTTTGTCCTCGTTATTCTCTATCAGAGGTTAGTTCCATGTCCCCCTTTGCTTTCGTTAACTTTTTGGATGTTTATAGACGTGATAGCGGTCAAGCCTAATACCACACACCGTTAAGGTGATGACTTAAACTAAAAAAAGAGAGGATATCTCTATTTTTAACACATCTCTGGATACAATTAGGTAGTGAACTCTTAAACAATCAGAGAGCGAAAAAGAATGAGAAGAGAGTGAAGCATTAATATCGAAGAAATTTCACCCGCTAATACTAACTGTGGTAGAGCAACTAAACCACTTATCATTCACAGAATTCGTCGAAACAGGTAATTTAGATTTCATCAATTGTGCATCATCATTTTCTGATTCAGGGTCCTGTGGGACTTCTACATTATCAACGATGTTAATCTCTTCTTTCTTCTGGTTTTCAAACTCACCATTCTGAATTGCCTTGAGAATTTCCAGCACTTCATCCATCGTTGGTCTCATTTCCTTCTCGAGTTGGAGACATTGAAAAGCTAGCTCTGCAACTGAAGTAGTCATTCTCCTAACTTCAGCATTGGACTCGTAACCAAGAGATGGATCGATCAACTCCTCGAATGCACATTTCAAAATCTTGCTTATTGCAAAGTTAGCCAAACTAATTTCATCCCTATCCCTTCTTATATCCACAGCAAGGAGCGATGATATGAGTTCAATAAGAACAACTCCAAAGCTATACACATCACTTTTACTTGTTAGCTGATAGCAAGCATGATAATCCGGATCAACATATCCTGGCGTCCCCTGTGGAGCCGTTGAGATATGAGTCACATCATTTGGAAAAAGCCGCGAAAGCCCAAAATCTGCAACTTTGACACAGAAATTGTTGTCAAGTAGAATGTTACAAGTCTTGACATCGCGGTGTATTATGTCAGAAGCATGGAGATAAGCTAAAGCACTAGCAGTTTCTATGGCAATCTTCATGCGTATAGGCCATATAAGGGCACCGTTCTTAGCTTTCTCGCCATGGAGATGATCAGCAACTGTTCCATTCGGGATGTACTCATAAACCAGGAGGAGTTCACGACTATGCCTTGACGTGCAACCATAGAGCATAACAAGATTCTGATGCCTTAAACGAGTAAGTATTTCAATCTCATTCTTAAATTGCACCATCCTCTTGGAACTTTGCTCATATAAGCGTTTAACTGCAACTTCTCGTCCATCACGAAGCTTACCTAATAAAAGAAGTACATTGTTAGGTTCTGAATCATGTTACCAAACCATGGCATTCTTAATACAGTAATGCAAAACTCTGCCTAATGCTTTTCCAAATATGATTCGAAATGTCATGACTTGATTTACGTGGCTTATTACCATAGTATACAGTTCCAAAACCTCCGTCTCCAAGCTCTTGGGAGGGATCAAAGTTACTGGTGGCTTCTTCGAGAGTAGAGTAGGAGAAGACGGGGACCCCAAAGTACTTGCTATCCCCTTCATGATCTTTTCTTGAAGGATCAGAAAATGTATTTCTTGCGAAAGAGTGAGAATGACCGCCTTTTCCTTTCTTGAAACGCCAGATAACAATACCGAGACAGATTAAAAAGGTCAAGCCAATCACCACAGGTAAGACTGAAGCAAATGCAGAGAAACTAATCAGAATTTGTTCGAAAAATGACTACAGAAAAGTAGATAGAATTCAACGAAAGCTGGCATTTCAAATTAAGGAACATGTGGTAATATGAAAAGGATTTGAAGTTATAGATTGTTACCTACAATTAGAACTCGTCTCGACTTTCTTGTTACTGCAACAAAACCAAATCACGAAAAAGTTTAGATAATTGTTGCACGCGGAGGAGGAACTGAGAGTTAAGTATGACAAGTTTATGCTGCTATACTGAATTCATAACAACATCAACATAAAGAAGCTACAGACATAAATTCTGCAGGCGATTTGTCCCGGTTACACAATGGAAACAAGCAGAATAATATATAAACAAATACTCAAACTTGGCCTCAGCTGACAAGTAAGCACTCCAACTTTGAAATTGCACATCTAGACACCTCAACTCGTCTCCAAAATTTATATGCCATGTCAGCATCACACTAGGGACGAGTTGGAGTGTCCAATTGAGGTGTGTAGATGTGCACTCTCGAAGCTGGAGTACAAAAACTAGAAGCAACTGTTTCGAAATAGAATTGAACAAATATCAGAGCATTGTATATGATTAGGTAAAAAATATTACCTCTGGAGCAATGAAATCTATTGCTGCTGTCGGTTAAACATCGACCTCCTTGATAGTAACATTTACTACAATCATCAGACAGACTCCACTGAATCACAAAATTCGCAGTTAAAAGATCAAACAAACCACTATTCTGATCATTTAACCGTGAAGTGTTCCATCTAATTGGCAATCGAATCAGAGAACAGTTATCAGGAATATCTTCTTCTGATGTATCAGAGGAATCTTCCCTTCCTGTGTTAGGATACTTGTAGTATATATTAAAACCACTACATTTAGTATAACTCAGATATTCGCGAAAATAATGATCACTCATGTTCATGTTGATCTCTAAATTGTTGTTGCATCTGAACAAGGTAATATTTCGTTCATTGATTCTAAACGAGATAGATGGAGAATTTGGAAACGATATACCTTTATCAAAAGTTTCACAATTATTTCTCGCCAACAAGTAGTCAAGTGTACGATCTAAAACTCGAAAACCACCAGAGTAGCCTTGTCTCAGAACACTATAAACATTTTCTCCGATACGAATAGTTGGATTTGGAATAACATCACAATCTATAGTGTACAATCCACAATCAGGTTGTGATGATAATGAAAATGGAAATCTCACATTGTCAATATTTCCACATTCGAATTCATCGATACAACTACGATTATTTTGAATTTGATTCCCAGCTACAACTGAAGCAAACTTACAGAAGATCAAGAGAATTGACAAAGAATTTAATGATAACATACTCAAAAAAAAAAAATTTAAAAAAATACTTTAGATTTTATTTTTTCCTAGTGCATTTATTTATGTATAGTTATTTTTTTGTGCACCACATATTTGTATGTGTATTTATCCGTTTAACACGTTAGTTGACTTGGAATTTTGAACTGTTATGACTACTTTTAGAAAGAATCAAAAAGGAGGGCTGAAAAATTGAAAGGCATCTCTGACTTTTGTGTATATTAATTTGACTAGATATTTTTATGACTTTTCAATATTTTGTATTGACATTATTTTAAAAAAAATAATTGCAAAAAGTCTATAGCCATCTCCTTCTATGTGTTTTGGAAGAGAAAAGGGAGTATCACTATTGAGTTTGTGTTCTCTCTTGAAGTCAATAGAGAGAGATAGAGATGAGGGGAAGTTTTGATAAATATACGTGTCTATCATCGAAATTGTTGTTACGATATAGAATATACATGTCTATTATCGAAATTGTTGTAATGATATCGAATTTTGAAAGAATATTTTGCTTCTGCATTATTTAATAGTGTATTTTAATGGTATATATATATTCATATAGACATCATAAATATTGCATGATTAAAAATAGTAACGTAATTATGTGAGCACGTATATACCTTTGAAATATACTATTAAATAATGCAGGCGTAGAATATTTTTTATAAAGTTTGATATCATAACAATAATTTCGGCTAAAGTTGAAATATTTTTCAGACTTTTTTTCCTAGATTAATTATATATAACAATGACTCGTGTATATTCTTATTGTTATATAGATGATGTTGAATTATCATTTTCGTCTAACGTAAATTAAGATATTGAGTTTTTTTTTTTTTTGGTTTTAAAAAAATTTGTGTTGGTATATGTATTTGATTATTTTTATTAGATAGTAATAAAGTTTGAATAATATTTATCACTACATATGTCATTGTTATTAATTTAATATCACAAAATTCAAAGTTTTTTTTTTTTCTAATAAGACACTTATAAGGACTCATTTGGCTATACACCCAAAATCCTGTTTTTACTTTATAATTTTTTTTCTTTTCTAATTTATCCTAAATTTTATTTTATATAAAATAACCTCGTTTAAATAGTTTTTCACGTTTTAATAATGTTTTATGTATTTTTTGAAATACATAAATTTTAATTCTAAATATTATTACAAAAAGTATAACCCTAACATAATTTTAATTCCAACTTCAATTTTGATTAATTCAAATAATTAAAGGTTTTTCTAAAATTTTATTTTTATGACCAAACAGGTGTTACAATCTTGTGATACTAGTAAGAGTCTTCCACAATTAGGTATGATTTAAATTCTCATTATTTCCCTCTCTTGTTCTTGTGTTTGAATTAAAAATATTAAAAATAAACATTTTTTATCGACAGATGAAGCAATCAGTTAGATTGTGATAAAATAAAATGTGTATTACAGTAATTTTTTAAAAAATAATTATAATTATTTTTAAAATTTAGCCTAAATTTCTCAAGTGGTTGTTTTGTGCCCCACCATTAAGTTGTGTTTGTTTGTCAATTTATGATCATCAAAGTTGGGAAACAATGGAAAGATGAGTAGATAATATACAAAGACCAAAAGTTCTTGGTTTATATTCATATAAATAATATATAATCTTAGTGTTATAATCCCAATGGGTGGAACAAACAAGGCACATAATGTAGACAAGTTAAAAAAGATGGATTATACTAAACAAAAATAGATCATAATCTAACTAGCGCATATATATATATATTATACCGTTCAAAATGGATTGAATGATAATAGATTGTTTGAATATCGATCAAATATAAAAATGAAAAAATATAATCACCAGTACATAAATTCTAGGATAAATTATATAACATTTAGTTGATTTTATTCCACATAAATAATTTTATATTTTATTTTTTTTGCTTAAAACGGAGGAATTTTATTTATAATAATCAAAGGATTATTCATACAAAAAGGTCTTACAGTCTGACTATGTTAGTTTTTTTTTTGCATGTGTATGGATAGATAGTCATCTCCTTTAATTTGTGTTTGTTTCTCCCTTTGTATTTAATATGATATCCGAGTTATACTAACAAGAATTATATAAAACCTAGATCATGTGATTACGATCGGAGACAACGACAAAGGGATCGATGTGACAGAGGATGCAAATCAAAGGAGAACGACTTCATCGTACGATATTGTACATGCATCAAATTATTATCGTGATAACACAAGTCTAATTGAAAGGTAAAATTTATGAGGAATGAGCTAGGTCTATGAGGACCACGTTGTGACTTGTAAGCAAGGACATATGAAAATTCTCCCAAGTATTGAATAATTATATTCTTCGTGTTTCTCACTCGTTCAAATTAGCAGAATTTATATATATTATTTTATACACAATAAAAGATGATAATTAATATATAAATAATTATATATATATATATATATGTGTGTGTGTGTGTGTGTGTGTGTGTATAATTATTTATATATTACACTTACCTTTTATAATTCACTTCTCTTTTTAAAGATTAAAATAAAAGAAATTAAATGAATATCAGTATGAAAAAAAATTAAACTTAGATCAACATTTTCATTTGAAATTGATATTAACTCAAAATTATAGGATAATTTCGGAAACCTGTCTTCAGCCCTCAAGTGTTGTACTATCTCACTAACCTCTTTCGCGATTTATGATATTACACTTATCTTTTATAAATCGAAGATTAGATAACTTTTTCGAGAAAATTGTCTTCGTTTTCATCTATAATAAAGTGGGAATAGAATATATTCAAAATAACATTATACAAAAAATAGTAAAACTTTCAGAAAATAAAAAATTACTTGAAAGAGAGTCTTCAGTGAGGTCCACCAACAATGTGAGCCAGGATTTTGCATCCAATGACTTTGAAGATGGACCATCTTGAATTTTCTACCATTAAAAAATTTGTTAAATATAAAGAAATAATATATAAACGTATTTTTTAATCTAGATTTATCTGATATATATGTCTTTTAGTTTTGGATGTACATATATGTAAATATATGCATCCTACTGATATATTACATGACAATAAACATTCTATACGGTATTCTATGTAAAATTATTCTACGTATATTATATGTGTATTCAATATCTATTTAATATCACTCATTGAATCAGCTTATCGGCGAAATAAATTCTTATTCAAATTTTGAGAAACTTCTTAATTTTTGCATATGAAAATACTAGTATTATTTTTTTTTCTTGATAATTCAATGAAAAAATATCTATAGAAATAGAAAACATAGTTACTAAAATTTCTTTTAGTGAAAAATATAATTTCTAAGTAGAAAAATAGTGTTTTTTTTTGCATGGGACAATTGGGAGTAGAGTTTCACTAGACTTTTAACTCCTCAATAAATATGGTGTCCATATAATAAAATCAACTTGATACTAGTCAAGTATGAATATGATGTTAGGTTTTGACAATTTTTGCACTAATTTCTTTTTTTTGTCATAATTGATTTATTTTTTGAAAAAAGAAAAATACAATATTTTTTTAGGTGGCTATTTCTTTTTCTCGTTTAGGAGGAGAATTTGTAAAAAAAAAAATATTATCAATAATTATACACATTAATAAAAAGTGCTAAAGTTTTTATCATTAGTTGAGTGTTATTATATTCAATGTCGCTAAAGACTTTAAAGACATACAAAAAGTGTTAATTGCAGATAAAAATTCATATTATTTAGAGGCAATTAAGTTATTGCCATTAGTTCATATTTTTGATATAATATTCATGACTAAGTCAATATTCGTCTAAAAGAAAAATGATAAGTAATATTATTAGTAAATGAAAATTTAAATTTCTACTTATACATACACAAAATCAAAAAAATTGCATAAATATAAACTAAAACTAAATAAAAAAGCATACTTATATATAATGCCTAAAATTTATATCAAAATTTGATGTTATATGTCTCATATTAGAGGTGAAAATTAAAAAAATTGATTAATATTATTTTAAACCATAGGAACTAAGAATTTATAAGATTGACCTAAAGAACAAAAGAAATTTATTGAATGTTCAAGCTTTTTGGTCCTGCACATGTTTTAATGTTTTAAAGTTTGACTTTTTGTATAATTATTTTTTCATGGTCAACATAGAATACTAAAAGATTGTCAAATGGGCAAACAAACATTTCAAAATAAATAATTTATCAATTTCAAAGACTATATAATAGAAAGAAATAACCTTAATTGACCAATTCAATATATTGTTGTCAAAGTGAATCCTCAACTCATAATCAGTGTTTAAAGGCAATTTTAAAACTTCGTTACATATATATTTTGTTATGTCAACGAATAAAAAAAACTAACGATTTTATAAAGATAACATTCTATAACTCGGACCTTATATTTCACCGCATGTTAAATAATAAATCATCACTGCTTTACAATGCACAAATATGTGTCTCATGCACATATATAGTTTATCTAGTTAGGTAATTTTTTTTAATAATTTTTTTTTAGGAAAATACGTTTGAAAATAAACAAAATTTAAAAGGACTTTTGTACTGTGATTTCAAATTTGTGTACCAAACTTTCCAAAAGTACTTTTAAATGTTGAATTAAGAATAATAAGAAAGTTTAGACCAATAAATTCCAATGGTACTATTAAATTTAAATCATAAAATAATCTTAATTATATTTTTTAATTCAAAGATATATCAGTCTCAATAAATATTACTATATGCAAATATAATTTAATTAATAATATAAGTTAAATATGTATATGGTTTTCCATATGATGTTCGGTATCCCAAATTCAATAATTATCTAAATCATTTTACATCTAATGACCAACAAATTTACTTTTTCATAAATTTAATTAAAAGTATTTAATATTCAAACCAAAAAAATTCAATATTTTCTATCAACTCTTTGTACTTTATTTTTTGACTAATAAAATTTTCATTAATTATTCATTGATTTTATGTTGGTCTCAATAATAAAAAATGATTTTATGTTATTATCGCAATATCAATATTTTTTCATCCATTTTGTTGTTGAGTATTTTATTATTTTTCAAATTTTTATCGATTTTAGAGGCATTTGAAGATGATTTGAGGCGAATTCGAACTGAATTTTACATTTGTATATCCTCTTATACATCAATGTCAATTAAAGTGCATATATGTTTATCTATGTATAATTTTATTAATTAACGTTAGACACAAATAAAATACGTATATAACACCGATATATATATATATATATATATATATATATATATATATATATATATATACACACTAGATTATTATTCCAAAAACATATGTTTTTTTTTGGCAATACATGATAAAGGCTCAGTCATCAAATCTGATCATGTCCCTTTTTTTGAAGTTTAAAGAATCTATGTGAATACTGCCGCTTGATATCTGGTTTTAAAAATTATTTATATTGATCTTGATAGATTTTTTTATAAATATATAGTAAGAAACAAAAAAATATTAAGTTAAAAAATATCGTATCTTTTTCCTTTTGTTTTTTACAATTATTAAGGACCCACCACCCACGTAATCATGTTTTCAATTATTGAGGAACCAGGTATCGTCGATATTAAAAGTAGATATTTTTTATTGACGTATATAATTTATGTTGAGTGTTTTTTTTTAAATTTTAAATCTTTTTATTAATGTATTTGTGTTTTACTAAAGATATTTTTATAATTTCAATATCTATACCTGGTGTTATACATATGTTTTTCTGTGGATAGTTTGTTCCACGTTAATTAAAAAAAATTACCAGTGAAATAAATGAGATTCAATACTAGTAACATATTTGAGTATGTCATTAATTATTCATCAAATAAAAAATTGTGTTGTTTTTTAATAATAAGAATGAAAATATATCACATAAATTTAGGTAGAAAAAAAAACATAATATTACTCTTAATATAATAAAATTCACTTAAGCAAATCCGCCGATCGATTAGAGCATATAAATAATTTATTTCGATCATTATAAAATTAGATTATTTTAAATAATTATTAGATTAGTTATCCGTTTTTTCTGCCCTGTTAGAACAGTATGGTCTACAACAACGCAATCTGAAAGGAAGTTATTCGATTAACTTACGAAAACCATAGACAAATCAATCACCATTATTAAAAAGATAAATCTAGATAATTATTTGATTAACTTACAAAAACCATAGAAAAATTAATTAAAAATGATGATTAAAATCCACCATTAGCCATAAATCCACCATCAACATATATAATTTGGCCAGTGACATATGAAGCAGCAGGAAAACAAAGAAATGCAACAACTGCTGCAAGTTCTTTAGGCTCACCCATTCTATGTAGAGCACATCTATCAATCAATTTGTCCAAATTTTCTTTTTGTTCTGGATCTTGCTGCAAAAAAAAAAAAAAACAAATCGAAAATGAAATTAGAACGTTTTAACTTATATACGCCGACACAATTAAAAAACATTCAAATTCGACTTTAGTTGACCTGTTAACAGTCAGATATCTTAACTGACAAGTAAACACTGAACACATTAACTCATATTAATTCTGTCCTATGGATAGTCAACGTTGATGTGACACATTATTTTTCTTTTTTAGGTATTATGATGATTTTGTTATTTGAAGTATTCAACTGAGACAGTAAAGACGATATTTACAATAGTCATTTCGACCATAGAAGATGCAATAACCCCCGGTGCGACGCCGTTGACACGAATATTGTCCTTTGCCCATTCAAATGCTAAGCATCTTGTGAGTTGATCCATTGCTCCTGTTACCAATAAAGGTAGTCAGTTGAACATTCTTCGTTAGAAAATTATATTATATATAAAAAGTACTTATACAACATCCTTAACGAAATTTCTGAGAACGTTTTTACCTTTGGTTGCTCCATAAACAGCTTCATAGGGTAATGCAGAAGCCCCAGAAATAGAAGAAATAAAGACAACATTGCCCCTATGTGATGCTTTCAAAAAGGGGTGTGCAAGTACAGATAAGTGGTAAGCAGCCTCAAAGTTGATACTCATAATTAGAGAGTAATCCTCCATAGTGTAATCTTTAGCTTCTTTGTATATGACAATACCAGCATTATTAACCTAGGGAGAAAAAAAAAAGAAATGGTTAAAAATGTCACATCTTTCTCTAAAAGCGGGGTAGATAGTTTCGATAACGAACGATCATTTCATGTTTGAACAATATTTTGTGGTTATGTGTTATTAATAAAAACTCAAAAATATTTATTCTATCGGTGGATGAAAAATCGCTAACATTATAATTTCTAGTAGATCATTTGTTCAATTTAAGATGACATTTGACTTGAGAATTGAAACATTAAGAAAAGCATATATGTAGAACTTGATGTTTCATCCATCTCAATTTCTGTGAAGGTGTTTGATTGAGGTTACATAATTTAACAGAGAAAAAAGACTTTTGAAATTAATAATTTAAAACGTGGTATAGATATATTTGTGATTAAAGGTCAAATAAAATGTTTAAACTTAAATTATTTTCAAACATAACAAGATAAATCATGCTCATTCTTTTTTAATCAGAATAAAAATCACATAAATGAGAATAAGCCTTTTTTTTCGAATAATCAATTAGGTTATCATCCTGCACATCGTTCGAAAAGACTTTAGCACTTTCCTTATTGAGCATACACAAAAGTGATCCTCCACTACATACACGGATAAGCCTTTTCTACAAAAAAAAATCAATTAGGTTATCATTCTACGCATGTCTCAAAATCGCCTTCACTGATCAAGCAGACACCAAAAGGGATTCATCCCCATATTCTTTTTGAAATCGGAAAACAAATCACTTAAACAGAATATAAGGGTTACTATAAAGTAATTAAATATTCTTGTGACGCCTCCAACATAAGATTAGATATCCCACATCAACAAAAACACAGGAGAGTTGTTGGGTATATAAGCAAACAAATCTTACCAATTAGTGATATATTTTAAAGTTATGCGGGCCTAGATCCAAAGCAGACAATATCACTAACGAGTTGAATCATCGTATTAAACTTACCAAAATATTGAGTTTTCCATCAAAATGATTAGCAACAGTCTTGATGAACTCCTCTCTTTCAGATCTTGATGATAAGTCACAAACAGAAGCTTCAACTTTAAAACCTTTGTTTCTCCATTGAATTAAACACTCATTAAGCTCCATTTGATTACGTGAACATGTATAAACTGATGCACCATGACTTGCTAGTTCCTCTACTATCCCATACCTAATTTAACCATCAATTTCATCATCACATAGATCGAATCATCGAATAAAAATAAATTAAGTGCTATCACAAAGTTTTATATCAATTAAGTTCATAAATTGTAGATAAACAGACTCGAACCAATAACCTCATGTAGGATAAACTACCCCTCCCAAGTATCCTTACAATAATAAACCTTGCTCTAATACAACTTACCCATACCTAAATTAATCATCAATTTCATCATCACATAGATCGAATCGTCGAATAAAAATAAATTAAGTGCTATCACAAAGTTTTATATCAATTAAGTTCATGAAATGGATATAAACAGACTCGAACCACTAACATCATGTAGGATAAACTACCCCTCTCAAGTATCCTTACAATAATAAACCTTACTCTAATACAACTTACGATAAAATACTTTGTGTTCATAGAGAAAAAAAAGACATATATCCTATCTTTTTGCTATTGCAATTAGATAATTTTTTAAAGAAATTTCATTTCTATACTCCTTTCTAAAAAAAAGAATATTTTAACTCAAGTAAATATCTTTCGTTCTTCAATTAGATTTTTCAGAAATATATACTTTTTACTTAAAATTCTCTAAAAATACATTATTTGTAAAGAAATTTTCACTGCAGTATTTTTAAAAAGTCTAAACAACATATATACCGATTATTACTATAGATAGAACTTAATTTAAATTGCAAAATTTTGTTGAATAAATCAAGAATTTTTATTTTTTTTAAAAAAAAAAACTGACCCTATGCCTCTAGAACCACCAGTAACAAGGGCAGTGCAGCCTTCAAGATTCCATCTTCCTGCTGCCATGACTACTAGCCTAGAGCACAACACTTGGAAAAATAAATTTTAGACAAGTTTTTATTTTAATGAAGCCTCCCATTGATTTATAGAATCCTTTTCCTCTCTTTCTTTTTTTAATAATAATTGCCAAAAGGAAGAAAAATATTACTTTATTTGTTCCAATTTATATGGCTAACTTTATTTTTTCAGTCGATTTTAATAAAATGACACATTTCGATATTCAATATAATTTCAATTTTAAATGGATAACCTTTTTTTTAGTCTATTTTAATAAAAATGACACATTTCTATATCTAATACTCCCTCTGTTTTAATTTGAGTTTGATCGAGAATTTTGCTAATCAATTTTTTGAAATTAAATTTATATATTTGTAAATTACGTAAAAAGTATTATAAGTCACAATAATTGACAATCCATAATATTTAAAAGATGTATGAAAATTTACTAGATTAGTTTGAATTTCGAAACTTGAAATATGTCACATAAATTAGGACAGGGAAGTAACAATTTAATTTTAAAATATTCATGTTACCCTTAAATGACAAGTTTCAAAAGTTTTTATTTATTGCTTAAACTCCGTATCAAATAAATTTAACTAATATAAATTATAACAGAGAGAATAATATTATTTGTTGTATGTTGAACAATCCTCTCTTTATAAATTCATATTAGAGTTAAATACGTCCCAGTTTTCCTTGATTACTCGAACTCGCAACTTTTGAATTTGAAATGAAGAATGCTTACCATTCAAGTAAAACTTTTTCGTCGAATAAGTAAATAATATTGTGAATAAAATATGAAAAAAAGTTGTTTTTCCTATATTAAAAAAAAAATTACTATTATGTCAATAATAAATAATGATTCAGGTCCAGTTGGTGGCATGATGGATGATTTGATCCACACATCCTAGTGGAAATTTCCCACTAAAAAATACTACATGTAGGGTATACTTGGTACGCAGTCCAATTTTTCCATTAGTTAAAATATTCTGAAAATAATTTTTAAGGAACTCGAATTATTTGGAATGACTTCGAGATATTTTTATTTTTATATATAAAATATTTATGGAGAAATAGGAATATGACTGTGTGCGCTTATTTGTTCAGCTTTATATAAATTTGAGGATATCTATATATACACACTCAAAAATTACAATGTATAAATACAAAATAAAACTAAGTCAAAAAGTACGTTTATGTTTTATACCTATCTTAAATAATAGCAAAATTGTAAAATATAAAATAAAAAGAGAAATAACGAGAACTTATTAATAAACATTACAATTAAGGGTGTATATACCACCAAATAAAAGATATTAGTTATATATACACCATGTAGGATTTATAACTTATACATAGATTCAAAATTTTCACCAAACATGGTACTATTACATATATCTCAAAATACATCCTACCAAACAACGCCAAGTGTTTAAAATCTTAATCAAAACAAAATACTTAATAATCTAATGTCTGAATTTTCATCAAGTACAAATGGAGGCCTCAATGTTTGAATATGTACTGTTCTTCATTTCTCTTCCCAATGCATTGCCACAATATGTTTCTGAAGAAGAAGACACAATTGAATTTGTATTGTGGCAATGTGTCATGTCCCGTCACATGAAACATTAGTGAAACTCTAAGTCTGTGACAAATGTCTGTCTAATGCAGAACAATTAGTTCAACTTGCCAACGCCGCCACATGAACTACAAGATCTGGCAGCATTGCATTTCATACAGTAGCCCCACTTTTTCGGAAGCCTGCCAAATGTATGATATACATATGAATTCATGTATCTAGAGCTCGGAGCATATGAATGAGGATCAATCGGAAACATACATACCCTGCTGTATATCTGGTAGCTGCATTCTTTGCCATTAGTCTCGCTCTTTCAGCATTTTCATCCGACATCTTTTTTAGCACAAATCCTTCCCCTCTGCATTCTGCGCAAACCCCAGAGCCATCGCAATCCTCACAGATTCTCACCGGGGTCTGTCAATTCATAAAAACAACTATCAAAGTGGGTTGTATAAGAGCAACAAATTAACTATTGGTTTTCCCCTGCTTTACAACTTTATGTCAAATCAAAACCAGACAAACATATTGAAACGGAGGAAATTAGATACATCAACAATCATGCCAATAGGAGAAGCAAATAACCTAATACAGATTGTTACCTTAGGCCAACAGTTAACCTCACTGAATGGCTAGAAATAGAACAGTGTAGAAAGGTAGAAGAACGATAAAAAAAAAAGTGCGATAATCTGAACACAGTAAATAACTGACAATGCTAGATATAAAAAAGGGGAAATGCATAAGTACTCCTTAAACTATGTTCGAAATCTCAGAGATATATTTATACAATACTAAAGTCCTATGACCCCCTTTCGAACTTATTTTATAAATAATTTTCTACCCATTTTCGACTTACGTGACACTATCTTGTGGGCCCAATGCGTATTGACTATTTTTTCAATTATACTGCCATGTAGACCAAAAGGGGATAGAAAATAATTTATAAAATAAGTTTGAGGGGTAATAAAACCTTAATAAAGTACAAATGTGTCTCTGAAATTTTAAACATATATTAGGAAATACTTATGCGTTTTTCCTGTAAAAAAACAAGAACTTCAATACTATGGCTAGTACTAGATATAGAAAACAAAGAACTTCAATAATACTATGGCTAGTACAAAGCAAAAGTAGCATGGTAAACTTATTTTACTGCAGATTTTCATACTAATTCCCAAAAAAATTCTCATGTGCTTCACACGCGGGGAAAAGAAATAACTATTTTTTATACTTCAACGCACCTCGATTGCTTTAGAAGATTTATTTCTCTTTACAAGAATAGTTGTTGCAGCTCCCACAATAGTAGCAGCAACTGCAATAGATGCTGCGGTTTCTACTAGCGCGGAAGATACCTTCAGCACTCTCCTAGCAGGTTTGATACAATCTCTAGATTTCAATGATCCAGTTGCTTCAAATATCAAAATCATAGGTTAAAATTTTAACGAAATTTGACTCGGATGATTCAAACTGTGACACATAAATTTACAAAGAGGCCGGAGTAAATAACATCAAATTAAATTGGTAACGATTCGATTCGTCTAATACCCTTCTCCCATTTCTCAATAACACAAGAATAATAGTACGAAATCTTACTTGTAATAGAAGAAAAATTGTGTACAGAGAGAGAATGCAATCTGAGTCCCATCTTATTGTTAAAAAAAATGGCATTTCACAACTTTGTGTTAGTATTGGAGATATTTCTCACTATTGGTTGCACTTTACAAGACATGAGGTCTATATTACTTCCTTATCTTTTTACTAATATATAAAATAAATAATTAATAAGATGGATAAATATATATAGTAGTAAGAAATATCTTATTTGAACTAATATAAATAGGTGTTCGTGTTAGTACGGATTCAATATTTTAATTTATATGATATGTGTAAAATTTAAAAAGTTGAATAAATTTAATATGATTTTTAGATATGCAAGTGGTTAATTACTTTTTGTTTGCGCAAATTTATTGTTGAAGAGGTCCATTAAGATGTCTATAATTAAAATATTTTTTTGTCATCAACCTTTAATTTTTTACTCAAAGTAGTTACAAGATATAAACAAAACGATTTCATAGTTTTGAAAAAATATATACTAATTTAATTAAAATAGAACAAAAGAAATACTTTTTTTATTTTTTTCGTTAGAAAGACGTTGAAGCAGCAACGTCGATGAAAACGTTTGTTATTAGATGTATATCAATATTATATATATAATTCTATTTATATTTTAAATAGTTACATATTTTAATACTAATTAAGAGTTTTCTATAATATATTGATGAAGATACATCTAGATACAAATATTTTTTAAATTAAATATACTAAAATAGAGAGAGAGACCAGTGACATGAGAGGGATGTGAGGGAGATTTGTTATGTGTTCCAGATACATGTGAATTAATTTGAATACATTATATCTAATAAGATTCGTAATATTACAAAGTAGGGAGTATATCTAAATAATTAGCTCCTAAACTAATGAAATTTGTGTAAGTCCTACTAAAAATGATGGGAGAAATTGCAGAAATACACACCTTTTGTTTCACTTATTTCCGTTATTCCCTATTACTTTTAAAAATCTTCCAAATTCCTTATTTTTTTAAGGGAAAAGGATAAAAAATACCCCTTAACTTTATTTTATTGGTTAACTTCATCCCTACCGTTAAAAATAAATTATTTTTTCCCCTGCTATCAATAAATTTAACAAATATACCCCTCCTTGTATGAAAAATCTCAAATCAATTAAAATTTTCGAATTTAACTTAGATTACTCAATTTTAATCCAACAAATCCGCTTAATAATATAATTCATTTCTTCTATCCAAATCAACTTTGTTTTCCCACGAAAGCCACCACCCTCTCATTATACTTTGTCTATAATCTTTTTGCACACTTAGACCAATTTGCCTATATCATCATTTATCATTATGTATTCTAACCAGTTCCAATTGAAAAAATTATCTCATCGTTTAAAAAAAGAAAATTTCTATTTTCTTTTTAATTTGTTTAAAAAAAAATAACTTTTTTTTGCAACACTTTAACTTTAACTTTTCTCGTGACATGTTTAAAATCAAAAGATTAAAGGGCGTTTTGATACATTTGACATAACTTTAATTTAGAACTACAAGATTAAAAAGTCTTTTTTTTCTTTCTTAAACTCCATTTCAAGTCAAACTAGGTCATTCTTTTTTGAAACGGAGGGAGTACTTAACAATGTTAGAATCGTTAGCTTAACTGTTTCAATTTATACCATTCAATTTATTTTTTAGTCGGTCTTCATAAGATTGTTATATTTCTATATTTGATAATGATTTGATTTTAAAATATCCATTTTCTTCATAATGAAATGATTTATAGTTACATGAATATTTATAACTTATTTTAGACTATAAGTTTCATAAATTTTTATTTTTGTTTAAACTTCATATCAAATTAAACTACATTACATAAACTGGATTAGAAGTAGACACCCCTTCTCGGCATATCTGCTTCTAGCTTAGCGTTTTTATGAAATTAATGTGCTTTATTCATTTTAATTTATATATTTTACTTTTCTTTTAGTTTGCTATATATTTAAAATTACATTAAAAGAATACTATAAATCACAATAATTAACGACTTAAACTATTTTAAAGATATATATTACAATTTGTTATTAAATGTATGATTTTTTAAAATATTTATGCTTAAAAAATTTAATTTTCAGTACATTAAACATATTACATTAAGCTTATAGCTTATAACAGCTTCACGTACCCAGAGGAAGTCGGCGGCGGTTTCCTTTACCGACTCCGGCGACGGCTGAAAACCATCTACGACGGCAATAATGGGTAAGAAATCATCGAGGAAGAATGGAGTTGGTAAAGCACCTGGTTCAATTACATTAAGAGAAGAATCAAGTGTGAAGAAGAAACAAACTCATGTTAATGCGAAATCGATGCTGAAATTGGAGCATATAAAGGATATTGCTACCTGGGCTAGTGGCGAAAGTTCCATTCCTTCACTTGGTGCGTTTTTTGGGCAGAGATTAGCTGTATCAGCTGAGTCTTTGGGTGTTCCACCTGACCCTTCATTATTTACTTGTCAAAGGTTTGAGCTTTTTATAAATTTTTTATTTGATTTGTCTTGCCTTTATGAATACATACTTTGTTAATTTTGTGATGGGTTGAAAAATGGATATTTGTTCATTAATGGATGTAGGGGTATAGTAAGAGAGATAGGATTAGAGATTAGTATATTCGGGATAAGGTAGGAATGGTTTTGGTGGAGGACAAGATGCGGGAAGCTAGACTGAGATGGAGATGCAAATGCACAAATGTGTGAATGTGTGAGAGGTTGACTATGGTTGGTTTTAGGAGAGGTGATTAGACCGGATATGACATAATTTTTAGCTTATTGAGAGCATGACCTTAGATTGGAGCTTGTGGAAGATACAAATTAGTGTAGGAGGTTATAGGACATTACTAGGTAGTGATGTGTAGTATTGCTATCCGTCCATACAAGTAGTTGTAATTTCTGTTACTATCTTTTGTATCTTGTACATTGATTATCGTATTATTTTGTTATACTGTTCAGAATGCTTTGTTATGCTCTCACTTTAGCTTATTCTCTTTCTGGAATGCTATGCCCTGTTTTCTCGAGTCTATTGGAAACAACCTTTGTATCCTAATATAGGGGTCAGGACAAGGTTTGCTGGCACTTTACCCTCCTAGACCTCACTTTTTTATATTGTACGAACCAGTGTAGAAACGATGTTCAATGATGAATTGCACCGGATCGCACACCTCAAGACCTTCATGTTGAATGAGTCATTGTCGACTTCTCATCCTTTTTCTAGGCTTGCATACTAACTTATAATTGATATTTCACAGGTGTGAATCTATCCTTCAGGCTGGCTACAATTGTACAGCACGGATTGAGAAGAACAAAAGAAAGGCACGAAAGAAATGCAAGACATCTGGTATTCCCCCGAAGAATTCAGTTGTATATGAGTGTCATTTCTGCTCACATCGGAATCTAAAGAGAGGAACCCCAAGAGGCTATATGAAAAGCCTATATCCTGCTAAACCAAAAACTTTAACAGTTGACCCTGCTAAATCAGCAACCCCAAAGGCAAAAGTTGATCCTACTGAATCAGCAATGCAAAGATCTGAACATTTGGGCATGTTAGTGGCTAGTATCGATAAGGCAAAAGTTGATCCTACTGAATCAGCAATGCATACGTCTGAACATTTGGATATGTCAGTGGCTAGTACTGATAAGGCAAGAGTTGATCCTACTGAATCAGCAATGCAAAAGTCTGATCATTTGGATACGTCAGTGGCTAGTATTGATAAGACAAGAATTGACGCTACTGAATCAGCAACCCAAAAGTCTGAACAGTTCGACACTTTAGGGGGCAGTACCACAGATGTAATAGTTTCATCTGAACTAGTTGGAGATGATCCTATGGCTGGTCCTGCAACTCCATTGTCAACAGTTACGGTTACTTCTCTGTTGGATTCAAAGAAGAGGAAAAGAAATAGAACAGGGTCCAAGAAGAAAGCTGAACCTCAGGATGGTTCATCCATGACAGATGCTGAGAAGAATGTCTCAACATCCAGTAAGAGAAAGAAGAAGTCTTGGACTAGTTTGAAGGAAATTGCTGAAAGTCAGAGTAGCAATAGTAGGAAGTTCACCAATATATCTGTTCCATTTATTCTTTGATTGTGAGAATTGTATTTTGCCCGTAGAGCACCCCCTTTTTGGGGGTTTTCAAGCCCGGTGTCCGGAGCTCATATTGGCGCGCTTTGTTCTCTCGTAAGTTGTAACAGTAGTTACTGTCAAATACTATATGAGTTTTTGGTGTATTTTGACAATTGTTTAGTTTCTTTTTTGATTTACAATTTTTTTAGGGGAAGTTCTTGGTTGTTTAACTTAATGTTTGTCTTACCTAATAGAAGATAAACAAAATATATGAATTAGTGTGTGAATTAATCCGAATATATGTGGTTTAAAATATGGTCTTAGTCGTAGATAATGAGGAATTTCATTATATTTCTCATATATAGAAGACTCTAACAGGAATCTCCTCTTCGTCGTCATGTCTGCTTCCGCAGAGGGGTAAGTTTGTCTTTTCATGTGCTGCTTTTGTGTGTCTTCTCCAACTCTCCGCAGCTGGCCTAACTATACAGGAACACGTCCTAACTACTACACCGCCACACAATAACTACAAGTAGATCAGTATACACAAAGCTTATCAGATTTTCTGGGTGGTGCTCCTTTTTGCTTCGGTATGTATCTTTGTCCTTTCTTAAATTTATTACTTTTCCCTCTGGTCTATGTGCTTCAATTTTGTTGTTTTAACGCGCTTAAGCATGACTTTTTAGAGTTCTCTGTGAGTTATCTCTGAAAAAACTGCGGGTCTTTTTAATTTTGTTCTTTTGGTTGATGGATTAGGATTTAGGGCTCCATGAGGTATATCAACTTTAGATTTAAAAGTGATTTTATTGAATATTGGATTTGCTGAAGTTTTGAGCTGTAGAATTAAAGGTAGCGAGATTAGCAACATATTTGTGTTGTATTTAATGATTGGTAAAACCTCATCAGCAGAAAATTGTTTTGCCTTCTATTGTGTGTCTTTAGCTATGTTTATCAAAAGGTGTGTGGGTCTTATGTAAAGGGACCTTTGCTAGAACATTATGCAATTGAAAGTTGCACACACAAGGTACGACCATTCCCCGGATTGAATAAAATGCAAGAGCTAGATTTTAATACTAAAAAAGGAAAAAGACTAGCAGAAAAGATAGATTGATTCCTCTCTTCAGATGAAGCAGAGTTTACAAACTAGAAGTTCGATCTCAAGTTGACAATTTTTTGATAACATAAACTATATAAGATTAGAGATGAGGTAAAGGGATATTTACTAGAGCATTATGCAATTGAAAGTTGCCCGCACAAGTTGATTTCTTTTTCCTGTTTACTCAGTATTATTTCTTCTTACAGTGGTTGCAGACTAACATCCAACTCAAACGAAGTGATAAGCCACCTAACTGCTCATACAAGACAAATGATATTGTCATCGTTTTATATCAAAATAGATTCTGCATAACATTAGATCCGTAAAACTCACACTATTGGTACCACCTTGCAGCTTGTGTTTTATTTACATATCCACTATCTCACAGACAGATTACTTATATTAGATTTTAAGTTATAAGTTCTTATTTCTGCTCTACTCGTGCTGTAGACATGTATCACCTGTAAATATAACATTGTAGTGCTGCTTACATCCTCATTAGTCTTTGGTTTTGATGTAGCTCAATTCGACAAATTTTTCAGCCACTCGGTGCTCTGAGAAGCTGTATAACTATTATACCATTGAAAAGGTTCTCTGACTTTTGAATTTTCATTTCTGCTTATAGCAAATTGGTTTATCTAATAAGAAGACACTCACCTTTCATTCTGTCGCAGCAACTTATTTGTAAGTTTTGTCTATTTATTCTGTTGTTTCTATTTGGATGTAGAAGGGAAATCCATTGCTAAAGCATGCCAGGAATGTGAAACGAACTTCTTCTGCTCTTTATTTGAGGTTTGAAGGGATACTGATTTCAATTAATTTGCATAGGTGCCTGCATACAATTGCTATCCTTTTCCAATAGTGCATTTGTGCTACTGCTTGACATTTTGCTCTTCTTTATTTTCCCTTCCCTTTTCTGGTGTAGCCTCCGGCATCATCCACTTCATCCAGACTACCTGCTCTAATGCCTCCCCGCCACTCCTCCAACTCGCAAAAACAGAGGTCTTCTAAAGGGATGGTACGTAATCTTTCGTTACTGAATTTCTCTCCTGCTCTCTAACTTTAATTTATTGCTCAATCCTCCCTATTTCATATGTATATATATTTATCAGAAAATGGTCAAAAAGACCTTCAAACTATTCAATATAGCTCATACTTATCCCTCTTAGTTTACAAATGAGAGAAATTATACAGTATTCAAATCAAATTAAAAGACTATGCCTCTTTAGTTTGGGGTCCTTCCTCTTAGGCTCTTACATATACAATATAGGTGCTTTCATGCTGCCTTAATCAGAAAACTGAGCTCACTACCCCTGGAGTCCTATGCTTGTACATCTAAAATATCCTATAAAGACATTACCCACTCTTACTTTTGTAGAGTCAAAAATTACCGGCAAAGGGACGAAGCGCGGGAAGTGAAACCCATGAAAACTATGAAAGCAGAAACCAGAGCACAGTTTGAACCAATGGAAAGCAAGAATGACCGAATTGTCATGTGATGAAACAGCCATGTCAACCATGAGACCTACAGAAAACACCCAAATTCAGTTAAAAAACGCCAAATATCATGCATGAGAAAACAAAGCTAAACATTATGCTATAGGAAGGCTTATTCTTGTGGATTATTTTACTCAACACTGTGAGGTGGTTTAAAATATCACTTAGTACTTTTCAAAGTTGTTTAACTTCAAAGTTGTGTATCTAAATTGAATGGTCAGTTTTTTTGAGACATCCATCATACAAATTGTAATGGTAGGAGTAGTAATTTGTACTTTCACTGGTTGTGATCAATACTAAACCTTATCATGCGTAAACAACCTCTCATTATTTTACAAATACAATTCGATATGTATTTGCAATTCATTTGTATATCTGTCGAAAGAGATTGAGAGGGAGAGGAGAGAGGCGAGCGAGAATAGGAGATGGAGGAGAGAGGCCAACGAGAGAGGGAAAAGAGTGGAGAGAAGTGAGTTGTGTATGTATATTTGTTAGATAATTATATATGTAACTGGTATATGTATGTATTTGTATATCTGGCGAGCGAGAGCGGAGAGAGACTAAATGTATTTGTATGTGTCATATTTGTATATGATATGTATAATTTGTATTTGTATATGTATAAAAGAGGAGAGAGGCGACGTAATTACATCTAAAATTAAGTTGTGAGTTGTAACTAATTCAAACAATAATTATATTAGCTAATTAATTAATATATATTTGCTTATCCGCATAGTTTTCGATGACTAATATATATAAACTGTTGTAAAATTAAATAAAATTTGAGACGTAATTATTTAAATTTGAATGGCTAATATATATGTTGATTATATATTGTATTTATTATTATAAAATTACTAATTCTTAAAATTGTTTTTAACTTTGTGAGTTAAGTGTCAAGTGTTTTTAATACTATTATTTTCCCTTATGATTCACCACTTCACCTAATACCGTGAAAAGAAGTCTTTTTTTTTTTGGTTAGATACCGTTATCCAAAAAGAAGTTAATTCGTAAATAATATGTTACTTTCTGATTGATAACTACTTTTTTTAAATGAAATGTTTTTTAAATATTTAAAATTGTTATTTATTATGATTTATATTATTTTTTACAATTTTTCAAAATGATATATGTTATTTTCTCAATTTCAATTTATGTTGTATCAGTAGAACTTTGAGAGTCAATCTTTATTATATATATCTTTAAAATATTTTAAGTTGTTAATTATTATGATTTATGATATTTTCTTTTATGTATTTTCAAATATATATATAGCAAACTAAAAGGAAAAGTAAAACATAAAAATTAAAATGAAAAAAGCACATAAATTTCATAAAAATGCTCTGCAAGAAGCTATGTCGAGAAGGGGTGTCTGCTTCTAACCCCAATTTATGTAACGTAGTTTGATTCGTTATGAAATTTATAATCTGAAATATATAAATAATTATTTTTGATTTTAAAATGCCATATATTATAAAGTCAATGGACATTGTTCTTTCAACTTAAAAGACATTAGTTGAGAATAATTTTAAACGTAATATATTTTATTTCACGATTAATGTATCTCGCGCATCAAATTAATGTACATTATAATATTGTATTAGTTTGAAAGATTTCTGTAATTGTAATTTATACGGGTAATTTTTGTCTTAAAAGTATGTAATTTCTGTCTTTTGCCTATTTTCTTTCGTCTTTCTCTCTTTCTCTTTTTATACAAACACAAATTATATAACTGATACATTTGTATATGTATACCGACATAGATTATATAATTGATCGTTTGTATATGTATACCGAAATAGACATATTAATAGCCATAACAAACATAAAGTTTGTTATGAAGCGCAATTAACAAACTATAACTATCACATATTAATATAATGTTTATATTTACTAAACCTAAAATTTACAAATTTAATAGGAGAAATTTATCAAAATTTCACTAACTTACTTAAATATATAATAAATTTTAAAGCTCGTTCGAACTTTAACGAATTCAAAATTGATGAATATTTTACGTCCAAAATTAAATATTTTCAAAATAAATATGATTTAGTCGAGCCTCGATAAATATCACGTGAAGCCACGAGGGCAAAGCATGGTTATGACTGCTTTGCCCTCGTGGCTTCACGTGATATTTATCGAGGCTCGACTAATTCATATTTATGACTTATGACAAGGAAATAAGTGCTATCTAGCACGTGTTGCCCACACCCCTTCACGCTTTCATGTTACTATATTTTAATTTTCTTGTAAAAAAATACGGTGCCGTAATTTTAACCTGTAGTTGGACCATTCAGATTATAGCTTTCACTTATTTTAACATAAAAATTATTTAATCTAAAGTATATTTTATATTTATTAATTACTATTCAATTTTATTTTAATTGTTAGTTCCATTTTAATGCGATATAAAATTTAAGAAAGTAAATTTATGATCTTATATACATATGAAGTAAAAAATTTGAAATTAACATTCTTTTATTGAAACATATTTTAAAAGAAAATATGACGATAAATTAAAATAAAAAAATATAAATCTAAAAGTTTTGTTAGAAGTCTTCTAAACATTTAGTATTCATAACTACATAAAAAAAAGAATCTATCGCATAACAAGTGAGTTGGTGTGACAAATGAATTATTTGAGTTAATTTGAACAAATCAAAATATGTTAAAGTATTAAATGAGTTATTATTTAATTTTTATTCAAAGTTGAGATGGTATATGATGGGTTAAGTTAAGATTGGTAATTAAACAATGTTTATAATCTAACTTCATCCATTAATTTTTATAATTTTCATAATTTCATTTAATATAAAAGAAACTTATATAAGGGGTTAAGTTAAGATTGGTAATTAATTTTTATAAAAAATTTTAAAATAATTTTTTAATTTAATTTTTCACATAACGTACTTGAATTACAAAATTAAAGAATTTTTTTATATATTTGAATATTTATAATTTAAGATTATAAAATTAAAAAAAATATTTTTTAAATTTTCTGTCAAGTTAAAATAGATGATTAGAACCGAAAACGTAATTGTTATAGTTATCTATATGTATAATAGTCCATAGTAATAATAATAATAAAACAATGATTTATCTTATTACATTTTCGATAAGAAAAATATTATTTAAAATACATATATTTGATTGAACAAAGATACATATATCACATGCCTCTTTGCCTATGTATTATAAAATGGGAAAATTGTATAAAATAGCAAACTAATAACCTAAATTAAATAGGATAGCTAGGGTTTGATTTAATTGTGCTCCATAGAAAACATTATCTAAAATTTACCAGTGTCTCTCTCCCAGGAATCTCGCTCGTCACTCTCCATTCTCGCTCGCCTCTCTCGCTTTATACACAAAAGTGTATAATTCTGTTTCTGTTTTGTATAAAGCGAGAGAAAATTGTATATACATATGCAAAAATGTATATCTTCGTGTTATACACTTAATTATACAATTTACAAACATTTTAATTCAAAAATTGCAGAGAAAAAGGCCAACGAATTATACAATTGCGAATTATACAATTGCAGTGAAATACAATTTTTTCTAGCTTTATACAACAGAAGCGTATATATTGTGTTTCTGTTTTTGTATAAAGCGAGAAAAACATATATCTTTTTGCTATAAACTTATAATTATGCAATATACATACATTTTAATTCGATTCAACTATATGCAAAACAAATTATACAATTGCAGCGAAATAGGCCAGCGAATTATACACTTGTATATGTATAGCGAATTATACAGTTTTTATGTTTGCTATGGAGCGCAATTATGCAAAGTTTGCTATATTATACAAATATAAATTTTTTATTTGCTATATGTGAAAGTTGTCCTTATAAAATTTATCTCAATTCACAAATTTTATGTGTTTATTTATTCATAATCTATTTTATGTAGTTATATTTCAAAATTAATTTTATTTAGTACGTCTAATATCAGTTGATTTCGTATATATAATATCATTTTTATCAGTATATTTCATATTAAATATTAAATATATTTATATATAAATACATGTATCAAATATTAAAATTACATATAGCTCATATCAGTAATATATACTAATAATTTTTCAATATTTTAATAAATAAACATATATATTTAATATCAAAATATATATAAATCATCACCGAATAGCAGAGATAAGAGATAAAGAAATCGGCAAAAGAGCAATCAGAAAAAAAAACCAAAGAGAGTTATTTAATTATTTTAAAGTATAGATTTAAATAATGAATAAAAAAAGTAATTATTCTTATGAAAAAAATATATCTTAATTTAGAGTTGAATATCAAAAGCTGAAATTAAGTATATTTTCATAGGTCAAATTTGAAATCGAGCGTCAACCCCGACTCCTCTATCAGAGAATTTCGGTCCGGAGCTCATTCTCGGTGCGCGAATCGAAGGGCTATTTGATAAAATTCATTTTATTTTTTATTGTCATCTTTTTAAAAATCCAATAATGCCAAAAATAGAAATTAGGACCAAATACCAAAATTTATTTATCCTCTAGAAAAAGCTAGAAAATGGCAGATTAAAGAACTTGCTATATTTTATAAATAAACATAAAGGATAAAGTTAACACGTGTCAGCATATTTTGGCTTAATTTTTTTATTAAAAAAATATTGACACAAATCTCAAAATTCCCATTATATATTAAGAAGAAAATAAATCATTTTTTTTCGGCTATAAATATTTTGTCCACAATTATGTTGTGTTTTGAGGCACACAAAACCATGATGTTTTCTACATCCCTTTTTAGTTATAGAGACAAAAATGTTAAAAAGGGTAAAGCTAGTCATCGACATGAATAAAGTCTTTTTGGATCCCCAAAGGTCGTTTATATTCAGAGTCGGAGTTAGAAGATTTATTATGAATTCTCGATTGAATTCAGTAACGTTTAGTTAAAGTAAAATATCTATATCAAAATATTTCTTTTCTAAATATATATATGAATATTGAATTTAGAGTATAGTTATTTAGAATTTATAATGTTGAAATTTTAATTTCGATTCTAATCATATGATAATTTTTTTTTTTGGATTTGGTATTGTAGATGTTGAAAGGAGAAGTATGAATGCTTGCAAGATTTGGAGTATGTTATGTTGCGGAAATTGAGGTTTAATTTTAATTATTTTGAAATATTTATGCTTGGAATTGATTTTTTGTTATGTTTACATAGTTTTATTATGTTTTAGTACTAGATTCTACTTATATAATTTAGTTAAATAAGGTTTTTTTTATTGCCGTTAATTAAATGTCGCAAAGATTTTTTTTTATGAAAAAAAAAAAAAACAAACGTTATATTTTTGAATGACTTGTAATAACTATTATGATTTAAAGTTTTACTATTATTAACTATAATAGTAACCATGATTTTGGTTTATTTTCTCACATAATATTGTAAGGTTTTGTGTAGCCATGTTTTTTTTTAATTTTTTTCACCATAATATTTTTAAGATTTGATGTAATCATGATTTTAGTTATTTTCACCATATTTTTTTTAGATATTTAGAACATAATATATTTGTATTTTTGCGTAAACATGATTTTAGGTTTTTTCACCATGATATTTTTAAGTGTTCACTTTTATTTATTTTGGTCTTTGCATATTTTTTAAGAAATAATAATTAATATAAATATTTTCTCATGATAGTTATATTTAAAAATCAAATGTTTCGGGTAGAAAACTCAAAATAAATGCAATTAAAGCAAGATTCATGAAATGACTCTTAAATTAATAAACGAAAGGAATTATTTTGTTTTTATCAAATATTTGTGTATGAGTAAGGTGTTAATATAATATAAATATAATTTTTTTTGAAATTTTAAAATTATAATTCTCTATTATATATAAATAAATTAAAATTAACACTTATTAAAAATAAAAACATCAAATCATACTGAAATAATATGTATAGACATCTAATATTTTTAAAACATAAAATCAAATTATCTAAAATGGAAAAATATTTTTAAAAAAAAAGCCAAACCAAATTAAAATATAGATATAAGACCATCAATTTTCAATTTTAAGGAAATCAATTTAAGGAATAAAATGAAGGAGTGTTAGGTTTTTTAGGATTAGATTTAAGTTAAAATGAATATAATTGTGAATGAATTTGGATTTAATTACATACGAAACATAAATAATATAATACTATGATTTAATTTAAAAAATAATTTATATCATATTAGTAGTTGTTAATTCACAAAAGGTAGATTAAATAACATATTTAATTCAATTAAGTAAAAACATATTTTAAGTCACTTTTAATATATTAAAAAAATATTTTTATAATACGTTAAAAAGATAAAATCTTTTTCATAATATCCTACACCTTTCACATGTCAAATTACTTCCTAAGAGGGTTGGATACCCCCCACCCCCACCCCCACCCTCCAACCCCCACCCCCATTTGCCTATATATTTATCTTCACTTGGCCATATTTATTGTTTCATTTATTTCAACCAAGTTTTTTTTTTTTTGTTCATCTATTTTATCTCTCTAAAAGTTTATTGACCACCAAATGTCTAAGTTAAATTTTGATTCATCATGTGAATTAGTTAGTGATGAAAAAAATATTTGTGACCAATCAATATCACCACAAACTCTACTAACCTTAGGTGTCCCTGGGGTGGAAAATCATGTGTATAATTTTGGGACTAATTACTCATCAAATCCCTCTATTGAAAAAAATTCACATAAAGAGTCAAGAGGGAAAAAGAGAAAATGTGGTGAAGATTTAGTGTATGAGCTTGATGTGAGTTTTTTAGTCTACTTCTTAACCACGAGTCAGTTGTCTTACAGTCTGTTTGATCAAGCTTTTGAAATTGTCGTCTTGAATAGCAATTGGTGTTTGGTTAATTAATTTTGAAAAAAATGTTTTTTTTAGTTAATATTACGATAATTTTATACGTTTGACCAATGTTTCAAAAGGGTGTTTGGAGAAAAGACTAATCTTTAAGTGTACGTTGATTCTTTTGAGTTTTTTTATGGTTTAAATAAGTGTTTTACGCACGTGGACTTGTCATATTGAAAATGAAACTGGCTCACCGACTTGATTACGTCACTTCTTTGAAGTCTTTTTAGCTTCTGAAAGAATAACTTTAGTTAGAATTCAGAAATACTTACATTTTCATAAAACCTTAGTCAAACATCTCGATTTTATGATTTTTTTATAAGTAAAATACACGCTTCTAATTTTCGATGGTGAAACAGGATATAAGTAACTCAAAACATATCTAAATGCATTGTGCTTGTGGTTAATACTTTTTCACTTTATTATGATTTGATTTGTGATTATAATACTAATCTTGTTTATTATTAGACTAATAATGGAAGTGGGATTACATCAAGAAGAAATGAAGATGGTTTGTACCAATATCCAAAAGCAAGTTGTGTAGAAATGCATAAAATGAATGAGAGGGTTAGTCTTCTTTGAAATTAATTACCTTGTTTAATTTGTTCTCTTTAATTAATCACTTTATCTAAGTTGTAGAGTTATAAAAGTCCCTCATAACCAATTTAAGCAAGGTGCACACCCTCTATTTCAAATTACTTGACACGTATATCATTTCGATTTTTTTGAAAAAATAACGATATACTATTAGAATTTACAAGCTATTTAACTTTGTACGTCTTAATTTATCTGATAGTTATGTATCTTCTTCTCGCGCAGAGACGTAGATACAAAATTGCGAAAAAGATGAAGGTACTAGAGACCCTAATCCCTAATTGCAACAAGGTCTTCCCTTATTCACCTTCTGTTTTTTTCTATCGTTGTTCTTCACGTATTGAAATAATTAAGCATTTGTCTCGAAATAACAGGAAGCCATCAATTTATTTCATGATATTATACGCGTTTAATTAGTTTTGTTTCAATTCTTTTATTACAACCTTTGTTTTCATTTGATTTGAAATCGAAATTTGGACTAAATATTTGCTCTTTTGATCAGTCAGATAGAGCCTCAGTACTTGATCAAGCCATACAACACATTCAAGCCTTACAACACCAAATCCAGGTAACCCTCCTTGTTACTAGTAGTTCGAAAAAAGCTCGTTTCAATAACAAATTGTCGAAAAGGCCTCTTATTATAATTTAGTTTTGTTACGATCTTTTGAATGCAAAAATGCTCATTTGAATAACAAATTGTCGAGAAGGCCTCTTATTATAATTTAGTTTTGTTACGATCTTTTGAATGCAAAAATGCTCATTTGAATAACAAATTGTCGAGAAGGCCTCTTATTATAATTTAGTTTTGTTATATCTTTTGAATGCAAAAATGCTCATTTGAATAAAAAGTTGTCGAAAAGGCCTCTTATTATAATTTAGTTTTGTTACATCTTTTGAATGCTCCTCTTGTTAAAAATTCTGACTCTGCTTCTGCGTGCTTGCTATAGGTGATGTCAATGGATAGAATCCGTGCATCGACTCTAGCAGCTGCAGGGAGAAACCAAATAATGCAGAGTACTCTGCATTTTAATCCTTACATAGGAGCAATTGGCTATTTTTTCAACTTTAGCAATATTTTGTGCTCCAGTTTTTCTCCAATGTTGTCAACAGGAAGTGAATTTCCATTTTTGCCCCTCTCCGTCGCCTGTAACTTTCTGCATCCCGGGCCTATAATGGAAGTATTTACGCGAGGCTATGCATCCGTTGCTCCACCAGAAAAACGCGCTTAGTTGGAAAGAAAATCTACGATATGTTATTAGAAATTCATTTGTAATAGTTAGTAAGGTTTAGAATATAGTACTAGAGAAATGTGAAATCATGTGGCTTTAGTATAAATATGCATATAGCAATGTGAGCTACGTAGATTCAAAGTGTGTATCTTTTTTCGAAAAATTATATTGTGTATATAGGTTATATATTACGTATTCATGTATATATGTTGAACGTTCTTAATGAGATTTCTTGCAATATATCTTCTTGTTATCAAAAAATGGCCCTGCAAATCAATATACATTGATTGTATATATAATATGCAATAGGTATATTATATGTATATAGGTTATATATTACGTATTCATGTATATATGTTGAATATTACGTATTCATGTATATATGTCGAACGTTCTTAATGAAATTTCTTGCTGTATCTTCTTGTTATCAAAATGGCCCTGCAAATCAATATACATTGATTGTATGTGTATATTATATGTATATTTATACTTGATATACGTAATATATACCATTTAGGCTACTATATTTTAGGACGGTCTAAAAAGTAACTAATAATAACAAGATCATAATTCTGCTCCAATCATGGGGGTATTTTACGAGTTTTTTGTGTTCTAATAAATTCACACTCGAAGAATCATATAATTTATATGGCGAAACCTTTTGGTTTTATAGATAGGAGGGTCAAAAAGATTGCCTTTTAAAGCAAGTAAACAATGGTAATCCAAAATCATATAATATTTTGTGAAAATTTGACATATGAATGTTTCCATATTCTAAAGCAGCTTAATTATGAACCAATTTAATAATCATATAAAGAAAAAAAATAATTAAATTAGAAATACTTTTAAATTCTCCATCAAAGAAGCATTCAAATATACAATAAGGAATATAACTTGCAAAGGGATTAAGGTAAAGAAGAAAAATTGTGTGTTCTTGTTTGTTTTGTTAAAAAAAATGAACAGTTCTTCTTTTTGGTAAAGAAGAATAATCACAGTTCAATGTCTTTGGGTGATCTAGTTTATAAAATATGTATCTAGCTATTGTATAAATTTTGTATATTCAAGTATAATAAGCATATAATATGTACATCTATATCGATAATATCAGTAGCCAGTATATATTTCGATCATATTGATAAATAAGTTTGATCGAACCGTATATATTAGTAAGTTTACCAAAAATATGTATCATTTTCATAAAGTCCATTACAAAATTTGTTCCTTTTCCTTGAAAAAATAGCTACTAGATTAATCAAGAAAACAATCTCCTATAAATATATAATAATTTTGTGCATAACTACATATCTTTGAACCATTTAAAGCTCATGAATATTATTTTTTCTTCTTGGAGTAAACATAAAAACTACAATTGTTTTGGTTCAAATCTTAATTTTAAGCTATGGCACCTAAAGTTTTTTCCCTCTTGTTCTTCATCTTTTTATTTTCAGCCCTTTTTTTGTTTAACACAATTAAAACTCAGTCCATGCCCAAATTTACATCAATTCTTGTTTTTGGTGATTCAACAGTTGACACTGGAAATAACAATTATATATTTACTTTATTCAAAGGCAATCATATACCTTATGGAAAAGATTATTTTAACCATGTATCAACAGGTAGATTTTCAAATGGAAAAATTGTACCAGACATATTGGCAAATTTATTAAAATTAAAAAAGTATGGTGTGCCACCATATTTAAATCCAAATTTATTGAAAAATGATTATAGAAGTGGAGTTTCATTTGGATCAGCTGGATCAGGATATGATGATTTGACAAGTTTAATTTCAGGTGTAATTTCAATGAGAAAACAATTAGAACATTTTAAAGAGTATTTGAAGAAATTGAATGATTTTTTTGGTGAAAAAGAAAAAAAAAGAATTGTGAAAGGTGCTTTGGTTATGGTTAGTTCAGGGAGTAATGATTTTATATTTAATTTCTATGATGTTCCAACAAGAAGGCTTGAGTTTAGTTTGGAGGTGTACCAAGATTTTCTTCTAGACAAGGTGCAATGTTTTGTCAAGGTAAATTTTCTATCAAATTTATATTTCTTCGTTTCGGAATAATTGTAAAGTTATCTTTATATAGTAAATTAATTATAAGTTGAGTCAAGAAATCGATCGTCGATACTTGTATCATGACAGGCTGCATATATTACATGTTCTTAGGGCGAGACTTTTAGTCGGATCCTGTGTATATGTGAAAATAAATTTTATGCATCAAGCTGCAATATTTTATATCTATGCTATTCAAGTTAGATTGTTATAGCATGTAATACCGTTCGTGATATTATTCACGACTTTAAAGATGTCACTAGTGTCTAGGGCTTGCACACTTTATACAATCAATATCGTTTTTCGTATTTAAATTTTCTAGGGTGTTACTATACTTGGTACACATTTTGATTATTTGACCATATACTTATTTCTTGCCATCAATACAGGTGTCATAATAACTTTATTTAAAAAAAAAACTTAAATTTCTAGACCAACGAAAAGAAATCACATGAATATCAAAGAAATCACATGAATACTTTACATTTATATATATAATAGCAGATAACTTATTTTATTTTCTAGACTGTATTTAATCAAATCTTATATACGATCTAATAATGTTAAAATCACTCTCTATGGTTGATGTTTATATATATGTCCCCATAATTACCTTATAATTGACATAATTGTGTTATTTTTTTAATTATTTTTTTACATGAAACTTATAGAATATTTTTAATCTTATTTTATTAGGAACTTTATGAACTTGGATGTCGAAATATTATAGTGAATGGGCTACCTCCAATTGGTTGTCTTCCAATTCAAATGACAGCAAAATCTCCACTTCATAGAACTTGCATTGAAAAAGAAAATTCAGATTCTCAATCTTATAATAAAAAACTTGAAGAATTATTGCCACATTTACAAGCACAACTTAGAGGAAGCAAAATATTTTATTCTGATATATACACTCCTTTATCACATCTCATCAATAATCCACATGAATATGGTAAGCTTTCGGTTAGTTGTTCGAGTTCTTTAAAAATATTACTGAATAGATATCGATTTCTTTAAGAAATTTGATATAAATATAATATTATTTTTAGAAGTCAAAATAACTTCTGTGCATTTTTCATATTATGCTTAACTTAATTGTTGTCATAATTAGAAAATCTTTGTATGAGTATATCATCAATCTAAATTTATTATCTTTGATTTATGTTATCAATCTAGTTAATGATTTTATTTTATTTTTTTAAAAAAAATGGTACAATAAATCTTTTCAAATACATAGTTTTGTCTTAAATACCAAACAAAACAATCCATTTTGACAAAATGTGGGGACTATCATATTACAATTTCAACCAAGGCTCATTTAAATGAAAATAATGTTCAGATCAATTTACACATATTTTATCTGTTTCGTCGAGTATTTATTATTTTATTAATATATATATTAAGTAATTTTTACTCATTAGTAGATCGACCATACAAAGTCGTAAACGGTAGTTAGTTGAACATTCTTTATCAACTCATACTCATGACTATTACCACTTCAAAATATCCTTGAAAAATAATTTGGGATAAATAGCGAGTGAAACAAAAATGAATAAGAAAAACTGAAAATATATTTTTTATTAGAATTAAAAAAAAATATAAATGAATGGTAAAGTACTTTACAAACCTCCCTAAAATCACTTTTTTTTCTTCTTATTAATCTAAAATTAAATTTCTTTTTATTTTTATATTTTATCTTTATTTTTTTTACATAATTATGACAGGATTTGAAGAAACAAAAAGAGGTTGTTGTGGAAGTGGATTATTAGAAACAGGACCTTTGTGTACAAAAAAATCTCAAGTGTGTTCACATACTTCACAATATGTTTTCTTTGATAGTATTCATCCAACTGAATCAGCTTATTACCATATTTCTGAGTATTTTATGAAGGAGCTTCTCCCAAAATTCTCAATTATTGACAACTTTTAATTTATTAAATTCAAAGAAAATTTGTAAAAGATAAAATAAAATTAGGTGTTATTTGGCTTCTGGTTAAGAAAGGGAATTATTCATGTATTTAAAATTAGTGTAAGTAATTATATCTCATGTGGGAACTTTTTAATTACTTTGTATAAAATTCAACATATCAAATATGATATTTGGTTTGTCATGAGAAAAGTATTTTTTAAGCAAATTATTAATTTCATTCCTGAATTATCGTCATTTATCTATGCCTTTTTAACCTTGTTTTTTTTTTTGACAAAAAAATCTGAAAAATACTTTAACTTTGATCGAAATTGTTATTATGATATCAAAATTTATAGAAGACCTTTTATCCGTGAATTATTTAATAGTATATTTTTTACACTGTAAACTATTTAATAGTATATTTTAAAGGTATACATATGTCTACGTGGACACATTACTATTCATAATTATGTAATATTTTTTATGTCCATGTGGACACATATATACCTTTAAAATACACTATTAAATAGTACAGAGAATAAATAGTCTTTTTCAAAGTTTAATATCGTAACAACAATTTCGATCAAAGTTCAGACCTTCGACCAATTGTCAAAGGGTGCAAGTAGTTGATTTAGGAGATAATCACTTCAACGACATATTCCCAACGTGGTTGGGAATGCAAGTTCGTTTAACCATAATACAGGAGAGATACCACAACAACTTGCTTCTCTTACGTCTCTTGAATTCTTAAATCTCTCCTATAATTATATCCAAGGATGCATCCCTCAAGGACCACAACTCTCTACATTCCAGAACAACTCATATGAAGGTAATGTTGGATTACGTGGATTCCCAATTTCAGATGGTTGTGGCAATGATCGTGTATCTGAAACAAATTACACCATATCTTCTCCAGAAGATCAAGAAAGCAACTCTGAATTTCTCAACGACTTTGTCATGCAAATGAGAAAGAAGCAACAAGGTCAAAGGAATTACATAAGAAGAAATAATTGTTTCTAGACAAGTTATAAGTTTTGCTATTCAATGAAGCTCTACATTGATCTTTAGTTTATTGTAATTTGAAACTATTATGAGTTAGGATTCTATCTTTGATATCTCATTGAGTGCTTCAGCTTCATGTGATGTAATACTGTACTATTTCCAGTGTGACTAACTAGTACTGCAGCATGTACTTTCCTGCTTTTCTTACATTTAGACAGTAAACACAAAGGACCAAATAATAACTGGACAATATATGGGCAGCAGGCAAAAGAGAAGGTACTTGATTAACAAATCTGTCAAATTCCTTCCTTGACATGAACCTTCCTCGGGTTCAGGGACATTCATGTGCACTCCCTACAATATAAACAAGGTACTTGATTACAATTAAAGGTAGAAAACAGAGCAAAGAACACAATTTCAGATAAGTTTGGTCTCACTTGTTAACTAGCGTCTGTGGTACGAGTGATGAATAAGACCAGGACAAGTGCATTTGGCGCCAAGGATTATGAAGCTTGCTGCCCACAGAATGGTCAAAACTAGAGTACAGGCCCTAGATAGTATCATCATAACGGCTTAAGAATTGGATTATACAAGGATATACATGTTCTGCAGCCTGCAGGCACCAGGAAGAGTATAAGGTGTTATGCAATAATAGAAATGGAAAAAATAATAACAATGCACATGCAAAAGATGCCTATTTATGGATTCATGGAGTTGTGAAAGTAAATAATGTATCATGTATGTCCTAATCTAGGTATATTTTAACTCTCGGGTTTACATAAGGAAAAAAAAAACCTTGAAATGCAATTCCAATGTGACTAGGCACCTCTCCACTTCCAGAATCTTTTTATTCTTTATCATCCTTTTCTGTACTGTTTGCTAATCAATCAATCAACCAGTCCTCAAATCCTCAATCCTATATCAGTAGGGTTTGGTTTTATAAATTCTACATATCCAGTCTGGACTATTCAGGTTAATCTCATTCTAATACTAAATAATGTCTTTCAAAGCAAGCAAATTAAAGTTCCTCTAAAACTCACATTTATTCCCAAATGAATAACTAGTCTAAATCCAATCAGTTAATGTCACTCATATAGCTCCTTTGTTTCCATAGTATTCTGTTCTCCTTCATGTATATTCCAAAAGAAGCTAGAAATTGTTAAAGTTTACATACCATGCGTCCTCCCACCAAGTCATAATGAGCATAATGCTGACCATTATCATCCCCCAATACTTTGTAGGTGACCAAGTGCTCGGGGATAAGCTTTGCCGTTTCTGCTTGAACCAATGTGTTGCAAGAACAAAATTGTTAGAAAACTTATCATCCTCTGACAGAAAATGAGCGAAAGTACTACGACACATACCGAACACTGCTTCTGGTGGGCAGATTATGTCTTTATCTCCAGCAACAGCCAACACTGGTACATTGCTTTTGTGAAGATTATCCTTGTAGAATATTTTACCACTTCTGTCACGGAGTCCCCCTTCTCGAAAAGCTGTAGTCAACTGCAAAATAACTTTAGCAGGAATAGTACCTGCCAGAAGATCAATTAGAAAATCTGTAGTAAAAGGTACATGTGAAATCTCAAGAGAACATAGAGAGGCCGTGATGGAATTTTTTTTAAAAAGAAAGTGAACTTTCTGGATCACCATCAGACTACGGCCCTTAAAATCAGTTATGCACAAACTTCCCTTACATTGAAGATCATCTATCAACACTGTTACAGTGTCATGAAAATAGTTACACAGGAGTGGAACTTGTGGGAGCAACGAGTCAATAGTTCATCAAGTAAAGAGTCGAATAAATATATTGATAAATGCAGCTCTTTGACAGAAGAGAAATTATCTAGCTGACAAATAAATATACAGCGGATGTTTACTTGGTTTAATTTTCTTTTTTTATCTGGAGATGTTAATATTCTTTCGTCGCTCATTCTTTATGCGAACAAATAAGAATAAGAATCAACTCTCAGTCTCGCATAGTTAGTTTCCACTGATTACCTTATTGCTAAGAAGCCTATAAGGCAAGGCCGTTTTTATTTTTAGTACTGATTTCTCTTGAGACCAAGAAGGAGGCCAACTAGACGAGACAGACCATTGTTCATACTTCATAGGTTGGTTATAAGCAAGTACAAATCAAAATTCAATTTGGTTTGCCAAAGGCCATACTTCAAACTTTGGCTGTTCTTCCTTGTATAGTGCTGCATGACTACTGTGAAATATGAGATATACTAATAATCATAATTAATAAGTACATTTGCCTTTCTAACTGATACCCGTGAGGATGTATATGAAACGTAGAAGATTAGTTATACTCAGACTCACATATCATCTAGACAGAAAGTGGAGGGGAAAAGAATGAATTGATGCAAAAACACTGTAGACAGGAATGTGGGGCATAGCCAGATGGTCATTCAATCATTCTTCAGAACATGTAAGATTCTCATACTGTTATCTCCAAAACTCATACCATAGATCTATAACCTAAGTGATGAAACTTGAAACTTGCCTACTCTCCATATAAATAAATCATAAAACAAGAGGACCATAAATTTTTACAGTTCACAATCAATTAATAATAAAATATCTGCTTATTGCCCATTTAAGCACTTACAGAAGTTATTTAATACGAGCTTTTTCAGCAACTCCGGGTGCATCATGTCTGCAGCTGATATTAAATCATTAAGCCAAGACAACACATAAGGAGGGCGAGAAGAAAGAGGATAAGCTGCTGCGAGTAATGCTCCTAAAGGGACAACAGGTACATTGAGAGCTTGTGCAGGATCAGCCTGCAGCCAAGGTAAATAAATATAAGAATATGCTGAAAGGGATTTTTGCTGCATAACGAGAGTTGAAAGACATTTATTTTCAGCTTACAAGGGGTAGGAGCAGTCTGAGTGCCGACTTCGAAGATGTGTAATCCAGTGATGAAGCCAAAGTTACAATAGCAGTTAATCCAGGCTCTCTTCCTTGCAATCCTTTCCAAGATTAAACCAGAAACATATTAGAATCTCATATCTGTATGATTCCCGGATGTAGTCAGTCTGAAAATAATTTTTTGAGACTGTGCCCACTGCCCATTAATAAGGAATCAGACAATGCTCCAAGTGACTTATCTTCTAGTTGTGAAACGTTTTTACATCTAAAACCAGGTCCACTTCCTTCCAAATCAAATTGTACCATACACATCCCTATAATCTCAATAAGTTCAAAAGATGGCTCATTTTCAGCTCTGTATGAAAGACGTTAGTAAGCAGATAAGTCACACTGTTAACCAGGTCCTGTTTAACTTAGTGCACACTAGTAATGGAATTTTTAAGTTAATAGGAGTACTGCACTTAGTGGCTATTACAACTACACTCCCAAAACTGTTGTGAACTATATCATCTTTCTTAATTTTCAGCAAAAAGCTCAATAAATATTAGTAATTAAAAGAACATTAAGTCAAGAGGCAACCAGGTTAACTCAAAATTGCATCAAGTGAAGTGGTAGCCTTTGGAATTTAATCTCAAGACTAAGTCGTATGATACTCCAGCAGGTTCATGGAACAAATTTCTGGATTATACTGCCTTCTTTATTTAAATAAAATGTTTAAATATTACCGTTTTCTTATCAACTGCAACTACAGAGAGGATTCTTTCTCAAGACTCTTGCACATTAATTTACTAGTATCTTAAGTGGCTCATAAGTAGACCCGCCAGATCACGTAAGTGTAACAACGTTAATTCCATATAAACAACAAATGGATCTTACCACACTGTGATAGCCAAGCATACAGTAATATTCCTCCCATAGAATGTCCAATCGCAAGAAGTTTACCATCTTTTGGTGCAGTTTGGGCCTTAATGTATTCCATCTAGAATGAATATAAAATAATTAGACTAATTAGAATAATAAAGAAGAGTGAAAAATCAACAAATTCTGAATTTCATTCGTCTGTGTAATCTCAAGGAATAATATCTTTATATTCTACAACATGGGGATCTGTCACCTCACCGCAGCAGGAACATCCTCTTCCAGGTAATGATCAAAGTCCCAATCATACTTGACAATCAAGTCGAGCTGTTTCTGGAAATCTTCTATGGTAGTGGTTAGACGTTCATGAAGATCAACTAACGGAGAAACAGAACGTTGGCCTTCTTCAATGATATTTACTAGCTTTTGGCTAAGATCCTTTACTTGGTCAACAACGGCAGAGTTTTGCCCTGTCTCCAGCAGACTTAACAACTTCCCCCTTGTCTCGTTAAAGCGTTCATAAAGAAAGGAATCCTCTAATAATTTTGATATCTGATCAAATAGTTTAGCAGACATAATCCTTGATTGGCTTTCATTGAGGAAACCAGAGACTCTTTCTGACAAGCGCATAAATGTTTCCGTAAGCTCGTTTACTACTCTTGACTCATCCCACAACGTTGAAATAGCTGTGGATTCTTCTTTGACCACAGCTGTGTCAGACTCTTCTAAGGTACTCTGGGCATCTGTTGACTGTTGTGCTGCAGAAAGAACTTTGTCAGTAGCATTATCTGCGGCAGCTTCCATCTGTTCTGAGACTGCTATTGCAGTCTTCTCAATGTTTGTGGAATCTGACTCCTGCACACTCAACCCCGCTCCACGAAGTTCAAGAACCCAAGTGTCAAATCCTTCACCAGACATGTATCGGGCGAAAGATGACTGCATAATTATTTTTAAAAGTAAGGACCGTGGCTAAATAACTTTAAGAAAGAAATTAAAACAACCAGCCATACTATGTAAGATATCTTTGATAAGCAGGATGGACATGGTTGCCTGAAGTGATAAAAAAATTCAAAACCTCCACTGAAGAGTAGGGTGCACACACTTGCCTCAAGTGATAAAAATGAACTTAAAAGGATAAGAAGATGCATGAACAGAACATTAAACAAAAAATAGATAAGAAATAATCCAAGTGAAATCAAGTTGACACTAGTTATTGCATTAACCAGCAGACATTTAGATTTATCTAACCAAAAAAAAAAAGAAGATAAAAATCATCCCTAGCAACTAAGCAAAAAATTATCATCACAATTCATATTTCAGAAATGTACAATCACAGAGAGTGCTAACCACATGACTACCATCAACACCTAATTGATGCAGCCATAAAGCCATATAGAAAAAGGAAGATGAAATAGATAACATGCCAGTAATAAAAAAATCACACAAGTAAACTTTTATACACTTGAAATGCATAAAGTATGAGAAAAGTAGTAAGGATAGTACAACATCAAAACCAGGGTTAACTCTAAAAAAATTTGAGCATGCCTTAGAATTCTACCAGATTCAGAAACAAGAACCACTCCACGAAATAAAGAGTGAGACTTTAATGGAACCTGACATATCCACTAAGCACTGATAATATACACATTTGACATCTGTCATTATGATCTATTAAATGTGGCTATCAATGAACAATCCATGAAGATCCCCTAGTTCACTGTTCACCTAACCTATGCAGGGAGCCAGGGATGAATCTGCAAATAAGAGTGTTCCCGACTACTCTTTCACACAGCACCGCACATACAACAAAACAGAAGAATGGACAAAGAACAGAGAGAAGGCAGACAGGTAGCGTAGCGTACCCCAGGAGCAAGATCATATCCAATAGCATTAGTCCCCACGCCAGACAACAGAAGCAGGGGATGATTTCTCTTTGGAGCCTATCATCATCAAAAATCACACACCCTTAATGCAAAGCTCAAATCCTTGAACAAAAAAATCATACAACAGAACTGTAAATCCTTCATAGTATAACTCCTGTGTTTTGTTTCATTTTATATTAACAGTATTTGATAGAACACAAAATTTTAAAAATATAATAGTTGAATAAGATAGAATGGTGTTAAATACTCTAAATGGATTAATATCTTATAAATTGGGCCAATTCTATATGATCACATTTACTCAAACAGCTTTTCTACGGAAACCATCTCTCTACCTCCATAAGTTAGTGGTAAGTTGCGTACACACTACCCTTACGAGATTACACTGGGTCTATTGTTGTTGTATTCTATATGAACACATTTAATTTAATTGATCATAAAATTAAAATTTGAACTTATATAGAAATGGAAGTGTGAAATATATTGATTTTTTTCCAAAATATATCATACAGTATTTATTTGAAAAAGAATACTAAAATGTTATGGACTAATTTATAAGACTAAGAGTAACAGTTCAAATACAAATACAAATACAAAAAAAAAAAATTGAACCTGAGGAGGAGGAATGTATCGCCAGAGAGCAAGTTTCCAATCGGAATTATTAACCGATACATAGTGGAGCTCATCGGCGGTGCATAACGATGGCTTATTACAAACCTTCTGGACTGTAGTATCGCCATCATTAGTGGAGAAAGCTCTAAGTTTAAAGGAGGAGTTCACCGTGAAGCAGCAGTTCGGGGCGTTCCGGTATGAAATGACTGCGGGAGGAAGTCGCCGGTAACGATACTGGTTGTGGTGGCGGAATACGGCGGCGATTTGTATCGCCGATCGAATATCGGATTGAATTGGATAACCCATTTTTTTTTTTTTGGGAATTTGGATACAGAAAATTGGTTTGATAAATCTTTTACTCCTTTGACTTTAGAAGATTTGAGACGTAAAATGGGATATTGAGATAAAAAGGAACACGTCATTCCATGCTTTTTCTTCTTTTGAACTTTTACTTTTATTTTTGGAATATAATATTTTTTATTTTTGTGATATATATATAGTAATATAATATAAAAGACTTATTTTTTTATCTTAAAAAACAATATATATATATATATAGTAAAGGGAGAAAAAGAAAAAATATATCTAAAAAGTATCGTAAATGATGCTCTTGAAATATTAGTCTCTCTGTTATTCAAAAACTAGCATAAATTACTATATATATATTATTTGGGTAAAAAATACTAAAGTTCACGTAAATCGTAATACATGATGATCTGTAAGTCCACCCCATCTTCAAGACAATTATGATGGATTAACATTGACACTTCATAATTAGCCATTTTAATAATGTATTAAAAGCCAGATTTACAATAATAATGAATCAACTGCATTTTTTTTTAATATGATGATTTGAAGTAACAACAGAATATTCTGCTAGCTGTAAACAAGAAGACACTATGACTTGGAAAATTAATTATCTATATCTAACTCACCTAATTGTTTCCAACTTCAACTAATTTACATAAACTAACTACAATTTTAACCATAATTAATATAGCCAAAATTGAGTGTCAATCTAAGATATTAACATTTTTAAGGGCGAGAACAAACAACAATAACGATATACCCAATGTAATTTTATAAATGGAATCTGACAAAGCAACAACTTTACTACTATCTTGTGAACCAGTAACCGCTATCTTATAAAAGTAAAGAGGTTATTTCCGATAGACTATCGAATTAAGTAAAGCATAAAAAAATATAATAACGAATAAATCATATTGAAAATAATGAACAGGAGAATAGTAACAATGCCAAAAAAAAGTATGCTAACGGAAGAAAATGAAGTAACATTTAATACTAAAAATTGAAGTAAGATGGTAAGAAAGTAATAATAATAATACCATAAATGAAACTAGACGACACTCGACCTAATAACCTTTTACCATACGAGTCCTCGACCTTCCTATCTTCTTATTTAGAGTGTCATTGCAAGTGCGTTGTGTCCTGTTTATCACTTTTTTTCCACGACTTCCTCAATCTACCGATACCTCTCCTTACATTCACTATAGTCAAACCTCTCGTTCCTTCGTACTAAGGCATTTGTGTGTCTTCTCTTTACATGTCTTAATCATCTCAATCTCTCCTTCCTCATCTTATCCACCACAAAGATCACTCACACCTTGTCCCGAACAGCATTCTGATCCTATCGCTCTCATGCCCCCCAACATCCTACTCTCATATCTTCGCATCAAGTTCTTGCTGGCCAACACTCCGCCCCATCATTGTCAATCTCCCCATTTTCTTGGATTAGTGACCCCAGATTCTTGGGGATGACTCGTGTTTCAATACTCACTTCCACATCTGAAAAATGCACTCTAAATATTTTCTCTTAGTTCTACTCAACCTGAACCTATAAACTCCAGAGTCTATCTCCAAACCTCCGATGAGAATCTAGCACGTATGTAATGGAACACAAGAAATGCAGCCAAATTGTGGTTAAACAAACATACACATGACCCATTTCACATATCAATCCCAGAGAATGAAGGTTCTAATTAAAATGCACTTACTGTAACTGCAGTTTCACAGAAGATCCTTATTCCATGGTGTGTCTACATTTCTATTTATACCTTACCCCAAAACAGAAGTTATATTTTGTCTTTGATCGATTTCTATTACAACTGAAGTAAAATAGTAATAGGTGTTACAGAAAACTTCATACAAAGCACCCAATAGTTCGTCATCACCTTCGTACGAACGCTAATTAGAGTTGTGGAGTAAAGCAAACATGTAGTTGTAACACAAACTAGGCCAACAAGTTAACATAGTACCAAATAGAGCAAGTATAAAGCATATCATCTCTTCTGTCAACCGAAGTCAAGAAAAATAAACTGCAAGTGTTATATGGGAAGATTGGTTCGTACAAACTGCCAAGCGAAGTAAAGAAAAATAATGTGTATAAAGAAACCAACTATTAATGAGGAATATTGTATGGATCACAGCAAGGATTCTGTTAACATATATAAAGAAACACAGGGAAGGAGAGATATAGACACTTGACGCAACAAACACCTGAAAACGTGTAACTAGATGAAAATATGAGGTTCTCATTATTATTCTCACAAAGAGAAACATAACATCCATGAACTAAATCTTTATAAATCATAGTTTGATAAAAACTCACTAATAGAACATGAGAGGGAATTTAGTAATATCACTTGCCAGGATCCTTAGCATGGTTACAAATTCAAACTCAAAAAGAATGATAACTGTACCATAACTAAACAGATTATAAGTAGGCCTGGTTTATAATTCTGTAACTTAAGAATGTTTTGTACAAAATTCTATTCATTTAATGACTACGGTTGTAATGATAAACTATGCCATGAATTGGCTCCAGAATCGATTGTTGTTTACACCAATGAACTTTGGAAAGACGTGCTACACCAACTACACTGGCAAAGGACCATACTGATGTGGGAACTGGGAACAGAAAAGCCACTGGATCCAACAAACTTGCAGATCAAGAACACCGTGAGGGGCGCTGTTGGTACATGGATTATGGGGCTGGGGAGAAAGGAAGTCCAAAAACTTCAACATGAAGAACCGAAGTAAGGAAACTTTGACACATGATTTGAAGACAACCTTATGTATACGAAGAATTAGGAGAAATGTGAACTTGTTTACTCATATGTAAGTATTCATACTGGTGATTAATACAACTGTCTGCTAATTGCCAAAAAGAAGAAATATATACCATTAAGAACAACAGGGTTGTCCCCTCGTTCCTAAGAAAAAATTAAGAGTTATCCCCCAATTCCTTGTAAAAGAAACAGGTATCCCCCCTCATATATGACCTCCTCTAACTTTATTGTAAAGGATCGGTGAAATTGCTAGTTAGAGACGCAAAAATTAGGGAAAATCCCAGAAATAATTGTAAAATTAAGAAATGAAGTTCTTTCTGGTTATAAGAAGCAACGGGATTTAACCAAAGTGTTATCTATGACTGCCTCTAGCTTTAAATTAAGTACTGGTGAAATTGCTAGTTAGAGACACGGAACATCTAAAAACGTCCCAGAAATAACCATAAAATAAGGAATCAAGTTTTTCCTGAATCCACGAAGCAGCTTGATTTAACCAAACCATTTCTTAATACACCAAGTAACACATGAATTTTGGGCTGATCCATTCAATATTATGAATTTAAAACTATCCTAGCATCAAAAGGCATGGGCTGTATTCAACAAGTCAAAGATCACATATGATTGCCATGTATATTCTCGATCAATATGTCATGGGGGTACAGATACATTGCCACAAAGCTCAATAAAACCACAAATGAGGGGGGGAAATATATAAAGACAACTGAAGTAAAAGCCTCAATCACTATATTACATTTATTCCGTAATTCATATATAGAACAGGGAACATATCATCTGAGTTTGAGCGTTTACAGTATGATCCAGACCGCTATCAATTTATGGATTGCACAAGAAAAGGAAAAAAACACCCCAAATGCCTTATACCTATAACAAATACACTTGACAAACCAATAACAATGACAAAATTCAAGCATTTATAACAGAAATTTTAAACATAAACCAAACCTATGTCCACAAAATTGTTTCTTCATGTGCAACTCACCTTTCATGGTTGGTGAAGTACTAATTCGTTGGTTGATTTTTTTCTGTCGGAAGCTGCGAAGAAGTACTATGTAAACCAACAGCCGGGGATGATGTCATGGTTTGGTATTGAGTAGCAAACTGGGGAGCATGGGCCTGAGAATAGTATATTTGTGCATGTGTAGGATCAGAAAATTCATATGCATAATTGGCGGTAGCACGTGATGTAGGAGCAATTGGCTGAGAGGGATGGTGAATCTGAGAGTAGCCAACATATTGCTGTTGATGCTGGCCTGAAGTGATATGAACCAATTGTGGAGTTCCCGCAGCTGCTGTTCTATATGCACCAGCAATCATTTCAGGTTTGGAGGCAGGAGGATTTCCAGGATGGTTGTAAGCTGCAGCAGGAGCAGCCATGCTAGGAGCGGGAGGTGTTTGGGGTTGGTTAGAAGGAACATTTGTTTGAGCAGACTCACTATAATTTGTTTGCTGGACCGGCAAATTGTATGCTTGCGAAGGTTGTCTAGAATGAACAATGTAAACAGGGTACTGGTGCTCAAGAGCAGGGTGCGGAGGATGAGTTTGCTGCTGCGAGGGGTATATAGGATAATAAGACGTCACTGGCACAGAACCAGAAGGTGTATGGTGGATATATTGACTAGCGTGTACATATTGTTGGGGCTGATACATTTGTTGATGCTGATCATACTGAACTGGCATTGCATAACCAGCCTCCTGGACTTGCTGCTGTTGTACCTGAGCCCGATTATTCGGATCACTCTGCTTCATATCAACTGAATTAGCGGAAACCCTATTGTTACCGGAATGAATTTGACCTACCGGTTCTTGATAAAAGAAATGTCTTTGCCCAGACATCACACTGCTCTCACTACATCAAATGAAATGACTAATTTAAGCATATATTGAAAATTGACAAAGCTAAAACTTTGTTAGCTATATATTTTTACCTTGAAACTGAACTGGGCGAAGGCAAATCAGAAGGAAGAACAAGCTTTGGCTGCTGTTGCTGAGGCTGGGGCTGGGGCTGTGTTTGAACAGGATTTCTATAACCAGCAGTAACCCCTTGTTCTGATCTCTCATCATCTGAAAAAATTCGATTACTGTAATCCCCACCGACAACTACCGGCACACCGGAATATACAGTTCCGACCACCGGAGCAGCTGGGGCAGGTGGTGAAGTCAAACCCATAAATATTCGTTCTTCCTGCTTCTGCTCCACTTTACCTCCAACCCCTAACTGTGAAAACTGTCCCTCAATCCCAATCCTTTGATTCTCCTCCACATGAACCTTAATCGGCGGTAAACTCGTCAATGACGGTGTGGAAGAAGTCGACCCAAACGACGACGTCGTTTCCACCATCGGAGAATCCGGCACCGACTGAACATCATGAGCACTAATTTTCACATTCTTCGCACCAAATGATCCTTCCAATTGTCCATCCACACTCTTTACATTACAATTCCCAACATCATCATCGAGACCCAGAAGACAATTCACCGACGAAGACTCAGAAAACACCTTCGTTGTAGAAGTAGAAGTCGCCCCATTCAAAGCATGAACAAACCAATCCTCCGATTTCGTAGAACTTTGTAAAAGTGACCCAATTGAAGAAACCGAATCAAATTCACTGGTGAATAGAAACACACGAATCCGTGAAGCTTTCGTAACACGATCGTATTCCTCGATCATATTCTCAAGGTCTTCATCGGTGGTAACAGAAATAAGCGAATCAAGGTCTTCATTGGGAAGCTGATATTTCAACCAAAACGGCCTTCCAGCCAAAAGGGTTTTCGAAAGCCGTGATGAAAGGTCAGAAAGAGAAGTATTTCGATCGGTAACGAAGATTCGGGTATCCCCGCCGATATAACAGAGGGATTTATCATGAGGTCGAGGGATGATATGTCCGCCGTAGCTACACATCAGACGTATCTTCACGTTACTTCCTCCACCACCACCGGCTTGTGGGGGTTGTTGTTGCTGTTCATCCCAGGAATTGGTTTTCCGTGACTTTGGGGAGGAATCTACTGAGTTGGCGTAGTTGATATGTGACGCCGTCGGTGGTGTTGGTTGTGGCATAGTTCCGGCTACCGACGCCGCCGTGGTCATGGTGGTGGAAATGGGTGGTCCCGGTAGAAGTGGAGGTTCCATGTGAATCTGTAAAGGTTGAAGGAAGGTAGATCCTCCGCCGGAGAAGAATGTCTTATAGTTTTTCCAGCTGTTTTCTTATTTTAAATTTTTTATATGATATATTTGCTTATTAGATTAAAAAATAATATTTAAATATTTTAATGTATGATGTTATGTTTCAAATTAAATGCTAATAAACATAATTTAATTTAATTGTACTCGTAACAATGTTGTCATTTCATATCTCTCCTAGTGAATCTCGCTCGAAACTCTCGTTCTTGCCGGTATTTCTCGCTTTTATATCAACACAAATGTATAAAATGTATTTGTGTTTGTATGAAGCGAGAAAAATTGTATATATACATATATTTTCGTTCTCTTCTCTCTCCTCTCTCAATATCATTCGCTACTCTTTAAGATCTGACTTTTCTATCTCACTTTATACAAACATAAATGTATATATTGCTTTTGTGTTTGTATAAAGCGAAAAAGAATTATATAATATAAATATAAATACATATATTTTTCGTCATATAAACTTATGATTATGCAAATATGATCGTTCCCTGACCAATTTTCTTTTGTCTTTCTCACTTTATACAAACATATGTTATACAATTAATCTTTACAGAAACAGTAACAAATTATACAATTATTTTCTTTTATATATGTATTGTAAAATATATATATATATATATTTATATTTATTATGGATCACAATTATTTAAACTATAGCACATAAATATAATTTTTATATTTATTATCCTTGAAAGTTGCATTAAATTATATTCCAAAAGTTGTACTCTGTCCATCATGATTAACTCAACTTATAACACATGATTTGTCCTAAAAAAGAATTAGTGGAAATCCAAGTGCTGGTCCTCCGATATTGAATAATCAATTTTAAAAAATAATTTTTTTTTGATAAATTACCATTATTAAATGATAAATATTTTTTAAACCTTAATGAAAGAAATTTAAATTATAAAAATCACCTTCAACAACAATTTTTCCCAACAAATATCCCGATAACTAAATTCAATTTCAAAATAGATACTCTCTTCTTATTTTTCTATTTCACTTATGTGATAGTATTTGACTGAACATAAAATTTTAAAATTAATTTCTTTTTTGAAATATATAATATAAAATACGTCATGAATATTTATATAACTCAAGATATTTTAATAAAAATTAATAAAAAAGATAAATCAAATGTATAATTAAATATACCAAAATATTTTTGTGGTGACTAAATTAAAAAATGTCATACACAAGATTATATTTTTTGATTTTTCATTGATGTTTTATATCTATATTGGAGTTTTTGATTATTTTAAATTTGCATCGAATAAAGCTTTATTCAAAAGATATCATCCCTTATCAAGAATTTTTTAATATTTTAAATTCAAACCTGAAACCTTGAATATCATATGAAAGATATCAATGAATAGTTCATCCAAAAAATGATGATAATATATAGCCAATAATAATTATGATGGAATGATACGTATTAAATATTCTTTCATTTTATTTAAAGATCTCAATTTGAATTTTTCTAAATATATAATTGCTTTATATAAAATATTTTATTTTTCGATATGAAATTTTTCGACGTAAATCTCGATATGAGGTGGAGGGGTGGGGATGTCATGTGTTGACAGCTGGATAGGGGGTAGTGGGATGTATTGATCCATTTATCATCATAACCTTTCAAAAAATCACCTGAAAATAGGGATAGTGGGGTTGCTCACATTTTACTATTATTGTATATAATATTGTGTTTATTATACATTTTTAAGAATATGATATTTGATATAGTATTTGAGATTTATAAGAAAAATATAGGAGTATCAAATATCATAATAAAGTGTTTTTCTATTTTAATTTATTTAACTTATGTTTGTTTGATAAGAAGTTTAAAAAAAAATAAACAAGTCATTTGAAGTTTTTAATATAAATTAAAGATATATCAACTGTATTAAAATATTTTTTATAATATTGTGTCTTAAGCATTTAGACATTTTGAAATTAAAGAATTGTTAAAAGAAATTATTTTTTTAAATGGACTTAAAAGAAAAGTATGTTAAATAAATTAAAATGGGGTAAGTATATTATATCACGTATATAGAAGGCTTATCTTTATTGCAATATTTTTATTGTATGATTGATTAACGAAAGAAACTGTATGTTTGCATTTTTATTTTTTTTTAATATTTTTCTATATGTAATAGAGTTATATGATATAATTGAGATGCTTTTAAAATCGTAATTCTCTATTATTATATAAATATATGTAAATCGAGATTTTGATTATTGATTTATTATAAAGCAAAATACTCATTATGTTTACAATAATCGCATCACTCATCACTCTTATTTTAAAGAAGCATACAAAATTTTGTATTTAATTTAAACTGAAATCTATGATTAATTTCGTTGAACAATTAAGTTTGTGTAATCTAATATTTGTACAAGATCATTACTATTGGAAAAGAACTTATCCAATTAGAATAAAATAAACATGATTATTATAGTATTAATAGGGAATAGTTTTATGGTTTTTGGTTTTCTTGTATTTTTTCCGAGTATTCATATTAAAACTCAATTAAATTTGAATTCACGTAATAAAGTCTAATATTAGGAATACATACTTTCTAACAAAGTGTAGACTTCGTATCTAACAAAATTCAAATTCAAAAAATACGTTTAAGAACGAAAGAATACTTATTATTTCATCACGAACCTTAATTGGTTGATCGAGATTTCAGTTTTATATTGATTTTCTCATACGCATTCCGTATTCAGTATATCAGAATTCTACTAAATTTGAATTTGTATAAGAAAGTCCAACATTATATTTCGATTTCGTATTCAATAAGGTCAAACCATAAGAGGAGCCACCTTTGGTGAAGGGTTCTCCGATACACACCCTTTGCTCGAAATTATATGACATACATAAGTTAAATGTTAGTTATTATGAATGTGTATAGCATAAATTTAATTCATTTTAAAAAAATATTATACACTTTTTATTAAATTTCGGACTTTATTATATCTTTTATTTTTTAAAAATAAAAAAGTACTTACTACTTTATCGCGACTTGAACCAGATAAAAAGTTTAAAAACACTATTAGGTAAATGTATCTATCGAATCATTAAATACCTACCTAAGAAGCCTTTGTAGTGGACCCATAATAACAAACATTACCAATTTTTTAATTATGTATTTGTCTAATTACCATGTATCACTCATATTATATTCCAAAAGGATAAACAAGAACATTGGCTTTTGAATATTTTGAAAAGTCTATGAGAAATAATTTAGGAAAAAAAAAGGAGTTAATTTGATTTACAACTCTCAAATACTATTTTTAAATGGAAAAATTATATGAAATAGTAAATTATTAATTTAAATTAAATATTATAGTCATAATTTATTTTATTGTCATTTATAGTGAATATTTCCTTTTCTTGCCATCTGACTTGATATACAATTAGTTATTTTTGGTTTACAATTAGTCATATAATACAGTTCGATATAAAATGTATAAAACGCGTTGTATTTGTATAAAGTGAGCAAAAAGTGTATATACAAATACAAATATAAATACATATATTTTCGTCCTATATACTTATAAATATATAAATTCAGATTTTACTATGCAAATTACAATGTACAAATGAATTTATACAAAACTAAAGAATTTGTATAAAATGAATGTTTGTAGCGAACTATACAAATCAAAAGCTCCATAGCAAACATAAAATTTGTTATGGAGCGCAATTATGCAAACTATAGTTATAACATACAAATATGATTTTATATTTGCTATATGTGAAAGTTGCTTTTTGTAAATTTTGATTTCAAAGTATTTTAAATTTTATTATTTTGAGAAATCACATGCTCAATTAATTCAGTCACTCTTACAAGTATCGTTTGTCTAAAATAACATAAAAACATATAAAATATACAAGATTTTTTAGACAATAAGATCTAAAAATAAGTTAGACGTAAATTTTTCTTTGTGACATTTAGAGAATGTAGACATAGATATGGACATATTTTGCTATGTATACTTTTGCATTTTTGTGTTTGGCTCATCGAATATTATGGGAGAAATAGGTGACTAATTAAATTGTAGGCCATAATCAACTATTCAAATTATATTTATTTATGTTTCACTTTTTTATTATTTTGTTGATCCTTAGGATAAGATAGATTTATATTTTTTTTTTCAACTCTGTCGAGGTTGTATTTCTTTATAAATTTGTTTATAGAGATCATCTTTTTAAATATTTATATACACTGGAGATGAAAATATCTTTTACTTCGTTTTGATTTTTAAAAATCTATCTTTAAAAAAATTTATATATCCAAATACAATTTCAAATTCCAAAAACTATATTTTGACAATCTTTAAAACTGATATTTATTTTCTAGTTTAAACTAACTTTATGGTCATTAGCCAAACGCAAGCCAAGTAAACGACATGAACATATTATCATCCTAATTTAATATAATTATTTCTTTTGAAGCACAATTTGGACTTATTCCTCACCTAATCAAACTTCCTAATCATGTTTTGGTTTAAATATAATAGGATAAATAAAAGTAATTTTTTGGTGAAAGATGTGATTAGCTTTGGGGGGGTGTATACATACAAATTTGTCAACTAATATTTATATATATTATATAAAATGAAAGGGCGGAGCGACCTTGTACGAAGGGGGTTCGATGAAAAATTAAAATATTTATACATGGTTAAAATAATTTTATATGTATATAGAGTAGATGTTATATCCCCTTCGACTATTTCATGAATTTATTTCTACATATTTTTAATCTCCTTATTGAAAATTCTAGCTCCGTATATTTTTGTTTCTACAAATTTGATGATGTTTGTGGTTGACCAACTAACACTATCCCACGTAGGGATAAATCATGTAGTGGGGTTAGATGGGAGAAACTATAAGATATTTTTGAAAATAACTTTAATTAGTGATATGAATTTAGAATTTTTGTTTAAAGAGTTTGAAAATATGAAAAAAGAAATTTACAAAGAAGTTAAGGAATTTCAATACATGTTATATATTAAAATAAATAACAATTTAATTTTATGTATATATATAATATAATTCTCGTCAAAATTTATTTAAATTCTTCTTGTCTCTACTTGGCTCCGCCTATAAAGATAAACATTTCTTTTGTAAAGCCTTTTCTTTAATTCTCCATGGAGCCCAAACTCCAACAACTTCTTCGTAAGTGAGATTTTTAACTACGACAATCGCAACTTTAATTACAGTCAATTTAAATCAATAAAATTATTTCGTTATCTGCGTTTGCTATTAAACCTATGCCCGTCCATTCTCCTTTGTATGTTTTAACCAACACTTGCACATTATTTCAAGATGATACTTTCCTACTTAATAATGTTATTACCAATTTTTAGTAAGTATTTGTTCAAAAATTATTTTACTCTTCAATTAAAAAAAAACACATTTTTTTCAGTAAAATAAGTCATCTTGTCTTGATACCAAGTAACAAAGTATAATTTTTGTCAATACGAGGAAAATAATTTAGTCCATAAATGGAATGTACTAATTATTATTTTACTCTATACTTTAGGGAACATAAATTCACCATTTCTAGGGGGACTCAACTCTCTTTTAGGAAACATTTTATCATGTAATATCAGCCTTTTAAGGAAATTTACTTGCTTTTATTCTAAACATTTTTTCCCTTCATTTGATATTTGGTGCTTGTTTTAAGATGCAGTAGCTACATGATTATCAGAATGTCTAGTTAAATATTTTTTATCGAAATTTTTATTTTGTATATATAAGTAATATACGAAATGATTAAATAACATATTTTGAATATCCTTAACACAATAAGTTATTGTAATCCAGTGTTTTCATTTTAGGTGCTTGAAATGAGATAGTGCTTGTGTGCAAATATAATCTCAGTAGTTCTACTTTTTGAAAAAAGCTTTTGTGATACTAATTTTGGATGCCATGTGTAAAATTTCTGACTTCGTTACTGATTACATTTAATTTAGATTTGTGGACATAAATTTCATTTAAAAGAAAATTATTTTTACTAATTCGAAATATCTGAATAAAAATAAAAATAATCTTATTTTTTTTAACAGATTATCTCAAGGGAGAGTGGAGATCCAATAATTTTGAACACATAGTATATTAGTCTGCTATGTATGTTAGATTGTAAACTAAATGGGAAGATTCAAATTTTGGGTTTGTACTTAAGTTATGAAGAAAATCTTATTGGTAAGTGCTATTTGTGACTCTTGCAGTGTGCAATTTTGGGTTCAGTAAGATCTCCAATGTTTAATTCGAACTCCGAGTGAGAAACAATTAAAAGAATTTGTTTAAATACAACTTATTTTTATCGTATTCTCTAAATTTCCCTATCATTTGACAAAAAACTCTATTTCCTTCACTCTCCTTCCTATTCTCAGATACATCACTCTTACGCAATGTATCAAAACAGGTGTGTTTTGTGTATATCAACAAAGGTAATGTATCGGAATGCGTTGTATCAGAAGTTCAGAACGTTGAGAGATGTATCGAGACAAATGTATCTTGTATCAACAAAAGTAATGTATTGGAAAGCTATGTATTGGGATGTTAAACGATGTATCTGGACATGTGTCTTGTATCAAACAAGATACAAAGTTAATGTATCGGGACACGATGTATTGGATCGTTGAGTAATGTATCCAAAATACTTACACTTTAAGGGATTTTTGCAATTATAAAAAAGAGAAATAAAATGTAATTAGTTTATTTGTGTAGTTTTTACAAAAAATAATAATTAATAAATAAATAAATTTACCAGAATTTTTTGATGGGCCAGAACTATTGGTAGCAGATATGGGCCTTCTGTTGAAGATTTGGGCCATTCCATCTAAGATAGCTTCCTCTTGACTACGTACTTATTTAACAAAAGGCCCATTATAATTTATATAAATTACTTTATTTAATGTTCTTGCCGTCTCAATTTATATGACTTATTTTGATTTGACACACAAAATTATTTTTTTAAAAAAAAAATTACTTTTAAAATTTGTGATCTAAATAAGTAATAGATAAACGTGTAGCTATAAATCACTTTATCAAGGATAAAATGAACATTTAATGTTAAACTGTTAGTTAATATAAAATTTTATCATTCTTTTTGAGACCAACTAAAAAATAAGCTGATACGAAGAGAGTATAAAATTAGGGTTTTGGAGCACTTTATTTATTGAAATTGGAACTTGTCTTCTTCAACTATGACTCATTTTTTTTTTAATTTTCTGGACAATCTTTTTTTTATTTAATAGACGATAGTGATATATAACAATTCAAACAAACCTTTATACCTACATTATCACTATAGAATATTATAATATTGTATGAAATATGCATCGTGTCGTTCAATAACATTATGATTTTAATCCGATCTTTATCAAAATAAAATTTATATGCATTCAATCGATAATATAACCTTTTAAACTAAAATTACATTCTTATAAAATTATTCAATGCTTTATCGAAATTCAATTATCATATTATAAATAATCAAAACAACAAAATCCATAAAAGTTATTCAAAGGAATTTTGAATATCTATTTATTATTTTTTTTTAAAAATCCTCTTTTTTCAGGAACTTTCTTTTGTCACTTCCTTCCAAATTGGATGACTCAGGATTCTCGATAAAGGCGATGCTAAATTTATCTGAATTCAATATTTTTAAACCAACAAATTTATACATAGTAAACTCACTAAAACTATAATAAAATTATCAATTTGAACTTACAATTCGAAAAACACGACGAGTTCGATAAAATTTAAATTATGAATCTGTCTCGAATTTCAAAATTCATCAGTCATATCTAATCTTGTTACACCTAATGTGGCGAATTCTTATTCGCTATAATCTGCCAGCAATTGGATCACTCCACTTCACATGTAAACTAGTTAGATAACGCTTTTGGGTCCCACTTTTAGCTGACGTGTCACCTCCACGTCAGCAAAACCCATACATAAAAATGCCACGTCATACCAAAAAGTTCATTGCTAATTTCACTTTTTATTTTATTATTTTTTTGTCTTTTTAGAAAAGTAGATAGCAAGAAGAACTTCATGAAAAGTACATCAAGAGAAAGTGTTTATAATATGATAGGATATATATTCTTGTGACTCTCAAAAAATCACTTTTTTTTTTTTTATCTCAAGAAATTTTCTAAATTTTTTTTTTTTGTTGTTGATTCAAGAAAGTTGACTTCTTAGAAGACATTAATCACAGGTTCATTACTTTAATTTAAATCAATTTCTATACTTTTGTTTTTTACTAGTTATGTTATTATAATAGAATTTTTAGATGTCTAGGCAATAATTATTGTTAAGTAAATTGCAATTGATGTTACTATTAAGCTATATGTTGTTCGGACTGTTTAAAAATATGACTGGGGTGCGTGTTAGATCCTCTAAAAGTAATTTATTTTTGGAGGATCTGACACGGCGTCAAAGTAATATTAGCTACTAAGTATTGGTTTGGTTAACATATAATGGAATTTTGTTTCTTGTTATTTTCATTTGAAGAGTTCTTGAATTTTGTGGAAAGTGTGTATTAGGATAGTTTTACTATTCGAGAGCTAATCTTGCTCGGACTCTTTGAAAATATTGTTGGATCTTATGAAAATAGTGCATTTTTGGAGAATCCGAATCATCTTATTTGAATGGAAATTGAGTAATATATATATAAATTGTTAAATCTCCTTGTTTGAATATTTATTTTTGCGATTGACGAATATAACAATATATTTGAAGAGTCGGAGCAACAGGATAGTTTGATTATGTTTTGTGAAAAAGTGAATTGCTTAATTTAGGTATAATGTGTGTTCCACTACCAGATTATGGTCAAGTGAATTAGGCACAAATCCCTAGGAGTTTAGTACAAGTAGATATTAGGGATTTAAATTTATCACTGAGAATTTTAGTTGATAAGAACAGAAAAATATTCCAATTGTTGTTTAGATTCAATGCTTCTGAGAAATTTTGTGATAAAGATCTGGTACAGTGGCGGATTCAGGATTTTAAATTTGATGAGTTCAACTTTTAAGACTCGTATTATTGTTGTTTCGCCTCGATATCTGATTATCTTTTTGTGGTGTTTGTTTGGTGTTTATTGCCTCTTTTTCACTGTTTATCTAGTTAAGAGTCTTTCCAAAACAACCTCTCTACGTTCGAGAAGGGTAAAGATAAGGCCTGTGTACATCCTATTCTCCCCAGACTTGACTTGTGTGAATACACTGGGTTTGTTGTTGTTGTTGTGGTGGTGGTGGTTGTTATTTGTACACCGTGTCAAAAGTTATGAGTTCAAATGAACTCGTAGCTGATTTAGCCTTACTATGAACTGAAAAATATATCCATTTTACTTCCTATAACTACATTATGGCTTAGATGTGCAGAACAACTGTTTCGAGGGCTCGTTCGAATTTGTAAAGATGGAAATGGAGAAAGCATGTGAATTTTGCATGTTATTGAAGCCAGTGGTGTATTGTGAAGCTGATGCAGCCCATCTTTGTTTATCTTGTGATGCTAAAGTTCATTCAGCTAATGCCCTCTCTAATCGTCATCCTCGTACTCTTGTCTGCGAGTGTTGTGGACACAACCCTGCTTATATTCGATGTTCTGATCATCAAACGTTCATGTGTCGTGACTGTGACCGATGCCATCATGATCTCTCTTCTCAACACCAGAGAAAAGTGATCACTAGTTACATGGGATCTCCTTCTGCTAAGGATTTGGCAGCATTATGGGGATTTGGCTTGAAAGATTTGGAAAATGCCACTCCACCAGATCAGTTCATCTCAACATCGAATGGTAAAGCAAATGGAGCTAAGGTCATTTCAAAAAAATTTAAACGTTCTCACTCGTCACCAGGGGGCTCTTCCTTAGCTTCTGAACTCGACTTCACAGGTCTCGTTGTTTCTCCTGAATCAGAAGTGGGATCAACTAGTTACTACACTAAGGTTAGCATTTTCGTGAAATCCTGACTTGACATGTTGGAGAATTTATCGTTCTTTTTTATCTTTTTATCTCATAAAAAGTTGATGATTTCGGATGAAGTGCTTCCCCGAATGATTCTAAATACTAGTATATCTTGTCTCAGTCATGCAGATACAGTTGAGATGGATTACTGTTCGAAGTAGTTTATGTTGTCGTAGTTTGATGATAGAACGGATGATTTTAACGTAGTTAATTGATCTTATTAGTAATGTTTACGCTATGCAGGCTCTCCTGAGAGATAAATTCTTGTATATTATACTGTAGATTGTAACAACAAGTGAACTTACTGTATAACTTACTGTATTGGGTTCTTTCCGAGTTATGTATGATATACTTACCTCTACGGTTACATGCTTCATTGGTTTAGGTGTTAAGCTTGCGTAAACGGAGGGAGAATACTTCTCTTATTCTACAGCAGATTCTTGACTTGGAAAGACTTCAGCTGACTGAGGGCAGTAACAATTTAACAAGTGGAGAAAGTCAAAATAATGTTTCTTCATTGAAAAATTGTACATCATGGAATATGCATAACAAATTTGATTGCTTGCAGAGTTCACTTGATCTTGGCCCTGAACTTCAGGATTGGGGCAGTACTCATGAAAGTCCAGTTGCTGAATCGTTTCCATTACCGTTGCCTGATGGTGATTCGTTCTGGGAATGTAAAAGTCCGGTTCAGAGTAGTCAGGTCTGCTGCTACTACTCTGTCATTCTCTCCGTTATCCCACTTCACACGTTTAACTTTTCATTTGCGTACTCCATGAAACATTCATGGCTAAATTTCGGCTATCACCTGTGTTTTTCGTGCATTATTTCGTGGTTGTTAGTTGTTACTGTTTCTTCTTCTGTCTATGTTATGCTCTCCATTTCACATTATTTCGTTGTTGTTATTGCCCCCTTTTTCAAACTGTTTGGAATGCTTTATTTAAAGCCAAGGGTCTATCAGGAACAACCTCTCTATCTCTACGAGGTAGGGGTAAGGCCTGCATACACCTCCCAGATCCCATTTTGATGCTTCTCTAGGATTGAACCTATACAAAAGATAGTATTTTGTCTCCGGGAAGATTGTAGCCTTAAGTTGTCAAAGTCGACAGGAGTATGAATACACATTCAAATCTGAAAAGTAAGGTATAGTTGGTTCCCATATACGTAACGTGTTTTCACCCTTCTGATCATGTAACTAGACTAATATTCATCTTCTTTCGGTATCAAGCTGAAGATATCATTTCTGTTGTTTCCTTGAATGTTAAAAGTCCTACCTGATATATAGTTGCCAGCAAAATTTTTGCTGCATGAACCATGTCTGTAGGTAATCCTCTCGCGCTTCTTTTATCTTTTTTCCGTCTGTTTAGTTCATGTTGGCAATCTGATTGAATAGCTGTAAGGAATACTGTTGTACTGGCATTCTCCGCGTTGATTTATGAAGTATGAGCTTGATCATTATATGAATTCTGCAGCTTTGGCCTCAAAATCTGCAAGATCTAGGAGCTTATGCTGAACTAGAACGTTTCGATAATTCCAATATGCCTGATGTTGATTTGACCTTCCAAAACTATGAAGAACTCTTCGGTGAGGATCAGGATCTGAACAACACTCTTCTCGAGGAGGATATGACATGTTCATCTATGGAGAATGATTCATCGATCGATAGATCAGATTACAGCTACGTTAAGAAGGTTTGAGATCTTCATAGTTTTGCTTTTAATTACTTACAACATATGTTTTACTTAGTCATGTTATTAGAAGTTTCTTTCACTGATGACAGGACATATCAACAGCTTCATCGGTTCGTACAGGACATTCAACTCACTTTGGCCAAGGCCACGGTGAGCACATTCCCACGATCAAGGACTGTCCTCCGCCTATAAGAACAAACTTTTCCTCCTTGTCCTTCTCAGCATCAAGGCTGAGCAGTGAAAGCAGTGGTAATGAGTACGTGGATTCACCAGCTGCCAACGATCAGGAGGTTTCATGTAATTCACAGATGGACAGTAAAAAGAAGGCTAGGCTGTAAGTACAAGTCTTTTCTCTAGGTGTTATATTGTCCATTTGTTGTTTGGTAGCTCTGTTATCGCGTGTTTTTAGTTCTGTATTCAGGTATGAGAAACAAGCTCGGAATACACCTCGAAGAGCTAGGACTAACTTTAAGAAGCAGCATGTCCTGAAGGCACATTGTTATGAAACAGATGCACTTAATATGTCACGAAGCTTTTAAAAAAGGTCGCGATGGTTGAACGTGTTGTGAGACTTGTGTATATACATACCATCAAGCATCACCTCAGTAGCTCAAGAATATCGTTTCGAAAATCTGTTGTATGTCTCTCCTGTTAATTCCTTCTTCTTTACATTGTGTAAAGCCTAATTTTGTATTCTCACAGAAAATGGGATGATAGGTTTCATACTGGTTCTTTTAAATGTTTGTGGACTGTTGTTATCATTCTCTTAAAGACATTTTTTATGTCATTTGCCATTCTTTCTCTTATGCTCTTCTATTTAGAAAGTGTGAAGATACGATACGCTGAGTAAGACTTAATTCAAAAGCTAGCTCAAAAAAGAGGATTGTACAAATTCATATAAGCAGATTGACAATTCATTTCCCAATCGATATGAGACTCTAACTTACTAATAACACCCCTGTCATGTTACACCGAGCGTTAACTGGAGTGTGGACCGGGACCCCTAAGAAGCAACACAATGGAGACAAAGTGATCAAGGAAGAGTTGTTTTTCTAGGTTGTACCAAAAAGGTTTGTTCCTTTATATACATACTCTTAGTATGTACGAGTTGAAATCAGGGGCGTATCCATGATTTAAACTCTTTATTGGTTCAATTTCTATAGTTCTTAGCGTTGAATTCATTATACGTTAAAGTTATGAGTTCATATTTACTATTTATAGTTATTTAATCAAACTTTATATATAAATTTATATTTTACGTCGAAAGTATTAAATTCAGATGAACCTAGTAAAAAAAACTTATATGATGGGCCTAAATTATGAAGCCCAATCCAACTCAACATGGGTTGCAGGTTGGGTCAATCCACTTTTTAAAAAATAATATTTTTTTCTTGTTTTTTAAATTTAAATTTTAATATAAAAATATTTACAAAATAATATTTACATAGTGTTGCTAGTCTCAAATTCACAAATAAAATAATCCTAATATTACTTAAATACTAATTCTCCAAAACTTAATATCACTAATGATGCCAATTACATATGAATTAATCAATTAATACAACACAACTAGCTAACAAGAAATATAACCCTAACTTTATTTCAATATCACAATGCAACAAAATAGTCGATTTTGAGTTTGAACTTTTTTTGTTATTAGCTACAATTCGTTTCAATTCAGACTTGCTCTAAGTCTCACGAATTAATGAACTTAATCGAATCAAACTACTTTTCATTCTAAAAAATATTTCAAAACTCAACATAATTTTATTGAATTACGAATTAAATTAGATTAGAATCGCGTTACGAAATTCAAAGATTATGTGGAAATTATAGGAGTGGACAGGTGCTTGAAACGGCGGAAATTTATAGAAATGGAGGGCCTCGAGGCCTCATGCGCCGCTATGTGTCTACTTATCTCTAGACACTCACTACACACTTTTTAATTAAATTTTGGATTTTGCACTTTTTTTTAAGAAAAAAAAATTAATTTGGATATTTTTTTTGTATTTTTTTAAGATTTGGTTCTTGATTATCTAATCATTGATATTATTTTTTCTTTATAAATAATTACAAGAAGAAAAATTAGAAATGTGAGGTGACTTATTTTATAGTTTTCACAAAATATAGCAAATTGGATTAGTAGCGCAGCCAGAAATTTGATCTGAGAGCTCTGATGTATTATATATATAGTCACTAAATTGTTATCGAGCAATTGCTCACTTTATCTCAAATTTGTATTTTCTTCTTCTTCAGATAGTCATTGTATGAGTCTACCCAATGCTAGATGCAGATATGCATAAAAGATTAATATGAACATCATGAGCTGTCCCGTAATAAAACCAGTTGTTGCTGATATCTTCTTTTTGGTTTCTTCTTTTTAAGTCGGCCACACGCAATTATCATTGATCGACTTGTGTTTTTTATTTATTTATATTTTACAGATTTAAGCAGATCACAATGAAATACGTATGCACAAATTCAAATATGGGACTTTGTGTAAGATTTAATCTATATATACTGTAATTTTTCGATATAGTATGTAAACTGAATCCCTTGACACCACCATAGCTCCGCCTTGAGACAAGAAAAGAACTATTCTAAATATGATATTGTTATAATATTGACGATCTCGTAAAGATAAAATTTTAACAGATTATTATTGTATAAAAATATGAGGAACTCTTTTATGTAATATCTATCTCTTTCACTAAAATTTTTGACAATTAAAATGCATTCATTTGAATTTTGAAATATTCAATATTTTCACTTTTCTATTATTGAATTTATTTTTGATATGTTAAAGTTTTACCCAATAAATTAAACTTTTTGCCATAATGTTGCAAACGTCAATACAATAGTATAGTTTTGTCTTCTTTCGGTTGGCAACTTTTAATGACTACTAATTCTAGCATTTCTTATTATGTTATCATTGCTCTATTATTATTCACTCACTTTATTATTATAGTTACAGAGCTTTTCTCAACATCTTTTCCAATCACAATAAATTTCTCTATAGCCAAAAAAATATTATTTTTTTTAAATAAAAAAAAAATAATAAAACTCCGGGCGTGCTTGGGACGAGAGATAAGGAATGACTAATCTTAAGATTAAATCGTCAGAATTAATTATTTTATCAGGATTAGAGTGTGACGTTTATTTTACATTGAGGATGGGATAACAATCTTAAAATAACTAATCCAAGGATAATTAATTCCTAGACAACTTGTTCACCAACTCATTCATGTCCATAAAATTCCTTTAGATTATAAAAAAATATTGCAAGAAAATTATTTATATTATCAATTTTTTTTTATTTATTTGAAATTGAGACGTAATTATTTTATTTTAGGGTTATAAACTTTATGATGCACTATGGTCGCAATAATGATGTCAAAAAGATGGTGAAAAATGTAGTAGGAGTAGGTGGCTATATGGCCAAGGGTCAAATTTCATAATAATGAAGTGGAGCACTAAACATTATAATAATGTTGAAAAATAAATAATAGTGATATGTTTTACATTATAAAAATTTAAAAATAGACCTCTTAGGCTTTTTATTTTTCAAGTTTTTAAAGCAATGGGGCCAATTGTTTTCTATCATTACTTTATCATGGAAATCAAATAGTTCCCATTAATTTCCACATTCCAAAGTCATTTTAAAGTATAAAAAGAAGCAAAATATAGCTCATCATAATTCCATCATTTGAGGCTAAATCTATTTGCCTTTTGCATTATTAGCAATGATTTAATTTTGGGTACCAATGAATCAAAATATAGCTCATCATCATAATGAATTGCTCGTTCCGTCCAATTTTAATTATCATAGTTTTTTTTAAAAAAAAATCATTATAAAAATTTTATGATGTATTTTTCATCATATTGATATGCAAAAGAAATTGCAATTTATAGTATTTTTCGTATAGTTTTTGAATATTCAATTTTTTAATTTAAAATACCAAATTAATGTAACTAATATAATTTTGAAAATTAATCAAATTGACTTTTGAAAAGCGCAATATAACAATTAAAGATGGATAAAAACATAATATATATATATATATATAACTTTTTCTAAAAATACAATTTTTTTCCAATTATATATTAACCATGCGAAATATTTCGTACCTCAAATAGCTTTCAAAAAATGTAATACGTAAAGAAACAGCTATTGACATTTCAAACTCAAAAATTCCAAATAAATGGGCGCATGCTACGATTTTTTTCTCTTTTTATTAATTTTATTTAATCACTTTGCTTCTTTTATTTCAAGTCAAAAATTAGAAAAATCTTGCAAAACTTCAACATTCCTACAACGTAATGTTGAAAAATAATCAAACCTATCAATTATAAGACTTAATTTATGATTAAATTAATTAATTTGATTAATTATTCTGATTGAAAATTCGGATTTATGTTTAAATAAGGAATCTATTAGCGTTTTAATTTAAAATAAGGCGGAATAATCTAAAAACCCTCTAACATATTGTAGATCAAAGCCTTTGAAATTCTTATATGTATAAGGTTTAATATCGAAATTATTTCAGAGATTTTCTCTGACTTTGTCTATTGTCAACAAACAATTCTAAATACGCATGAAGAACGATACTAAAACAATGTAATATCATATTGACTGTCTATTTATAATTGAATCCTCAAATTTTCGAAATGCTCCAAATTCGAAAAAGAATATATATATATATACACAAAAAATTTGAATGGAATCTAATAAAAATCTTTTATCAAAATTTTCACTCATTATACCACTAATAATTAATTAATTTAATTAATTAAGTCAAACTTTCCAAGTGGTTGTAGCTATCGTAGAAGCTTAGGATTCTCTTACGAGGTTTAATTAAAATCAATTAGTGACAACTTTTTGGCTGTCATGAGCAAGTAAAAAAAGTTATTTGAAAGAACATGAAAAAAGAGAATACAAGAATCTTATGGCTGACTTATTAGGAGGAACCCTCTCACCTTTCGTTCAGAGTCGAGGGTCTGTCGGAAAAAATCTCTATAAATAAGAATACGTATATATACCATCCTTTCGAATCTACTTGTGGAATTTCACTAGGTAGATATGTTGGTTGTTACTGTTTTATGTAACAACGTCATTTGATCAGATATTTTTTTTACTGTTATAATAATATATTGTTATAGCACGTGATATAACATAACACTAATATCAATTTCAAAGAAACTCTGAATGTTATAATGAAATGTTATTATAGAGGATGACGTTTGTTAATAAGAGGTCTGATCCGGAATAGTAAAAAGTGATTTAACAACCCAATTTTCTTAGGCATGCCATTTAGATTTGTTGCTTTCTTTGACATCAAATCCAGAAAAAGTGTGTTTTCCTGTCACAAACATCTTTAAATTTTTCTTCTTCTTATCTTAAGCAATGCCATAAAGAGACTTGAAAGTAGTAAAAGATTGCAATAATTCTTGAAAAAAGTAGTTGTAAGCATTTTTTTAAAACTAACTTTCAATGAAGAAATCAATTACTTTGTTTGACTACTATTCATAGTGCTACTATTCTTGTTCAATCAAGTTAGCTAAAGTCATTAAATCTAACACCGCCAATCAAGTTAGCTACTACTCCTTTTCTTACAAATATTCCATATCGAAGTCTTACTAAATTTAAACTCGCGTCTATAAAGGCGAGATTAAATTTTTTGATAAGGGGGTTTAAAATCTGAAGAGACAAGACATATCAAGTAGTAGAAGGGAGTTTGACATCTATTATATATATTTATAAAATTGTTTTTAACTATATAAAAATAATATAATTTTTCGTCGAAAGGAGGGTTCAATGGTGGCTCCGCCACTGCACGTCGAAAAGTTTCACATGGAATAAAATATTTTTTAATGAAGGCAACTCTTTAGCCAGGACGACTCGAACTAAAGACCTCAGGTTAAGAATAAAGGAGTATCTAATGCTACACTATAACGCTTGTTAGTACCTTATAATAGGTTGTACTCTATCTTTTAGATTAACCTATTAATTAAGTTGTTGTAAGCTTTGCATTGCTTCTCTTAATAATTGTTATGTTTTCATTTGAAATTGTTGAACTTGAGCCGATGATAAGGCATGTGTATACTATATCCTCATCAGACCTCACTTATAAATGTTATTTGAATATGTTATTATCGTTTCTTTTTAATGTGAGAAACTTGTGGGAGTATGATGCACTCGTGGGAGTGTTTTACTCTTAACCAAATGTTTTGAATTCAAGCCCTAGGTATGGAGAAAATCCTTTGGAAGCTCCACCATCGAACGGGCCCTACAATGTGCAGTCGAGATTTAGTCGGAACTCCAAAGTGGAGGAAAAATTTCAAAAAAAAAAAAGTTAAGTTGCTTAATTAATTGAGGATGGTTATACTCTTAACCAAAGAATTCGAATTCGAGCTATACGTATGGAGAAAATTCTTTTGAAAGTGTCACCCTCGAACGGACCCTGCAATACTCAGTCCAAATTTAGTCGAAGCTCCAAAATAGAGTCCGAACACCGGGTGGGGATTTTTTTTAAAAAAAAGTTAAGTTGCTTAATTAATTGAGGATGGACATACACGAGGGCAGGGGCATGATTGGAACTTTGGCAAAGTACCTAAATTATATTATGGAACACGTATTTAAGCATTGAATGTATTTACAACTTTATAAATTTATACTCTTTGAATTAATTTTACGACGGAGGCTGGTAAATTTCATGAATCTATGAGATGTGACATAATTTCATGTATATTCAATTTTTTAATTTTATTACTAATAAGCAAAATTAAAATTTTCAAAATTTTACAAATTAATTTTAATAAATAATTTGTTATATATAGAAAAAATATTATGATTTTTATTTGAGATAGGTACTAATAACCAATAATGAAGAAAAAAATTAAAATTACTATTTGAGAAATATTATTATACCAATAATCAAAAATATGACTCAAAGCAAAAAAAATAAGAAAATTAATGCCCGAACATACGTTTTTACACTCGTGACTTACATCTCAAATTTTAGGACTTGCACCTCATAGATCTGCGTATTTGCGCTCCAAAAAACTTTTGGTACGCTATGCTTTGAGACTCATCCTGAAACTTGTCCCAAAAACGTTTTTGAAAACTCTAAATGAATCCGACGATACCATATTGTAATATTTGACTAAGGCGACGTCAACAAATAAGTCAAACCTGAGCTCCATGGCCGAAACCCAAAAATTGATTATATTTTCGAATTATTTACAACCCTAAGAGTCCAAATCTATCATTAATTTTCAAAATTGAAAACAAATTGATCCCCAAATCCTTAATTTTCACTCTCTTAAACTTTAACACTCCCAATTTCTACTTCTAACATTCATGAACTAGGACATAAATTGATAAGTAATCAATAATTAATCAAGATCATGTTAAAAATCTTTATTCAGAATTTCGTGATTATTTTTCCATTTTGAATCGATCTAAATCGAACTCCCAATACTCAAAATTAATGAACTAACTCAAAATCATGTCTCTTAACATTGTCGTAAACTCAAAATATGAACACAAATAGTAGTTCAGTATGACCTTCATTACAACCACAACACACTTACTCGCGATAGTTAAAACTAATTTCTCTAACCTATCGCGATCCATTTCACGCACTTAAAAAAAGTAGTAGAAGGGAGGAAAAAGAGTCACATTTCTTGATCTAATTCACATCATAGAATGGTGTGAGCTACAATACACAAAACCCAAAAGTAATTCACACCATCTTTCAATAATAAGGTAATAAAACTAAAAAGTTGGTCATGAGGACTTTTGTCTTGAGTTGAGTGTGATATTTTAGTATCAAAAGCCAACAACTTGTATAGCCTCAAAAGTTGAAAGAAGACAAACCCTAACCCCACACTAATGTGGCAAACTTTATTTTTTGCAATTTATTTATTTTTCGAAAAAAACTTTTTTACCAAAAAAAAATTGTCAGAATTTAATCAGAATGATATTTTTTTTTAATGTTATTTTACATTTTAAAACATTTTACCTTTTTAATTTTAATACATTCTAACTAAAAAATGAAAAAAAAAATCATTTTATTTAAAAATTAAAAGAAAATTATACTTTTTAAAATTTTTTGATCATTTAACATTTTTCTTTTTTTCTTTATTTTTTCTATATGAAAACAATACACAAAAAAATATTAATTCTCCCAAGAGCTTTGGAAATCGAGTTAGTGGAGTATTTTTTTAACCTATCCCCACAAACATGCCCTAACCTCCTTCTTAGACCATGACCACTAATAGTTTGCACTACTTTTCTCAAATAGTAGACTTCTAAGTAAATCGTCGGTAATCTCAATTCATGTGATATATTTTATTTATTATAATTAATTTAAAAAACTTATTAGATTATTAAATTAACTAAAAATATACATTAAGTTGTATTTTTTCATGTCAATATGACGTGGAAATATTGATTGGAGTTTACATAGTGTGAATATTGAAAAATAAGAAAACAAAAAATATCACATAAATTGATACAGAGAGACAGTAATATAAACCTACTTATTTGACTTGAAAGATATATTCTCTAATAATACTCTGTATTAATTTGTATAAAGATATTGTGTACAATCAATGAATTTTAACTCGTGATAGAAAACTAGTTACTTCATTCGTCTTAATTTATGTTATGTTATTTGACTTGACACAAGAATCGAAGAATAAGGAAAAATATTTTTGAAACTTATGATTTAAATTATTTTACGATAAAATAGATATTTAAAGTTAAATTACTACTTTCCTGTGTTCATAATTAATTTTCGTGATTTCCTTTTTCAGAGTCAAACTATAAGAACTTTGATAAACATTCTACGATGTATATTTTCATCATATTGATATGTAAAAAATTGTAATTTATAGTACTTTTCGTGTAGTTTTTGAATATATAACTTTTTTTTTATATTAATATCAATTTACTTAATCTAATTTAACATCAAAATTAATCAAATTGACTTTCGAAAAGCATAACATGACAAGTAAAAGTGGATAGATAGAGTACTGATTATAAAAATGTGTAAAAAAAATTTGGACTATATAAAAAAATGTATCACATAAATTAAGAGACGGAGGGAGTATATTACTACTTTATTTAACATACCAATTGATTTGTTTATTATTTTTTTTAGTATATAAAAACTTAAAACTCATAAAAATAAAATTGTAATCAATTTCAATGAAAAGCTATAATCTTTTGCCTTTATATACTACCCATTATGTCCCTCTTCCTCTTCATTACTCTCACTTTCTTCTTACCTTACCTTAAATAATATTGTCCACATATTTTATTTTCTTTTTCTTTGTTCATTTTTTCAACCTTCTATGGAGTTACTTCTTGATGAATGCTCATGGATTTTTCATGTCTATGGAGAAACAAGTTTGTTATATACGCGGAGACGGAGGAGGAGGAGGAAAAAGTTATGTAAATAACTCGAATAATTTTATCGAAACTAGAACAACAAAACAATGCAATTTCGATCTCTTAAGTTTCTAGCTAAAATATTTATTTTTAGTAGAATTGAGAGATCGACACTATGCATTGTGGGGAATTGAGGGTAACGGTCCGAGTTTACCTAAGTTTTATTTAAATTAACTTAATTTTAGGTCTTTATTTTTCTTTTGACTTTTCGTCTTGTAAAGACGTTGAGACCATATAACATATTGTAACGAATCGTTCGATTTCGTTGTATTGTTATGTTTTTTTTTTTTTTGCTAATTAATCTTATATAGTATAGTATAATGTAACATGAGAAGATGTAAGAGATGCATACGAGGCAGCTAGCTAGAAATTAGGGAATTAATCTTAGTTTTTTGCTTATTAATCTTATATTAATTTGTAAGGTTTATTAAATGCTGCCAGGCATGCATCACTTACACTTTTTAATAAAAAAAATTATGTCTTAATTTCCTATCTATTGTTTGAATGAGTTTTTATATTTTTTATTTGGTGTTCGATATTTATATTGTAATTTACTATATAGCATTTTATTATCTTTATGTGATGTTTTATATCTGTATTACGATTCGATTAATTTGAGTTTGGATAAGACTTATTATTTATGGTTGAATGATTGATTTGCTTTTTTCATAAAAGTAGAAACGATTGGATATGTTACTATTTCCTTTTTTTCACTTTTTTCCTTATATAATGGGAAACCAGTGATAGCAATTTTAGCTATCAATTATTTTTATTTGTTATGTACTTTTCAATAGTGTAATGTAAGTTCATCGTGTGATGTACAATGTTACGAATTCGAATCATAAAAATAATTCTTTTGTATTTATATCAAGATCGGTGATTTATTAGTGGGGTGATTTTTGTGAACTCTATATGCACGTGAATATTTTATGCATATTTTTTAGGGAAACTTACATAAATATATTATAATAAAAAAATATTTATCATTTATCGTAATAATATTTTTTTTTCACTTGATCATTTTTAATTTATTTATAATACAAGTTTAATACATATTACAAAGAACAATTTATTGTTCACACATAACACAAATTTTAATGACGAATAATACATTTATTACACATTTTAATACGCTTATAATACAATGTGATAATTTTTTACCAAACAAACATGATATATTTCAACAAATAATTATAATTCATATATATTATTGCATACGTAATTTACTTTTAATACATATTACATATTCAGTAATTATTTTTTAAAATGTATTAATTTATGTAAGTTTTTCTATTTTTTATGGTCGATTATGAAATTTAATCGAAGGTAAATGATTAAATGTTTATTATGAAAGAAATGAACTCTTGTTGGCCCCTTGTTGACAAATATTATTAGCTAGGGATCATTTGTTTCGAGATAAGTTAGTTTGGGATAAGTTATTTTATTTTTTATATTGATAATTTATCTGATCACTAATATATCAATAGTGAGATAAATAATAATAAGAAGATTGTCTAATACTTCCGATCAAATGCAGAATAAACAAAACTGCATTTTATTCATAAGATTATTATATCTTATCTCTCATACAAAACAACTCCTAAGAAGTATTTATTAGGAGTATGTTTTATTAAATTATCTTTATTGATTTATATTTTTTTAAAATTAAGTTGTCTATTATTATTATTATTATTATATATAATTACTTATAATAAATCTAATATTAGAAAAATAATAATAAATATCTTTAATTGTTAAAATGACAAGTAAAATAATATCTAATCACTTTATCTGAATTTAGAATAGCAAAGTGTGGATATTTGGAATTAAAAGTGGAGTACTAATTTCAACAAAAAGTAATTTTCACAATAACTTTGCTACGTAATTGATTGTGTTTTTTTTTTTTTTTTTGGTCATGTCAAAATAACTTAAAAATCAGTGGGGCTATCAATTTGCAACTAATGAAAAAAGATCTAAATAAATGAAAAGGTAATGTAGCGATAATTTAATTCGGCCTCATTTAGATATAGAATTTTTGGTAAAATTTTTAATTATTAATATTTAATGAAATATATTAAGTGATTGTAATATTTAAAAAAACACTTAAAGGATAACATATGAATGAATAATATTTATATTTAAAAATTCACGTAGTTAGTAATTTTAAGTCTGAATGATAAAAATTATAGTCATTTACTCGATGCATTTTACTCTTTTATATTTTGCTTCTTAATTAGGAATATTTATATAAATGTATTACTTAAAATATCATAATTTTTAAAGTTTCTGCCATTTCAAAAAATTACAAAATTTCCTCTCAAACATACTATATTCTAGATTAATGAAAATTTCAAAAAAAATTATTTGTCGTATATTAAATAATCAAAATTTAAATATATTTCAGAATTTTTTCCCTAATTACGGAGCTATTAGTTATTATGACAACTATTAAATGTTGCGGCTCCAAGGTGTAAGCTGTAAATTCACTTATGTTTTGGGTAGAAGTGCAGCAGTACTACTTGAAACTAGTTGAAGTGATAGGACAATAACTGTATTAAAACTCGATTAATTGAAATTTACGTTATGTAAAACTCTATTCAGAAAAGAACACTATTTATTAAGTATTTTTTTATACTCAAAATTTAAATTTAAGATAATTAATTAAAGGAGATAATTCATCCACAGCACTACATCCATTAACGACGATGAAATAAGTTCTCATAGAGCAGCCAAGAATATAACTTGCACCATCATAGGGTTGAGTATATATAGCTTTTTTCCTACAAATAAATACAATTATGTTTATTTACAGCTAGTTAAGTACAACACTATAGTTTTGTTGGAGTGACTTATGTTTAAAAAGATCATATCAAAAGCATTAAATATATTATATTGAAGAATAAAATACTTATTTTATTTATGTCTTCGTAAGAAATGTGTCAAAATAATATTAAACAAATAAAAATAAATAAATGAATTACTAATTAACTACAGTTAAGTACTTGTGTCCTAACTCATACCTATTGATTTGAGATAAATATCAATAAATATTTACCTAATATTTGTCACATCACAAATCTCCAAGTAACAAATCTTGGTTAAATCAAAGAAGAGAATTAATTTTTTCAGTAATTGTATTTGATGTGTCGGCAAAATTGGTGTTAATGTGTCCCCAAATCTGAGACATAATTAAGCAGCTCTTGGACTTGATTACCAACATTCTCTCAAGAATTTAAACTTGATTAGATTTTGTGTTAAAATATTAATTGCTCAATAATAATCATAATCCCATAATATCTTATAGTACCTATCTGCAATTATATATGATAAAGAACCAAAATTTAGAGCTAGAATAGTTGGATGATGCAAACCAACTTCATTAAATAGGTGTAAATGGGGTGGGTCATTCAAAATATATAAAAGTAGACACTTAAACCTTATATACAATTAAATAAGTGGACACACGCGTCTTATATCATGCGTGTATCATGCATGACATGTTGGGCGTGTGCATCTTCTTGTTTAACTTTATATAAGTTTGAGTGTCATACTTATTATACACACACAAAATTGAAGAACATGAATGTCGACTGAAACCAAATTAAAATGCACGTTTATGTATTATATCATTTATAAGAACACAATTAACAAAATCCATATACCAATCCATTTAACATAAAATGGAAATAAAATTCAGAAAAGTTCATAAGACTACTAGTGCAACAAGCCCCAAAAGCATATATAACAAATAACATGAAACAGCTCTCTGATATACAACCATCAATAACAAACAACAAACACAGTATAATCCCGCAAATGGGGTATGAAGAGAGTAGAATGTACGCATACCTTATCTCTATCTTTAACCGGCAACAACAAACAATAGCTGCAATAACAAAAAAAGTACAACATAGTTCTAAACAGAATATGTATGAGCATGTCAACAAGAAAATATATTCAAGGGAACATAAATGAGTGATAAAATAACATCAGTATTTGTTTAAGATTGTACCTGCAATCAGATTGGAAATGAACTAAAGGTTGCAGCCTTAATCATTCAGTGCTAAGAAAAGATTTTAACGTCACATTTTTGGCCGTTATCCTCTCTTGTTTCTTTGATAATCCTAGCTGAGTCGGCAACATCTTCACTGCATGATTTTACCTCAATGTATCGCAAACAATTTAGGTCCTGAAAACCATCAGGGATAGCTTCGAGATGTAAGCATCCATGCAAAACCAATTTCTCAAGGCGATCGAAGGATTCCTCAGACACTTCCCATTTCGAGAGTTTGAGATTTTCTAGTTCCAAGAGTTTGAGCTGAGAAAACTCCTGATCTCGTACTTCCCATTCACCCATTTCAAAGGCAACTTGTCGCAGTTTAAGTACCTCAAGGTTGACAAGTTTGGCAATGGTTGAAATTTCCTCAGGTGGCAAAGGAAATTTGCATAATGTCAGTTTCTTGAGATTCTCTGGAAAGTTTAATCTTGAAGGACCAACCTCCAAGATACCAACAAAGACCACTTTTAGCGTTTCAAGTTGAGATAATGAGTCTAATACAGGAAACCGATTTTCATTCTTTCCCCAACGCCCTAAATCAGTAAATACACATCTTAACTTCCGAAGATTGGGTGTTCTTCTTACCATCCTTTCCATATTGTTCACCCTGGAAACATATATTGAGGAAACTGTTTCCAAATTGTCCAGCTTTAAGAAATTTCCACCACAGGATTCCTGTGCACCACGCGAAGCAAACAACGCCCCATCACTAATGCTAACACATCTCAACTAACTCAGCTTCCAAAAAGTATCTGGCAACCATACTTGTCCTCCATTTCTTTTGACTATGAACGTTTGAAGATTCCAAAGATTTTCAATAGATGATGGAATAGAATGCTTAGTAGTTTGAACAGCAAGGTACCTTAGCTGATTAAGTTCAGTGGGAAAAGAATCTACATCAACCACCTCCAAGTCTAACACCCTGAGAAATTTGAAGTTGCCAAAGATGAAAGAAGCATGTCTCATTGATGAACATGCATTATCACTAAGCTCCCTGAATAAGATAGAACGAGCATGTGAACATGATGGCCTCCACTCAGAAAGATCATCCCGATTAGAATAAAAGGATAAACGGCGGTGCATAGGCCTTTCAGAATAAAAACGCGGAGGATTGGAATCACGATCCCTGGAATCAAAAATATAAGTAGGATAAGGAGTAAGAGAAAAAATCCTAGTTAATCAAAACTTAGAGAAAAATATAAAGAGGTAATACCTTTTCAGCCACAAAAGGAAATTATCTTCCTTAGCTTTCTCCTTGCAGAAATCGAGCATTAGATCATGCACGCGACATGCTTTGATCTTCCCAGTTGATCTCCTCTTCGATACCATAATGAGGTTTCTTCCAATAAGATCATTCAAGTAATCTTCTGCCGTATCCTCCAAACACTTGTCCTCAATGTTTTTTATGAATTCCTCAGCAATCCATAAGCTTGTTAATTTTGACACTGAAATTTCCCTGTCCTCTAGAAATGCACCAAAATATAAGAAGCATGATTTCAGTATGTTAGGTAAATCTTCATAACTTAGTTTTACTAAATCCTTTGCGCCATCCTGCACTCTTTCCCCAAAACTTAATTCCATCCGCGTCCAGCATCTTTCTGTCTTGTCAATCTTTGCGAGAAGACCAGCCACTAAAACAATGGAAAGTGGCAGCCCATTACACTTGAACGCAATGTTTTGCCCAACTTCTTTTAGCTCTTCAGGGCACATTTCTTCCCCAAATACCTTTTTTTGTAATAACAACCAACTTTCTGAATCTTCCATACTACGCAAGTTTATGGGTTCAGTGACACATTTAGCATACGTAGCAACTTCTTTAAGAAATCAAAATGAGAAACAACTATATCATCATTGATGAAACTTCGAGCCAGGGTCGTTTTTCCTGATCCAGCCATACCCACAATGGAAACAACATCCAGTTCTTGTGATCCTCCAACTAGTTGATCTCTTATAGTTTTACAGACATCTGTAAAACCAACCAGTTCTCCATCAGTAGCATGGGAGGCACTTGTCATATTTTTTTCCTTGGGTTTAGTCAACTCAGTCTTAATGAGCTCAATCTCCCTTATGATTTCCAAGAGCCACATCCTAAGAAAAGTAAGAGGTACATCACTAATTGCAAAAGAATCAAGTATGTACTCAACCTCATAAGCCTTATCAATGACTCTTCCAACAAGATTTTGGAGTTCGTTATGCTTGTTATTGGCTTGTTCTGCTACACGCATGATGAAAGGCTCGAAAAACTTAAGCTCCTCATGGACTACTTCGATTTGATCCTTCACAGAAGCAAGTGAAGCAGAATGACCAGACAGGAACTCTTTCAAGCTAGCAAGAAGGCAATTGGAAAAGCCCAATTTATCATTCTTAGGCAAATGAGATGTTACCCACTCTCGGATCTTGTGGCAAATCTCTGTTTTGACGGACCGAATCATGCCATAGAGAAGAAGCAATTTTTGGTCCCAATCACCCCCCGAGTAGACAGTAAGTCCAGCATGAATGACCAGTGTCACTAGTCGCTTGAAGAAATGGATCCTCATCTCATCCTGAATGTCGTTAATCAATGGTAACTCTTTGAGCAGAGCTCTCAAACAGTTGATCTGTTCAGTAAAAGTATAATTTTGATCTGAAGTCCATGAATCCGCTCCTAACTGCATGTGTACGTGCAGAAGAAAATCCATGAATTCATCTGCGGCTTTATTGAGGTACAATTTGACATGAGTGCTACCGAATGATAATAATTTTAAAATATATTTCAGGAGCTCGTCATCGCAGACTATCTGGCTACACATCAAGTTATCCTGCATCATATGAGAAAATCTGTCGTAACAAGGCAAGTATAACAAAATTGCTGCACGGGTAGTCACAAGTCTAACATGAAGCCAGAAAGTTTGCCAGCATTTAATTTGTTCTGTTGAAATGCATATTTCTCCCAGAAAGAAGATAAACTTCTTCAGTGCTCTCAACTCCTTTACGACTGATTCCACTTGAGACTGTACATCAGGCAGCTTGACAAGGCGAACAATCAGCAGGTCCTTGAAATTCTGTACAACATTGTCTATGTATGCCAGCATATGTACGTGGTTCAGAGGCGTAGTAACAGGAACTAGACTTTCTTCTGATTCCCAATAATTTATTGGGATGAAGTAAATGAAATGCTCTATCGATCCTAGCACGTAAGAGGGATCAGCATCAAAGTTAGAGCGATAAAGATCTTCTGCAAATACCAAGAGACTTCTAATCCGCATTTGAAGGGATTTACTGCACTCCCAATGCCCCAGGAGAAATCTACCCAGAAACCATAGCTCTGTCTTACTCAACTTGATTTCCTTCCTTTTGTCATCCGTCAAGTCCTCATGCTCATTTTCTATAGTTTGCAGAATGCTTACCGGATCAGGATCAGGATCAGGATAAGGATAAGGATCCCCTTCATCCAACATACTACTGAATTTGCAAATAATTGAAGATTAGTGTATTGAACTTCTAATAGTCTTCCAAAATGAATGATTTTTTTAAAAATTTAAACATACTCATAATAGCTCACGGAAACAATTTCTCATGGAAATGAAAGAATTATCATATTTGAAAAGTTATCAATTAGTCAATAAACAACAGACCTCCATCTACATCAAGCAAGTATCAACCCTCAGAGCAATGCACAAACATACATATTATAAGTACTAATTCGCAAGCACAAATCACACAACATATATGGATGCCAACAATAGCTACATCAAATGTCAATCAAGTACTAACAAAAATTTTATACCAAACTAAACTGATTACATTGATCAGATCAATCAGTAGTTTACAATGATCCATATAGCAAATAATAAAAAAATAGGCTACTTTCGAGTATTGTCTACTTCATTACACTATATGGACAAACTTACTCCTACCTGTATACTATCCGGCCAAATTAACCATACATGAAACAAACTATTGGAACTTACAAACTTATTTTCTAAACGAAGTGAACAAAACCTGCTTGAGATGAGTTTGAATGACTCAGGAAGTTTATCGGCGACTCAAAGGTTGCAAGACGCTTTCCTTAGTGAGAGGAAGATCAATTTGGATGCATCCTTTCTCTGGAGAATTGACATTCTGATGAAGGTAGCGGCGGAGACGGGCGGTGAGACGGTGGTTCACGGTGGAGGATCGGAGAGAGAAAAAAAAAGGGAAATTTGAACGAATAAGAGGGGATTTGAAATTTCGCCAAAAAAATATTTTAGTGCTAAATTTGTGTTCCCGCTAAAACTTGGTTATATATATAAAGAAAAAAAAAATCGCCGAAGAATTAACTTAAATAGTCGTTTATTCAACGAACATCGAAGAATAAGAAAGTAAGTGATTACTAGCTAGAGTTAAATATGTCATATCTAATCACCTCTCTCGTGTTCTTCTTCGATCTACCTTCTTCTTATTAGTGTATCGGTGTTCATCTTGTTCGTAATTTTCGAACCATTTTAATTCATTACTAATCTTATCATCTTTATCTTTCTTACACTCTTCTAGACACGAATATTCTTAATTGAGCAACATTATATCTCAGAAAATAATATCAATCTAATAACTGTTCTATAAATTTTACCCTTAAATCTTGATAACCCACTTTTATTACACGATTATTCAAAGTTCATTAGTTGACTTTTCTATTATTAACATTTGGAGTTTGAAGATCCTTTTAGAAATTTAAACATGGAGAAACAAAGTCAATGATATGAATCATATTCGCTCCAATCACATCGTTATCTATTACATGTTCATTTATTTATTTCAAATTGCTTAAGTAAATATATAAAAAAAAAAGATTGTTGATCAAATCGTAAAGATTAACATAATTCTTCAAACATTAGGATAAAACAAGTATGTCATTATTGGAAAATAAACTTAATATATAATGAGTAAGCAAAACAATTAAAATTGACACGATAATGAAAAAAATAAATCATTGCTAAATAATTCTCACCTGGATATGATTGTTGCCATTAATTAAACTTAGATAGCTTCGATGTTTATTTGGTGGAAATATTTGAAAAAATGAAGAAAATATTATTACAGATCTAGCCACATTAATATATGGCAATAATTCATTTTTTTTAGAAAAAAATTAATCATTCAATACTTAATTCTTAAGTCCTTTTTTATTTCATTTCTGAGTCGTATTTTTTTTATTAATTATATTCACAAGTTTTTATTTATTTAATTATGAATACATTTATTTATTTCCTCTGCATGTGTTCAGCTTATCAGCATATAAGCAACTCGATCCAACGACTTTCGTGACACTAAATTGTCAAAAGTAATTTTAAATTAAAGATATATAAAAAATATTAAAATATATTTTATGATTTTAAATATTTAAAAAATAAAATAAAATAAATGAGTAAAATGTTTAGCTAATTTTAACATGCGTTTAACCTAAACAAAAAGTAAAAAAAAAAAGAAGTAAAATGAGTTTATTAGATTTATTATTATTTTGACAATTAATGTTTGGAGTGTGTGTTTTCTCGTATATTGAATTTAAACGTAATATATAAATATGTTTTTAACCTCATTTTATATGTTTTTCAACTTTTTGTGTGCATAAGTAAATACTTAAGTTTATATGAAGTTGAGCATATAAATACACACATTCTACGTGACATCTACATGACAAATTATGTCTATGTAGTGTCCTACATATATTATGTCACATAGGACTCATATATTTACTTACTCAATTTTATATAAATTTAAGTGTTTGCTTGTTTACACTCAAAATTAAAAGAAATAAATGTGAAATAAGACTAAAGGACACCATTTATGCATATGCCTGAAATTTATGTTTTATATTTTGGCCTATTTATTTATTTTTTTGACGACAAGGGAAACTCGCAGTTGGCTACCCTTTTGGGTGCGCACAGGGTAAAACTCCGCTTCTATGCAATAACTCGCAAACCACATAGGAGAGTTAACCTGGTGCGACGAGCTCGACCCAAAAGACATTCCTTGCTTTTGCTGGCAAGAGGTTTCGAACTTGAGACCTCCAACATAGAAGTCCCAAGCTCAAACCACTGAACCACCCCGAAGTGCTATTTTGGCTTATTTATAGTAGATTCGAGTGTTGAATTGTTGATATTTGAATAACAAGAAAAACTTTTTCACAAAATAATATCAAACACATATAACTACGCTTTAAGGTAATTTTTTTCATATGCACTTTAAATGCGAATTTTCTACTCCACTTGCGTAAAATAACTCAGTGAGTTTTGAAATTAAACTGATGTATCTATCGACATAAAATTATGTACGAACTAAGCTTAAATCTAATATAGCATAACTTGTTTTGTCTTGTATAATATAACTTGTGTTATATTATGTTATGTAAAAACATAAATGTTTGCCTTGCAAGTTCTTTTTTTCGATATTATTAACTCTGATCATAGTATCGATTGGACAAAAATTAAAGACACATCCAAAATAAAAACATTTGTATGAGTAACTCAATTTTGTAGCAACAAACATTTTGTGGGCCCCCAAGAAGAAGGCCCATGTGAAAAGAAAGGAAAAAAAGTCATAATCAGCCCATGTGAATTGTTATATCACAGCTTATATTTTCTGTTTATTTGGGAGCCACTTATTATCTCCCACTTGCTTTTATCTGGTCCAATTTCAATACTCTAAAAAAGAAAATTTTTTGAAACAAACAAAGAAGAGGACATAAAACATATTCATAAAAACTATACTCCAAATTTTTTGTGTATTTATTCATATTATATTTAAAGAGATATTTTAAATGACACCACAACACAAACAGAGCTCACACCCATAATAATTAATGGGATAGTTTCAACAATAAAGCTTGCCACTTTTCCATATCTCGCTCATCACTCTCGTATAGATTGTTTTTGTATTTATATAAAACGAGAGAAATTTATATGTTCAAGTACATATATTTTCGTCCCATACACTTAGAATTACAAATACAGATCTTCCATGTCCAGTTCTTTTGTCTTTCTCGCTTTATATAGAGAAATTATACAATTGATTTTTTTGTATATGTATACCGAAACAAATTATACAATTGATTCTTTTGTATATGTATACTGAAATACACGCATTTATAGCCATAGTAAACATAAAGTTTGTAATAGAACACAATTATGCAAACTATAGCTATGACATACAAATATGAATTTTTTGTTTGCTGAACCTAAAATTCACTCTAGAAAAAATATGTTGACTATACGTTGACAGTAAAAATGATAGACGCAAAAAAATTGAACGTAAATTACTTATAAATGAACTATAATCTGGTTACATTTATGATACACTCAAAAGGCTAAATATAACTTTAGTATACATGAATATATATTGACTATGAATAAAATATATTTTGATTATTCAATTTCAATGGATTCAAAATCTCCTATACAACATTTTACATAGTACAAAATGTGAAATTTGCTTTATATTTTGAGTCTTTTAATATATAATTCGTTTAAAATAATTCACGACACAATATTTAAATATAAATTTCTATAGTGAGATTAATATTATTCCAAAACATATCCCAATGGACCTAAGCCAATCTAGACAGGTGAAATTTCTTTTCAATGTGACTAGAATTTGTTTGAGGCTTACGCGTTTTGAAATTACGTGTTTCTAATAATACGTAATGATTACAAAAAATATGAATTTGTATAAGCAAAAAAGAAACGATAGAACACTTTTTTTCTTTTATCTTTTCTTTTTTCCTTCGAAGTTTTTAAGTACTTCCGTTACGAAGGGTCGGATTTTTATCGAAACAGGCAGTAGCGGAGCTAGAATTTGATCTAAGAGATGTCAAAATATAAAGAAATAAAATTGTGTAGAAGTCAAGGAGTGTCAATATGTAATTATAGATATACATAAAAAATATTTTAATTCTAGCTAGACAACGTAATTTTTCGACAAAGGGATATCGATCAACACCCCTTCACTACATGTGGCTCCGCCACTGGAAGCGGGGCAGGGCCAAGACAGGGAGGGCGGCTCCACATTATATCGTTTAATTGTTGAAGATATCTTTCGTCTTATTTTTTTAATTTTTTTCTTATAATAATATTTTTTTTAAAAACTTAATTTTAAGAACCTCAGTTACAAAATATGTCACGTTAAGAGATCATTTGGTTATCGTATAAAAGACACATTATTCAAGTATAAAAATTTGCATTAATTTTATTTGTTTCATAAAAATTTTATATTAGGTATTAAAAGTCAACATAACTTATATCATGTTTGGTTACCTTTTTTATAGTCCTACATAATTATAAGTTACGTGATATTAGCTATATATATTAATAGAATAAATTACATATTTACTTATTAATTTATTTTATTATTCAATTGAAAACTTTAATATTTTTCTATATATATGTGTTTTTTTTTATATATATATATAGGTTATTTTTCCTTTTTTCAATTTATTGCATTTTTTTAAAATTAAAAACTTAATTATTTTCTATCTATTCTTGTTATATAGTAGATCATATTCATTTCTATTAATATATAATTACAATTTTCATTGATCTGTGTAAATATAAATATTAATAAATAATAGAAATTGATTAAATATTTCTCAACGATGTATAAGCTAATTAAATATTAACATTATATATTATTTAATATATTTTACATTTATTACATATATTATTATCTTGTAAATAATATATATTAATAATTCATAACAAATTTAATATTTCAATAGTTAATAATTCACGTATTATAATCTCTACATAACTAAATAATAAATACATAAATAATATTCACGTAATTAATACCCACATAATTGAATCAACACGATAAAACCTTATACGACTAACACCTACATAACTAAACGTTACTTAGCTAATGTATACATAACTCTAACCAATAACTAAACATTCCCCTAAAGAAATAGCTCAATACACTAAAATCTCATAAAGCAAACCATAAGGATTTTAGTTGGGTCTATTATACGCAGACTTAGATATAATTACTCTTTAAATTTATTTCCACGTCTCGAATCCGTAAAAAATTAAACTTATTGCAAAATAATATTTAATTCCGCCAAAAACGTTTTTTTTTTTTTTACATGAGCAAAAAGAACTTTATATTAAGCTCTTCAAAAACCGGAAATAATTCCTCAAAAACTAATTTCAAATTTTTTTTTTTTGAAAAAAAAAAAAAACAAAACAAAAAACTCCTGGTGAAATTCATCACTCATTTTCACCAACATACAGATTGTATTAGTTGATCTCCTCCACACCTCGTGATACTTATGCCTCTCGTTTATCGAAGTTCTCGTTTATCGAAGTTCAAATGCCTCTCGTTTATCGAAGTTCTGATTCGCATAATTTCACCTCAACGAGAACCACTCAATCACATCCCATGCAACGCGCCGTCGCGTGACCTCCACGCGCTCATCGGAAACGACCGATAACGACGACCGGCAAATCGGACAATTAAAATTAAACGTATCTAACCATCCATCAAAACACGCCTTATGAAAAACATGCTTACAATCCAATTTCCTCACATTTTCACCATCAATGAATCGATTCAAGCAAAAAACGCAGCTCGAACCAGCAGATTGATCGTCAAATGCATACGAGAACATCCGATTCAAATTAAGCTGTTCAGCCAGCATAACGACTCCGGCTAAACCTGAACCAACCGCATCGTAAATCGCATTTTCTTCGATTTGAATCGGATTTACTGAAACGCCGATGAACTGAAGAAAAGTGAAGATGATTGAACGGAGATTAGCGATGCAATTAGCGAGAAGAGTTACGAGCAAAATAGGAATGGATTCAGTAGAAACATCACTTAATTGATTTTGTAATCCCATTTTTTTTTTATCAATGATTTTTATGTTAATAATAAATGGGTTTTGAAGTAGTGTATATATAGGGGGTAGGGGGTAGGGGTATGGGGTGTAGGGGGGTGGGGGTTACGTGGGAAGGAAAAGAGAAGGACACACAATTAGTTTTCAGTGTCATCGCGTATTTTTGCAATTTTCAACTTTACGATACTTGATTATTATTTATTTATTTTTTATTAAAAAACTTATAAATATATTAAACGAATCGGAAGACGAAAGTTATGGATTTTAGAGAACTTATTCATATGAATATAAGTATTTTCGGATGGGAATTTGTAACTAAATGGATGGATGATTCCACAGAGGAAAGGATTTTGGATTACTTTCGTTTAACTAGACACGAGATTAAAGTAGAGATTTTAGAGAACCTACTGATGAAATTGTATTGAAAAATTATATTAAGAAATATAAATATAAGTATCTTCGAATGAGAATTTGTAACTGAATGGATGGATGATTCTATGATAAGGAAAGGATTTTGAAATATTTTTGTTTAACTTGACACAAAATTTATTTCTGATGGATGCATGTTTTATTTTTAAGTCCAACTCGTTTTAAATTTTAAAATTGCATTGATTATTATAATATACTATTAAATATTTACTAACTAATTTAAAATTTTGAATACATTAAAGTTTCAAATGAGAGATATTATTTCACTTCAAATAAGCAAAAATTTTACTCTTTTTTTTAAAAATAAAAATCTTCAATCAACATTATAATATAATTAAGCATATTGGGGTAAAAATTGGATTGGAAACATAGGTAAATTAAAAGGTGACACATGAAATGTTGGATAGGTCAAAATGTCTAGATCTAGAATAAGGGCTATATTTATTACTGAAAAAATCACAATTTTTTTTTCCAATTATTATATAATTGACGCAAATTTAAATAAATGAGAGTCTTCATAAAATAAATTTTGCGAATAGTATTTACTAAGATTTAGCTATAAATAGTTTTTTATTCATTCATCGTAAGGCATCGAATTTCTATTCATTTATTACCAACAAAATACTCCATGTGATTCATTATTTTGAACAAACATTAAGAAAAATCAAATGACGTTGTCAACTATTAATACTCGATATTTTAGTCAAATTGATAGAAGAAGTTACAATATAAAAATCAGATGTTTTGATTATTTCGAGCCACAAAAATTTGAGTCATTAAATCTATCTATATAATTAAGGATAAATAATAATTCTCCTTCGGTTTCACAAAAAAATGACCTGATTTAACTAGGCAAGGAGTTTAAGAATATAAAAAAAAACTTTTGAATCTTGTGATTCTAAATTAAAGTTAGGTTAAATGTACAAAATTATTCTTTGATCTTGTGGCTTTAAACATGCCACGTGAAAAACTGAAATTAAAATGTTACCAAAAAAGAAAGAGATCATTTTTTTCTGAAACAGACTAAAAAGAAAAAAAAGTCATTCTTTTTAAAACGGAGGAAGTAATATTATACCTTTTGCTTTCTAAATACATTTTCTAAACTTTAATATCATGAGATATTGAGTAAAAAATCCAAAGGTATATTTAGTCTTGCACACAAAGGAAGCCACAGATTTATGATGTAGTCTATGGAGTTGTTAATTCTAGATTTTGAATTCTAATCATATACATTAAAATCTTAATAAGAATATATCTTTTGAAATAATATTTTACGCGATATAAATCTAAATTAATTAAATTTTTACTGAACAGAAAACGAAAAAAAAATAGCTAGTGAGAGCATGGAGGTCATGGTGGGGGTGTGGGGGGCACCACAAGTGAGTTGGTTTGAGAAATAGTAGTAGTATTTTTATGAAGAAAGAAAGGGGGTGGCCAAAATAGTTGGAGAATTTCACTAGTATAATCAAAGTGACATGTGGGTGGTGGGTCAAATATTGGGGGGATAAACATGATCCTAAAGCTTTGTCCACTTTATAATGTTAGTCGGATCAGAGCAGTAAATATTTATTCATTCTTAGCTGATAAGTTTGAGATGAAGTTGTTTTATTAGAAAACGGTCTATACTTTAAGGTGGAATATTCAAGTATAGATTCATATTACAATACAAAAATCATATAAAAACTATAGTCAATTAAAACAACATACCAACGAAATCTCACTCAGTGGAATTTGGAGTAAGAAGAATGTACGTCAACTTTATGATTATCTCGTAAAAATAGATATATCATTTATGAAAGTCTAAATATCAAATAAATCAAAATGAAAAAAAAAATTAGATAAAAGGAGTGAGGTAAATGAAAAAAGTGTGATGTAGGGGAAGTTGCTTTACAAGATTGAATGCAAATTAACCTAGAATTTTATGTATAACATCAAATAGAGAGATTTTAATCTCAAAAATCCCTCACCATGCATTTTTCAACTATAAAACTTAACTAAATTGAAGAAAAATTGGTGGCTTAGAATTGAAGTTAAGTAGTTATTGTTAAGCTTACATTAGGTCCACTACTTATCATGAATATTCTATTTAATTAAATTATTTATTCCATTATTCATATTATATAGAAAAAAGTGAAGAGTTAGGTGGAGCAAGGACACTTTTGTCAATGCACACACCATCAAACATTTTTATTTATTAAAAAAGAGATAATGCACAAGTATCCCTCGACCTATGTTCAAAATTTTAGAGACACACTTATACTATATTAAGGTCCTATTACCCCCTGAACTTATTTTATTAATAATTTTCTACCTCTTTTTGGCCTACGTGACACTATCTTGTGGATCCAACGTTGATTGATTTTTTTTCAAGCTAGTGCCACACAAGCAAAAAAGGGGTAGAAAATTACTTATAAAATAAGTTCAGGAGGGTAATAAGACTTAAGTATAATATAAGTGTGTCTCTGAAATTTTGAACATAAATTGAGGGGGTACTTGTGCATTTTGCCATTAAAAAAGGACAATCTTAGTGTAAATTACTATTAAATACTTTTGCAACTTGACTATTTTACCCTTCTTCATTCAAAAGCCACAAGAATGAATGTTATGCCACAAGTTCTCTCAAAGCTTATTCTAACCTTGCCTTTTGTTTTCACTTTTGCTTTTCTATGCTTTCATATGCCCACATGATTTTTTTTCCCATTTTCATAATTTTTTTGTGGTGGGTCAAATATAAATACGCGTTGTTTAATAAAATGGGTGGAAAGAAATAATGTATGACTTAGCTTTGTGAATCAGTAAAAAAAAATAAAAATTCACTGCATCATATTCGTTAATATTTTTTTCTTTATTTATTTGTTTGTTTTTTTTCCAAAAGCTGCAACAAGCTAACAACCAAATTCCTTAAAGCAACTATAAATCCAGAACATGTCACAAATTTGTTTTTTTCTTTTTGAAATAATATTTATATATATTTTATTTGAAAAAATATTTAAATATAAAAACATCAACTTCAAACTTGAAAGATATTTCAAATAAATTACTAACTTATTTTAACTTACTTCTCAATTTAAAACTATATAAAATACATTCAAATAATGTTCTAAGAAAAAAGATAGGAAAATGTGCAAAGAATATTTTTAACCCAGAAATTTTAGAAACACACTTATAATATACAAATGTCCTATTATCCCTGAAAATAAGTAATTTTTTATTCTTTTTCGGTCTACGTGACCTTAACTTGAAAAAAAAGTCAACCAGCGTTAAGTTCACAAGATTGTGTCAGGTAGGCCGAAAAGGGGTAGAAAATTATTAATAAAATAAGTTCAGGGGGTTAATAAGACCTTAGTATAATATAAGTGCGTGTCTCTGAGATTTCGGATATAGGTTGAGGGGGTACTTGTATATTATCTCAAGAAAGAACATAGTATTCTTTTATGGGAAAATGCACAAGTACCCCTCAACCTATGTCCGAAATCGCAGAGACACACTTATACTATACACAAGTTCTGTTACCCCCTGAACTTATTTTATAAGTAATTTTCTACCCTTTTCGGCCTATGTGACACTAACTTGAAAAAAAGTCAATCGACATTGGACCCACAAGATAGTGTCACGTAGACCGAAAAATGGTAGAAAATTATTAATAAAATAAGTTCAAGGGGTAATAAGACTTTAGTATAGTATAAATATATCTCTGAGATTTCGAGCATAAATTAAGAGAGTACTTGTGCATTATTCCAAAAAAGAACATAGTATTCTTTTATCTTATATTTCTTATAAGTCTGTCAAGAAAAATGTTTATTTTGTTCGAGTAATTTCTAAATTTCAATTTTTCATATAATAATGTTAGAATTATAAATTAAAAAAATATTTACATATACATATATAGACACTTTTTGTTTGATGTCATAAATTCAAAAAACAATTTACTTTCTTATATTTCCTATACTTCATGTCAATTTTTATGTTAATTAAACAAATTGAGACGAAAATAATACTTTATTAATGCCTCATCGTTCGTCAAAAACACATAGCCGACGTTTGTACACAAAAAAGTGACAATTCAAACGAAACAAAAGAAATGAAAATATCTTAAAGAGGATATTATTTATATATTATTCGATACTTATTCTGAAATCTAATTAAATTAAATTTATATTGATAATAAAATATTTTTTAATAAAGACAATTTTATATTTTAAAAATTTATTTTTAATATTTTTATTTTAAATTAAAATATTTATTATTTTATCACGATTTTTATCGATTCGAGAGGAAACCTTGCACATGAGGGAAGAGGCAAACCGACGTAAATAGCACAAAAAAAACAATATTATGCAGTCATGATATATAATACTTGTTCCATTAATAGACATTTATTAGATTTTGTACCAAAAAAAATCTATTACTTATTTATGATAGGGTACACATATATAGAGATAGATATACATAAAAACAAAAATTATATACCAACAATAAAAATAGAAAAGTATAGTTTATAATTTTTTCAACTTGCATTTTTTTCTGATCCATCGAGAAGAAAAAAAGTTATTTTTAAAATAAAAAGTAGGAGGTGATATTAATAAAAAATATATTATTTGTATAATTGTATGGGAATTGAAAAGATTATTTGGATAAAATAATGTACGTAAATTTTAAAAGAAATTTTTTTTAAGTCTAGTTCAATTTTCAAAACTAGCTCAGAGGGTAAGATTATAAAGTTTATAAAAGGAGACGAGAGACTATTTATCTCATTAACCGTATAAGGTTTTCTTAATTTATATATTTACTAATACAAGAATAACTCTACTTAGTTATTCAAAAACTTTTTGTAATTTTAATTGTAAATTTGAATACTTTACACTTTAAAATTTATTAAGCTATGTATGCTCGAAATGTCCATTAACTTAAATCTTAAGTAGCTCACGACGGAAAGTGTGAACGTTAGCAGAACTTTTTCCATTATTTATAAAAGTGGTACGCGCATGATGATATCTTATTTTATTTTGTTCGTTCCTTAAATTTGAGATTTTCATGATGTAAACTCGTTAGGTACGATTTTCAGAGTTTATGTCAATATAAAAGCTGCCGACTTAAGATATTTTCTAATCCGAGTGTGAACTATAATTTTGTATGATGCAACAAATATCTTCATCAAACAACTTATTTACTTCTGCTTATATCGATAATAGTAAATGATTCAAGTTAAACTCGAACAAATAAAAATGTACGATAATTTTTTTTTTAAGTCATCTTAAATGATGTTTAACGGCCACGCGTTTCTTCTAATCAGCATAGCGACTGGAATTAATATATATTTGACATTACTTTGAAAAAGACCAAATATTTTATAAATAAGAATTAATTAGATATTAATTATTAAATTAATTATAATTAAAACGCGTTGGGCGGTGGATTATTAGGCCCTAATGAAAGCGACCATCTGACTGAAAATAAGATTTGCCGTGATCTTCGAATGCAACTTGCAAATTAATACTCATAAATCAATAATTATCTTAATTTGATTAAAAAAAATAAATAAAAAAGAATTAATCATTAAATCCCCTTATATAATATTTAGTTCTTCTTAAAAAAAAATATTATAATTTTCTCGTTAAACTTCTTAGTTTATCTTTCGGTGATATATACAGATTCAAATTTAAAATTTATGAGTTTGTACGAAGCTCTCAAGTTAATATTGAGTAACAAATTAAAATAAAAAGAAAATAATTAAAATTTCAATCTCTATTTTCGGAGTACGTAATATTTTTGTCTCTCAAAAAAGAAATGAAGATGAATGCTATAATTACTAATGTAAAAATAAATTCTAGTTTTTGATCCCAAAAAATTCAATTGTTTCATAAAGAAATTTAATCTTTCATCTAATATTTCGAATTAATTTCTCATAAAATAGAACGGAATAAACTATTATGTAATAGTATAATACTTTAAATTACAATTTTTTCGCGAACTCAATAAACGAACCAAATCATATTGGACACTAACATAATTTTGGCAAAGTCAACAAACAAATCAAATTATATTTAACTTTTAATATGTAACAAAATATATATATGAGCACAAGTTTTTCTTTTTTTTTTAATATTAAGTCCTCCCTTTAGGATTCATTTGATGTGATATAATACAGAAAAGACTATAAATCGCATTTCAAATAGCGTTTTATGCGTTAATCTATCGCAAGAATATTTTTGATATTTTACCATTAAAAAATGGGAGGGGGTGGGGTGGGGTGGGGGGGTGGGGGTTCTTAAGTACTAGGACATAGAAAGTTCCCCGGATTCGACTACTCTCAATTTCGTCCAAGTTCCTACTTAGATGTATGACACCTATGTTACTTAAATATTAAATGTCTAGATTAATTAGTTTTCTTAATTAATGAAGTATAATATTAACCATGATTACAAAAATTTATTTGAGATTTCAAACTTTACTAAGAAAATATTCATTTTCCAATTATTTAAGAAAAAACAAATGGATTTACCTCAATTAAATAGCATTAAGCTTTTGATATAAAAAGAGTTATTCTACATTTTAACAACTTGAGTTACCATTTTTTAAAGAAAAATTGTCACGATTCAGACCGTCGTGATTGACACTCATACTAATCCTTCGGTGGGAGACTCACAACGACAACCCAAATCAAGCAATTAAATCAAAATTAAGGTAATTAAGTTGTGGAAGCAAGTTAATTAACTAAACAAATTTGGAATTTAAATACCTAGAATCTGAAAGTCAATGTACCAAAACATCTAATTAAGATCCATAAATCTAAACAAGAAGGGTTACATCCCAAACTAATGAACTATTCAACTAACTAGAACAAATGTCTAAGTCCGGAAATGGTGGACATAGACGAAAAAAATCTCATGGCATCTGAACGAATTGACTCACCCTTGAATTCGAAGCACGATCACTGATCTTCTAAGCGAGATTTGTCAATAGTTGCATGAAGATGCCTTGTACTAAACAAAAATAAGAGTAAGTGCAGTATCAATATATAACAACAATGTACTGGTAGGATTACATGGCTATATATCCCACTAGTGCAACATAAACAAGTCAAACAACATTATAATCACAAGCATTTATATTAACATATACAACATTATCAATATGAAGAATCAACAACACATTTCACATTTATCATCATATCATTGGTCCTTTCATGAAACTCAAATCCAAACAGTTGACTTGCCGAAACGTGACAATTCGATCTAATATTATATCGAAACGTAACAATTCGATCCACCCTGGAGCATCAACCCTTAGCCGAAATACAATACTATCAACTAATTACTAACTTTTGTTAGAATAATATCGTAAATTATCGAGAGAAAAAAATTCATATCGACTTGCATTTCCAACTGAAAGGAAACATTGCTACTGAAATTAAATTGTACATCCAAAATAGTCCAAAAAACATAATTCCAAACACTTGAAAATCATCGAGATTTATGAAAAATGAATCGATCAATCTTTTTTATTTTTTTTATATAATTACATTTATCTCTCCCTATATATAAACTAAAGTATTAAATTGAGGAATTAGCAATGTCATGTTTGGGATAAGAATATTCAATTAAACATATATATCTTTGTTAATTAAGCTCCATTAAGATGAGGAAGTCAAATATTGGTAAGTAGAATAATTGTTCTTGACTACGAAAAATCAACAAAATGTCCCTACCAAAAGGGTCTATCACTTCACCGGCCAAAAACCTGTGTAAAATGACATGTAGAGCATATATTATAAGATAAAATATAAAGTACTAAATAAATGCGGGATTTAAATATGTAGAATTTGAAAGTTAAAATACCAAAATATCTAATTATCAAGATTCATAAATCTAAACAAGAAGGATACATCTCTAAACTAATGAACTATTCAACTAACTGGAACAAATGTCTAAGTCCGGAATTGGTGGACATAGACGAACGAGAATCTCATGGCATCCCGAAAAAATTGCCTCACCTTGATATCGAAGCGACAATCACTGCTCTTCTAAGCGAGGTCTTTTCAATAATTGCGTGAAGATGCCCTGTACTCAACAAAAATAAAAGCAAGTGCAGTATCAGTACACAAGCACAACGTGCGGGTAGAATCACACAACTATCTCACTAGTGCAATATAAACAAGTCAAACAACATTATAATCACAGGTATATATATCAACATATGCAACATTATCAACATGAAGAATCAACAACACATTTCACATTTATCATCACATCGTTGATCCTCTCTCTGAACCCAAACCCAAACAGTTAATTTGTTGGCAATTCGATTGAATATTCCGATCCACTGTGGAGCATCAACCCTTAGCCGAAATACAATACTATCAACTAATTACTAACTTTTGCCTGAATAATATCGTAAAATTATCGAGAGAAAAAAATATTCATATCTACTTTGCATCTCCAACTGAAAGGAAACATTGCTACTGAAATTACATTGTACATCCAAAATAGTCCAACAAAAACATAATCCAAAACACTTTGAAGACTCATCAACACTTATGAAATTGAATCGATCAATCTTTTTTATTTTTTATACAATTACATTTATCTCTCCCTATATATAAACTAAAGTATTACATTGAGAAAATTAGCAATGTCATGTTTAGGATAAAAATATTAAATTAAACATACATATCTTTGTTAATTAAGTTTCATTAAGATTAGGATGTCAAATATTGGTAAGTAGATTAATAATTGTTGTTGTTCTTGACTATGAAAAATCAACAAAATGTCCCTACCAAAAAGGTCTATCACTTCACCGGCCAAAAACTTAAATAAAATGACATGTAGAGCATATAATATAAGATAAAATATAAAGTATTAGAAGACATCACTTCCACTATCATCAAATAGATGGATAAGTGGATTTTTTTATCGTCGTTTTAAAAAATTAATTGACATTCATCTAAAAGAAATTATAATTTTTTATATATGTGTGTTGAGTCAAAGATAGAGTGTACACTCGTACTTGTTAAGTTGTTATGTTAAACAAGGCATCTTATACCTTGTTTGGAAACATACGTGGTCAGTGGCGGAGCCAAGATTTTCAATAAGGGGTTTAAAATTCGTGAAAATAGATATACGAAGTAGCTGAAGGGAATTCGACATCTATTATATATACATAAAATATTATTTTAATCATGTATAAATAGTATAATTTTCCGTTGAAGGGGGTTCGTCAAGGTAGTTCCGCCCCTGTATGTGGTTGAGTATTCCACAACTCGATGTCATGACTTAGCTAGCTACGTATAAAAATAAAGATAAATTTTTTCAATTTATGAATTCGACACAAATAATATTTCTTTTTTCATACTTGGTTTTCAATAAAATTATTTCTATATATTAACAAAATGAATCTTATTATTTATATTTCTTCATCCCTACCTTTATACAGATCAGACGAAAATAATCTTTTTATCTATTTTATATGGTTGATTCCTATTTTGATGAGAACAATAGCAACACATAAATAGAACACATATAGATTGAGATTGATTGTTGCAAACTTGCAATTTTGTTTGCTTTCTGGTCATGACAAAAATTAATAAATGAGTAATCAATCACAAGAAAGGGACATGGTGATTATCACGAGAGTCTTTTAGTTTTTGTAGATAAATTTTACTTTTCGAGATTTAGTTTAATATTTGAAAAGTTATACGAAAAATATTATACATAATACATATATTGGATCCTAAACTTGACTTCAAATTTTAACTTTGACCACCAACTTTGATAATGCACAAACAGACACTTTAACTATCCAACTTTTAAATAAATAAACGCATGAGTCCTACATGGCAAAATACACGTAGGACAAAAATGACATGTAGGGCATGTGTGTCTATTTGTTCAATTTTATACAAGTTTAAGTGTCTACTTGTTTGCACACTCAAAGTTGAAAGGTATAACTGTGATTTAAAGCCAAGTTAAAAGACATATGCCAAAATATTATCAGTAATAATACTTCTTGTATTAAATATATGATGTAATGTGATGATAACATATATACTATTAAAATATTAATAAAAGTCTATATAATTTAATGTTATAAATTAAGACATATGCTAAATAAAAATAAACGAAAGAATTACGTCAATAATTTCCATATTATATTATATTAGGTAAAAAACATATTGCTATGTGCCCATATGTCTAAGAAAGCAAAGGGCTTAGTAAAAAGATTGTTTCCCAATCAGCTAGCTTTGTAATTTTCTTATATTGCATAAAAAAATAATTTTTTGGTATATTAAGTTTTCATTACGTAAGAAATTTGAGGAGGATCGGATAATAAAGAAGTATCGTATGTAATTATATTCTGAAATGCTACAAAAGACTTTTTTTTATATATATATTTCAAATGTATAGCCGTCTGAATATATGACAATAATTTTACTAATTGCACCAGATTATTCTCATAACTCGCGAAAATAAAATTAGTAGCATCAAATTGTCAATTTATGTTCATTAGAATTAGCTAGAACATTTCATATTAGCAATTCGACCAAAAAAAAATACTTATATTAGTCTGCAAATGATGAGAACTAAGAAAAGAATCATTTCTTTATCCTACATAAACAACAATTCATTAAATTGTATTTTGGTCATCAGATGGATCAAGAGCAAAATCGAAACATAGTTTAAGGATAAAATTGATTTTTTTATTTTTATCTTAAAATAACGTTTAACAGTAAAAATATTTTTGAGTTATTTGACTAGTTGAAGGATATTTTTAAGCTAATTGACTAACGGTGAAAACATTTTAAAACAAAAAACATAACTAAAGGTAGGGTTAGCCTATTTTAAATAGTTTAGACGTATTTTAAACCATTTTTTCAATAAAAAAAATAAACTTATCGAAGTGGAGTATTCTGGACAATAGGTACCATTTGCAACCAATTATAAGCACCATAACCATGGAACATGGAAAATTGGCAATGACAATCAATTTGTGAATTAGTTGGTCGTTAAGTATTGTCTCGTTATCAAACAAGATATATTTCTTCTTGTATACTACTAATAGTAAAACCTTTATTATAGTTTATTATCCCTTAATTCTACTAGAACATGCTATGCTTCAGCCATTGGTATTTTGTTGTGGTTCACTATTCATTTTCTTTGTATATATTCAATGTTTTTCAGTTATTTGTGATATATTATTACTTCGTTTTCTCTTTTTAAATTTGTTTTGATATGTGTTATTTAACTCGATGATCATTTCAACATAAAATTTCTATCTCTACGAGATGATGATAAGATAACAACATAAAATTAAACAAAAAGGAAAGAAATAAAAATAGGAAAATTATATGAAATAGTAAATTATTAATTCAAATTAAATGTTATATCCATAATTTCTTTTATTTGTAATTCGTAACAAACATTTCATTTTTGATGCCATCTCATTTATACAAATGCAGGACCTATTTGTATACTGAAATATACAAATAGACCAAAATATACAAATGCAGGACCTATTTGTATATCCAAATACATATTATATACCAAAATATGCAAGTCTCATTTGTATACCGAAATATACAAATGAAGGACCCATTTCTATACCGAAATATATAATACATGACCCATTTGTATACCAAAATATACAAATGTAGGACCCATTTATATATCCAAATATACAAATAGATCCAAATACATAATAAAGTTTGTTATGGAGCATAACTATATAAACTATAGCTATAACATATAAATATGACTTTTATATTTGTTAAACCTAAAATTACTCATAAAAATATGCGTAATTACCAACTGTTTTCAATCTTTCTTGATAATTAAAGAGAAATTATTTTTCCTTGCTTGTACCCATTATCAAGTAAAATTAGTTAACTAGGCAAATATATCAATACTATTTGATCACTCCAAATTACAAAAAGACTTTTTAAATCGATTCTAAATATTTTTTAAAAACCTATCTAATTAGATAAATATTCATATCATATCTACTAAAGTTCAATATACAACCATTCATATCATATATTATCATAGAGTCACTTGCTCTTTCAAATAATCTCTCTCTCTCTCCTTCCACACTTTCATTCTCTCCCCTCTTTCCGCTACGTAATTAAATCTAATTAGTCATTGAAAGATCATTAGTTTAGACATAATCCTTATTTATGTGCATATACATATTTTTAACTATGTATTTATGCACATATACATTAGATACACCACAAATTTAATGTCAAATAGGTATTTTTTACACATAAATACATACATACATCATAGATAAATTGAATACGTTAATATCCTCTCAAAATCAATATGTAACTATGTAAAGATACATCGAGTACTATGCATAAATATACTGATACTGGATAAATGAAATTAATATGTGATACATTAGATGAAATTGATATACACAGTCTATATTTGATAGCGAATACAAATGCATAAGATTGCAAACATGAAAGTCAAGGGAATGAGAAAGAGGAAAGATGTGATATACATTCACTAGATACAATAGATATAGAGACACACACACTATATCTAAAGGTAAATAAAGACAACTCAAATAAGTTACATAATTATTAAAATTAAACTAGAAAAAAATATATAAATATATCTCGAACTATCATAAATGATATCGAGATACCTTTTGTCATACTCTTAGAATATTGATATTTCTGTCGTAAAAAAACTAGCACATATATTCTCTTTATGTTAGCAAACATATACGTGTTATGATCATGAACTCGATATTTATAATTTATCAAATCGACAGATAAAATTGCATCACGTATCTTTATTTAGTCTTCCGCGCTAGAGTGAAGAGCATATATATACTCTAATTTTTTGCCCTTAGATAAAATTGTACGACGTGTCCCTAGTTTTTCCGAAGGGCATATATTCCACATCCTCCCAAAGTGGATACGTGGGGCCTCTACCGTTTCAACATTTGCTTACGTGCACATCACGTGATTAATTTTCCTCCCTGAATTTACAAATCATCTTCGAAACTAGCTTCAGTTCCATCCGCCGTCGCCGACCGCCGACCGCCGTGAAGGTTTCAACTTCGGACCAACCGCTGACCGCTGGTACGTAACCTTTTCCGTCGCTGTAAGACGGAACTCCGTTACCTGTTCTGCCGGAGTGGACTCGAAACAGTTTATGAGTCTATATCCTCTCCAATTTTTCACAGTCAGTTCACATTACCGAAACCTTAGAACTTCCAGCATTTCACCACCGTCGTTAACGATGAAGGACCGGCCGCTGTCATCATGCGGTGCTGTTTACGTCCCTCCACATCAACGCCTCCGTTCAGTAATCACTGTTCCCTCTGCTGTTTCTCCACAACCTGGCAGCTTACGTCCTACAGCAATTGATCAAAAACGTAATCCTAACATTCTCAAGTCCTACCCTTGCCTTCCGCCGCAGCAGCAAACAGTGCGACTACAACATAAGAGAAGTTCACAATTTGATGAGGTTTCTGAGGAAGGGGGTGATATTGAGCTTACGCCATATCAGGTAGGTGAGACACGTCTCTCTGTAGTATTTTGAAGTTTAATCAATGACAGGATCCTTAGTTCTCCTTTAGGCATGCATTACATAGGTACCCAACTTAAATGTTTAAATGAATAAAGGATTTCAATTAGATGGCCTGAATAGAGCAGAATGTATAGATAGGATTCATGTTATTGGCCTCAACTAGTTTGGAACCAAGGTGGCTTGAGCAATTGCGTGCGCGAATTAGTTGGGAAGAATCTTGGGGTCTAAATGCTGTTTATACAATTAATTTTAAGGATTGTTTATAAGTTTTCTTCCTTAATTGGGCTATGTTTGATTTTTGTATAATGATCCAATTTGGCTTAGGAAATGACTGAATGGGGAAATCTCAATGTTGGCCTAGTTTTTACTGAAAAAAGGTGATTGCCTAATTTCATTTAGAACTCAATTATTGCCTAATTTTGATTAAAACTTGATTTCTGAGCAAGTTAACTCAAAATAGTGTTTTGAAGCTTCAATGGTATGTTAAAGTGGATTCGAAACTTACATTTGGGTCATGATTGTATTATGTAAGGTTACTTGAGTAGTTACATAATCTAAGAACAGGAGAAATATTGTCATTTGTTTTGGTTTATGGGTGATATACTGACACTTAAGTCTACAATTCTGTGGACATCTCATCTTTGTGTTGTCTTGAATCTTTGACTTCGTTCTTTGTTTTTAATACGACTCATGTATTTTGATAAGTTAGATAACCAAATCCACATGTCCGAATATTGAGTTTTAGATCAATGATGAGACCCTATGCGAGTAAGGATCATATGTGTTTAAGGTCTGAATTGCATTGGAAAGCATCACATGCATATTAACTTGAGTTAGGCATGGTTGTTTTCTTTTCCCTTGGACCTTTGATGTTCAGGCATGTAGCAAGATATGCATAACTAGAAAGTCTGATTAAGAATTCCAAACTACTGTAATTAATATAATGTATAATAGAGTTGCCATTGCCAGCACCTACAACTCTGTTTCATTAAATAATTGGTGTACAATGCGGTGGTTATCAGTTGACTTGAATTTAATAGTAAGTATTATCAACAAAATAGACAAATTAAATTCAGTCCATCCCCTTTCCTCACTCTCTTCTGTGCTTTTCTTTTTGGCTCAATGACCTTTCTGCACTAGTATGGGTCTTCATCTATTTTCTTCTTGGACCTTGTAACTCTTCTCATTTCTTTTTCAAGTTCTCTATAAAAAATAGATTATATAGTAACTCTTCCATATACAGGAAAAATATAATCCCATTCTTCATGTGTAATTAGATACTATCTTTATTCTATCCTATCTAGTGTTATTGAACATGGATTAAGTGCTTATTTTTGTTAGACTTTGTGATATGCTCTAAAGTTACTTGTCCTGAAACCTGCCTAATTGTCAAGTAATATGCTGATCAGAGGTTGCACTAGTGTTTTTTCTAGAGTTATTAGATTGTTTTAGTGGTGGAGTTATATTCTTATCCAGATATGTGTCGTTCATAGCAATTAACTGAAAATTTCAAAAATATTACACTAGGGTGTGACCTAGTGGTCAAGGAAGTGTATTGAGAACCATGAGAAGGTTCAAATCCCAGTAAAGGCAAAACACTAGGTGATTTCTTTTGGTTTGTCCTAGCCTTGTTGGATAAAGTTACCAAGTACCTGTGCCAGTGTGCTAGTGGGAGGTAGTAGATACTCGTAGAATTAGTCGAGGTGCAAACAACCTAGTCCCGACACCATGGCTATTAAAAAAGTAATTGAAAAAAATGCTACAACTTGTATTAACATAAATATGGCATTAGTTTGCACCTCTCCGGTAAGTTGCATCTGAACAAGAGTGTTCTTGTGGCCCTAATATTGTATGCTTTCTGGATATATGGTGAATGAATCAACATACACTTGGATGATAGGCACACATGGTGGAGACTTGAACTTGACCATTAATTTGAAGGAATCAACCTTAACCCATAGGTCACTGACATCTTTTGTATGGAGCATTCCTGACATGGATGGGTTTTTTACTAAGTTGCATGAGATCTTCACTTTTCGATGCCGCACCCGTGTTGGATTCTCCAAAAATACACTACTTTTGGCGAATCTGACAAACACCCCTTGACATTTTTGAAGAGTCCGAGCATCATAGGTTTTTAGTCTTTCTACATTGATCTGATGATGAGGTTTTATACGTGTCAGTGAATGTTTGCTTTGTCGTGGAAAATCACTGCTCACGTCCAGCTACTTTCAATTGCATATACAATCTTATCCATGTTATGGCTTGCATGCATTTACAGCTAATTCTTCCCGTCTGCATGTATCACAAATATAAGCCACCTGACTGTCCTATAACATTAAATGGATTCCAGGGTGCTGTCGCATCTGATAATGCTGAAATATGGAAATGGAAGCTCACTGCTCTGCTACAAAACAATGATATACAAGAGGTGCTTTCTAGGGAGAAAAAAGATAGGCGTGATTATGAGCAAATAGCAGCTTTAGCAAGCAAAATGGGTTTATATAGGTATCTTTGATTAGGAAGTGTCTTGTTTCTGCACTTGTTTGGTACAGAACTTTAATATGCTACCATCCTTGCAGCAACCTATATTCAAAAGTAATTGTTGTCAGCAAGCTTCCATTACCTAACTACAGGTTTGATTTGGATGATAAGCGTCCTCAGAGAGAGGTATGTTCTTGATCTGTTAGATTCTTATTCAGTTATTTAAATTTTGACTCAACGCCAATATTTCCACTTCTATTTTCTTTATTTAATTGTCTTAGTCTGGATTTACATTCCTGTTGCTTCCTACTTGATCAGGCTTTTCTTGTTTTAGTTCATGCCTGGTTCCTGTATTCCCTCTTCTACCTCTATTTCCTGTCCTTTATCTCATTAATGATGATAAAGACTGCGACCTTTAAACAATTTTCAGGTGATCCTGCCTCCGGGTTTACCTAGACGAGTTGATGTTTTTCTTGGAGAATACTTGTCTCGTAAGCCAAGAAGCACAGATGTACTTTCACGATCAAGCAGTAATGGCAGTATAGCTACTGATGAGGGTCTATTTGAGCAGTCAGAGGCACTCCCTCAAAGTAAGGCTTCCATGAAGAAAATCCATTGGGAAAGGAGTATGCAAATGCAGACAGAGCAGCAAACTTGGCAGGTTTAATCACCTCAAATTTTAAAGCACACTGACATCTGTAAAAATTAAGAATTATCTCCCTCTTCCAACCTTGTCTTCACCTCAAGTAAGATGCTTAGTTTTCTTGGTTTACTTTCTATAGGTCAGACATGATAATCAAAATTTTTTGCTGCCTGAAACCTCATCACGGAGTGAGAATTAAATGCTGTAATGATACATGCTTCTTAATTTGTCTGGAGTCTGGATTAAGCAATGAAAATAGGTGTTGAGATTAGAGGAAACGAGAATAAAATTACACTAGCTGATCTGTCAAAAAGTTTATAGATACACCATGTAGAATATTTTTCTTATTAACATAGTAAGACACTGGGAGCAGTAGTTGCGGGGCCAGGTGATACGCACAATCTATTGCAGGGTAAAAAGTTTTATCTTCTAATGCTTCCTTAAGCAGGTGCAATTGAATCTACTGTTGCTGGGGCAGCCCTTAAAATATCGACGACATAATAGCTAGTAGTTGTTTTTTTTCCCGCACATCTTTGTTGGAAAATAATACAGTAATTATCTTTTCTCTAACTTCTCGAGAAAGGAAATATATGTTGTTCACTTGCTGTTTTCCTCTAACCTGCATATGGTGAGAGATAGGAGATCTGTGAACTTAATTGTGGTTTCCGAAACAACTGTAATAAAGTTATCTGTGGTATGCATGTATAAGATAAGGACGCAACATACGCAAGTGAAAAGTTACAACTTTTGTGCATATGGAAACAATTTTTGTGTTTATTCCCAAAGGATTATGCATAACATTCCCAGTTAGTTGAGAAAATAGTAACAGTTATAGGATATACATCATGACCTTGATTTTGCCTTCATCCTTTTTCTCCAAAATGCCCTTACTTTTCCTATGTAGGTATCCTCTCATTCTTTCTCCACTGCTTCTCTTTTCTTTTCTTGACCATTGCGGGTGTCACACTACGTAATTTTAGACTACTTCAGTTTCTTTTGTTTTACTAGAAATATTTGGCATTTAGATAAGAAGAATTTTAGTCATCTTTGATTTTTGGTGAATTTGATGTCTAGATAGGAATAATATCTATCATAATTGACTTCTGAAGAATCTGATTCACGGACCTATTCAAAATCATTGAGGGCTCTGGAGTTAGTTGATAGACGTGATAAACTTCTGGGTTAGGTTCTCAAATTAGGAGGTGTTAAGACACGAAGATTTGTTCCTCTCCTTCTAGGCGAGCTACTTCGTTCCTCAGCAAAGTGTCCACTTCTTTATCGACAGATTTCATTCGATTTGTTGAAGCTTGGTTCGTGGAAATATGACATAAATGTTTGTGCTAGCTGGAGTTTGCACATCGTGAAATGCTTTTGTTCATATAAAAGCTTAGTATTTATAGAGAAACTTAGAACAAATCCAAGAGACGTCCTTGTTCATGACATCAAGCAAAAAGCCCCCTATGTCTTCTACTGAATTGCATAAATAAAGGTGCAATTTCTCTAGTATTAAGTGATTTTTTAGGCAAACCTATTTTACCTGTATTCATAGGAAAAGAATATCTTCAAATCTAATATGTCAGTATGTCTGATTACTTTAGCAACCACTACCTGAAAATTTTTCAGAAACGAATTTCTGAAATCAGTGTATAAACCCAGTATCAACTGTTTGTAGGGAGAACGGTATGTGTTAGAGTGAGTAAACAGTCTGCTGTGACTTTGTTCCTTTCACATAGATCTTTCCTGCACTCTATCTCTATGCTGTTTCTACTTTCTCCACAGTTTGTAGCTTTCTATAGTTCTTTTTTTTTGTTTTTAAGTTTGTTCTGTTTGTTTAATATAATGTTGTAAAAGTTTATCAGTATATATTATTTTGGTTCCCTGTGGAAGATTGATTCATGGAATATCATTATTGTTTGTTATAGGAATCACCTGAGGGTAGGAAGATGCTGGAATTTCGTTGTAGTCTACCTGCGTATAAGGAAAAAGACGCAATATTAAGTGCCATTTCACAGAACCAGGTATGTCAGATCTGGAGAAATCTGTCCTCGCCACTTGGCCCATCATTGCTGTATTAGAGCAGTGCCATGTGCATTTTATGTCACTGGTAAAGGAGAAATAGAAGAAAGGGAGAGCTTCTTTTGATTTGTTGTTTTTATGATACATTTGGGTAAGATCATAAAATATGTGGTTGTGAAACTATCATCAAACACTACAAGAAAAATAAAGCCTTTCTTATATTTTGAAGAATTAACATTCATTTTGGGTTGTTGGTGGGCAAGCAAGACATTCCATGATTAGAATCCATTGATAAGGAACTGGATAAATCCGCCCAGTCATCGTTGATTGCTTATCCAGTTTCTTATCAGACACCAAATGAACCTTTACAAATCTTTCCATGTGAGATATCTAGCAAAGCATTCACATATGGTGGAAGAACCAAAATTCTTTTTGTTGGTGAAGCATAAAGCAGATGAGGGGCGAAATAAAAGGAGTCTGTTTTGAAATATGTCACAGCATTGTAAATCTCTTCTTCTTGCTTGGGATTTAGGGGTGTGTCTTAAGCGAAGAAGTGCAAATGAAAAGATTTTAAGCATACAGATTGAATATGATAGCAAACTGCAGTTCTTGGAGACTCCTTTTTTTTTGTTTTTTTGAAACTGCTGTTCTTGAGCCCTTTGACGTTCTATTAAATTCATCTAGTATTCTGGTACGCCATTTTCTAACCATTACCGGGTTTTAGTTTTGTCTGCAAAATGACGTCTCTGTGATTTGAAGAGTGTTGATGCCCACTCTTAGCTTTGTGGTTTTTTGTTTTTCTAATTTTATTTAGGGAACTAGTATAGTTCAAAATGGAACGTGTAAAAGAAAACATGCAGTAGCTAAATGCCTTGGGAAAGGCTTGATCTTTTTAAAACTTCTCATGATGATTCTGATATTAGGATAAGCTTTGCCGTGTGAACAGGTGGTTATTGTCTCTGGTGAAACTGGCTGTGGGAAGACCACACAGATTCCGCAATTTATTTTAGAGTCTGAAATTGAGTATATTCGTGGAGACATGTGTAGTATCATATGTACACAGCCAAGAAGAATATCTGTTATGGCAGTATCTGAAAGAGTTGCTGCGGAGAGAGGGGAGTTGTTGGGTGAAACAGTGAGTTTCTGTACTAGAAAATAAAATGGCATACATTCCATCACGCATGACTTAATTTTGGAATAAGTATTCTGTATTCTTTGATGTCTTTGCAGGTTGGATATAAAGTTAGACTAGAAGGTGTTAAAGGAAGGGACACTCACCTCCTCTTCTGTACAACTGGTATCTTGTTAAGAAGGCTACTGGTTGATAGAAATCTGAAGGGAATCACACATGTAATTGTGGACGAGATTCATGAACGTGGAATGAACGAAGGTATATCGTTGTCTTTAAAGAGATGTCGATTTCATGGAATCTACTTTCTAACAATTGAGTATGTATTATACCAGACTTCCTGTTAATAGTTCTGAAGGATTTACTCCCACGCCGGCCAGAATTAAGGTTGATCTTGATGAGTGCCACCTTAGACGCAGAGCTTTTCTCTTCATACTTTGATGGGGCTCCACTAGTCCACATTCCTGTGAGTATGTTGGTTGACTAATTGTGTTTTCAATTGATGTTTGACATTAATTTATGGCAATGGTCCTATTCCTATTACTCTTCCTCTTGTTCTGTACTTCCTGAATCCCAATTTATTTGATAAGACATAATTTGACTGCACAGAAAATTTCTCATGTATGTTCTTTTTGTAGTAGAAGAAGAAAACGTTAAAGCAGTTGTAATATAAAAAATTAAATTTGAATAATGTTTCTGATGTTGTCAGAGAAATAGTACACTGAGGTGTTTCTCTTTGTAGAAATCTTTTTCTCTGATATTTGCTAGTTCATTTTATATATTTTGTTTGTTGGTTTCTCCTTTTTATCAATTAAACGTGTATGATATGTTAATTATTAGAACTTCTCTATATGGAAATTTTAATCTGTATTTAAACACTACTTGTTTGAAACCTAAAATATAAACAAGAGGACTATAAGCTAATTAGTCATTTGATATCTTCTGCCCGTTTTTGCTATTTTGTTTACATGTTATATCAATTCAAACTGATTTGATTTTATATAAAGCTACAAGGATGAACCCAGTTTAGATATTACATTTGAATAACACACTCTCTTTAAGTGGTATTATACGGACGTATGGTCATTATGCTTCAATCAGGTTATTCTATTCCACCTATTAGAAGAAAAAAAAGAACTTAAATAGAAATACTTAATAGCATGGTGATACATTTATACAAACTTCTATCCCGATAATTAAGTGAAGTCTAATCTACAAATTATTTGATTATTGGCTGAGATGTTTGGCTCTGGCCTTTGATTGACACTAGATTTCAGAATGAAAGAGAACGTCTAAAGTCCGACTATTTTAAGACAGAATTTTATATTTGAATTTGTCATGTTATAGTTACTTATTTATACACCGATATTCTTTAGTTAATTCCATGAGACAATCTATTTTAGCAAAAAGAAAATAAGAGTGTCGACAAAAAAAATGCATCAGACATGAGAAAACTCTTTCAAAAGCTACTCAAACTTCATTAAGCTGGAGCAAACCATTTACTCAACCATATCTGATGACATAGCTTCGATATGGTTCAATTTTTTGTTTTTCAAATTTCAACAGAAGTATTAAAAACACAGCTAAATTTTGTTCCTCCCAACATGTATGTTTTCATATCTCATTGTATCACTGGATAGTCAATAACCCCTATATGTATTTTGTTTTCATATATTACAGATGCATACCACCAAGGTTCCATGAACCCATTTAGTTGATAACAGAAGTTCCAACATAGAGTCGTTTAGAGAAAATATAAAGCATGTATGAGTATAAAATAGAAGCAAATTATATCAATATACACATTAAAAAAAAATTAGGGATAATTTCAGAGAACTTCCCCTGGTTTAACCTTATAACACTCACTTCCCTTGGGGTTTTGAATATTACATTTACCTCCCCTGTTTTAAATTTTTTTTACCAAACTCATTTAATTGATAATCTTTCAATTACATTCCAAAAATACCCTTTTGTGAGATTTATTTTTTCATACTCCTACTAGATTGATGACCCAAACAATATTTCGTTCAAAAAAGAAAGACCCTTGGCTGAAGAATTACAGTTCAAAAAAAAAAAGGAACAGTGGAAGTACAAGAAAAGACACATAGTAACAGAACAGAAGAACAACAATATAGTTTGAACTTTATCCAAAAGAAATAATCTAGAATGCAGTTGAGATTGGGATTCGATCAGCATCTTATTTAGCGGAACTTATTAAATGTAGAGAAAATCACAGACGTTCCAAGTGGCTAAAAGGAATAGGAGTGGAATTTTCCTATTCAGGATGTGGATTTTCCTAATGGAGTATGTGGAATGCGTGATATAGTTCATTTCTTCTCTTATTGGGTAGAGCACCGGTGTTTAACATGTTACCTGTGTGAATCCACATTTATCCCTTTTTTTCGTGGATACAATTTAATCCATACTTACATTGCTTCCATATTATTTTTGAAAAGTTTTTGCATGGTCTTTATTAGGGATTTACATATCCAGTTCACACTCATTTCCTGGAAAATATTCTGGAGATGTCGGGGTACAGGTTGACGCCGGACAATCAGATTGATGATTATGGGCAGGAGAGAACGTGGAAAATGAACAAACAAGCTCCAAGAAAAAGGAAGAGCCAGATTGCTTCTGCTGTTGAGGTTTCTACTTTTAAAAGCAACTTCCACAATTTTCATTTGGTACAACTCCTCTGCTAATATTTCATTTGTCGTCAGGACACCCTCAGATCTGCTGATTTCCAAGAATTTAGCCCTGAGACACAAGAGTCCTTGTCTTGTTGGAATCCTGATTGTATAGGCTTCAATTTTATAGAATATATTCTATGCCATATTTGTGAAAATGAAAGGCCCGGTGCTGTTTTAGTTTTTATGACTGGTTGGGATGACATAAGTTCTCTGAAGGATAAGCTACAGTCTCATCCTATCTTGGGGAATACAAGCCGTGTTTTATTGCTGGCATGCCATGGTTCTATGGCTAGTTCAGAGCAGGTGAAGAAATTTGGATTCATGCTTTTACCTTGCATTTGCCTTACATGTAAATATATTTTTGTTACGAGCTATACTCAAGGATAATCTGTTACTAATCATAAATTTCAGTATAAGCATTACTAGTATATTTTCTGTTCTCCTTGTATGTTTGGTCATCGGAATATGTGTTCTGCCTATTATCTGGTGACTTGCACTTTCTGTTTTTCTTACCATTTGACTTGTTAGATTGAGCAGGTTTTATATTTTACCAATTTCTACTTGGTAGAAATAAAAAAGGAATTCACGATCTTAGTTGTCCAGTCTATTATCTAAGCTCTTGTGTTTCTTATTCATTTAGTCAATTTGCTTATATGTAGAGGTTAATATTTGACAAGCCTGAAGATGGAGTGAGGAAGATTGTGTTGGCTACAAATATTGCTGAGACCAGTATCACGATTGATGATGTAGTGTTTGTTATTGACTGTGGCAAGGCAAAAGAGACGTCATATGATGCACTTAATAATACTCCTCGTTTGCTTCCTTCTTGGATTTCAAAGGTTTCAGCTCGACAAGTAAGACACTTTGCTGGTCCTCTCTGAATCTGATTGGAAGATACATTTACATGTCTTTATAATAAATTGTGTAATGTGATGGTTAGAACTTTTGTGATGATTGTCTTTTCCCTGGTTCAGTGCAACAGTGTGGGAGGGGAAAGGGAAGGGGAAGGGTGCACATGGGATTGAGAAAGAAGACTTAATAGCCGTGAATAGAGAAATTGACTTGCTGAGAAAGAATGATACCGTGTAACCCTTCAAATTCATTCAATCATCTGTTGACTTGTGATTGTGACAATGCATCACCTGATGCGTTGTATAGATACTAACTATAGAAGATATCACATTTCTGAATCCTCACACTTGAACCTTTTCGTTGATGAATAGGCTGTGCTTCGAAGCACATCCCAATTTGGAGTTCAGACTTGACCAGTACTTCCAGAACCTTAGGTTTCATTTCTGGAAGTTCTTCGATTCAAGGGTCTGATAATTTTTTACTTGTGCCACAATCACTGTATGGAGATCTCCTTGCTGGACCCCTCTACCCAAGGCGTTAATATTTTTCAGTTTTATTTGAACTCCTGCTTGTCTAATAAGTAAATCTTCATAGTTTATATTTGGTAATAGCCCTTTTAAGAATGAGTTATGTGATGCTTATAAAAGACGCATGTTTCTTCATCTTAAGGTAGAGAAAAGTATTGCACTCAGAGGTGGGGCCTAGTGGTAAATGAAGTGAGAGGAGAACGAGAACCATAGGATCTCAGGTCCATATCCAGTAGAGGAAAATAACACTAGGTACCTGTGCTGGGGAGCGATAGCAGGTAACCGGTGGAATAGTCGAAGTTCGCCCAAGCTGGCCCGACACCACCAGCATAAATAAGGGTGGAGAAAATGTTTTCGAGTAATGGTTCTCGTGAAGCTTTTTCTCCCTTGGTGTATTATGCACCTTAATTCATGGAGTTCTTGATTGGATTTTTAGGTTATACTTCTTCTTTTGCTTGTCTAATTTACTATTTACATTTACTCACAAGCTGCCAAATTGGAGCAGCCTTCTTTGTAATTCTTTTCCTGTTTTATGGTCCAAATTATTATCCATATGTCAGTTAATATCTGTAACGGACTACAAAATTGCATGAAGTTGAGTGACTATTTTTTTCTTATCTGTTGAATGTGAATATTCAAGGAAGACCTCTGCACTTGTTCTATGCATTTTCCTTGGTAATCATTTCGGTACTGAATCCTGCCAAATACAGCTCCTGCAAATAAGGTAGAAGCTGAAGAATGTTTTGATTTATAGGCTAACAAAGCCCCCAAGTTACGCGCTCCAGCTGTTCTATAATTTATGTCTCTTTCGAATTGGATGATGTAGTTGAAAAAAAGGTTATCAGTAGGAAGGCTGAAAAATTTGGGTTTGGTAAGTATTCAGATGGGTAAGCACCATTGAGTTGCTTTTTAATTTTAAAAAGAAACAAGAAGTGATTTCATTTCATTTGTTGGGTGATCGCTTGCTCTCATGTTCGAGTGCTTGCTCATCATTATGCTCGTGCATGCCAATTGCAAGTCTGGCTAAATACTATTTTTGGACAAGAACTCTGGATATAAAATATTTAGTAGAAGTTACTCGCCAAGAAAGTGTTGTCATTTTTTCTGGACATCCAGTAAGGTCAAGTAGACTTTTAATGTTTTTGATAAAGAAGGCTAAGTAGATATTATCTTATCAAAAAAAAAAAGGGCTATAAGTGGTTGGTTATCATAATGTGGTACAGAGGGTGTCATTGGTACATTTGGCCAAGTAACTAGCTCTACAAAGAGTTTGTCAGAGACTGAACTCATCAGATTTTTTTTGCCAAAGATCAAAAAACAACATTATGTACAATAATATAGTTATACCTTGTCATTGCAAGTAATTGTAGCCTTCGTTAAATTTCTTTGCTAAACAGGTAAGTATTGTTGATGTCTGAAGCTAGCTCTACAAAGGACTCTATAAACTGCCTTCATTGATCTTCATATGTGAAACAAGTTGTTATTACTAATCCGGTTAATGTCAAGACCCAAGAGTTCCTGGTCTAAGCAAAGATAAGTCCTTGGACCTGTGGTTGCAAAAGATTTTGGGTTTGACTTTGAACGCAAAAGAGAAAGGAAATTGCTTAGAAAATTAGGTTCTTATAACTTGTGAAAACATACTCATCACAACTGACACATAGATAACAAGGCTCAAAGCTCCGGCTTTGGTAATAATGGCTGACTGGTATGATGATGAGATGTAAAATATGAGTAAGGGGAATTATTTCACTTCGTTTTCCCTCCAGTTTTTGTTGCACATGACAAGTTTTCACCTTGTTGGTACTTTTTGTTTTTTTAGTAGGAAGTTCTCCCTTTTCATGCTAATATTTTTTTGGTTACTACCGACAATTTTTAACTGTATGATGTTTGTTTACTCGTGAAACTGATAGAGAAGGGGACGAGCTGGACGTGTTCAGCCAGGAGAATGCTATCATCTTTATCCCAGATGTGTATATGATGCTTTTGCAGATTATCAATTACCAGAAATTCTGAGGACTCCTTTGCAATCCCTTTGTTTGCAAATTAAAAGTTTAAAACTCGGTAGCATTTCTGAGTTCCTCAAAAGGGCTTTGCAATCTCCCGAATTATTAGCGGTAATGCTCTGTCAGATTTATTGTTCTAACTTGTGTGGTAATGGATATGTTAGCAATTTTCTTATTCGGTAGTACAAGTTCCCCCTTTGCTTGTTGCTTCAATGAAGTAATTTTTTCTTGTGCTGATAGGTTCAGAATGCTGTTGAGTATCTGAAAATCATTGGGGCTTTAGATGAGAATGAAAATTTGACTGTTCTAGGTACGAACCTGAATTTTAACTGTATTCAAGTCTAACCATTTAGTCTGATTTTTCTCTGCCTTTGTTGTGTTTGAGTTACAGGACGTTACTTAACAATGCTTCCAATGGAGCCTAAACTCGGGAAAATGCTTATACTTGGAGCAATTTTGAATTGTTTGGACCCGATATTAACTATTGTTGCTGGTCTTAGTGTCCGAGATCCCTTCTTGACACCACTTGACAAGAAAGATGTAAGTTGAGCCTTCCGTGTTGCTGTTGTTATTATTTGCTTCATCTCCATTAGTTGGATCAAGCATAACATTCTTTGAGCGAACAGTTATGGTTTTGAGACATGTTGGCTTTTGTTTTCAGCTTGCAGATGCTGCCAAGGCTCACTTTTCACGCGATTTTAGTGACCATCTTGCTCTTGTCCGAGCATATGAGGGTTGGAGGGATGCTGAAAGAGACCTAGCTGGGTATGAGTATTGCTGGAAGAATTTTCTGTCTGCACAGTCTATGAAAGCTATTGATTCTCTTCGCAAGGAGTTCTACTCTTTGTTGAACGACACTGGTCTTGTTGACAGCAACGTTACCATGTATAATTCTTGGAGTTATGATGAGCATCTCCTTCGAGCGATTATCTGTTATGGGTTGTATCCTTGAATCTGTTCTGTACTGGTAAAACCTGCTGTCTTTCTTTATTTTCTTCAATATTTATCTTAGAGATCATATTTGTGTTCATCATATATCCCATTTAATATGTACCTTTTATTCATTTGAAACAACCTGGACACGAGCTTTATCCATAATTATAAATGTATAATTCCATAGTACTAAAGCGGCCTTATGGATGTTTTTAAGCTTAAGTGAAACCGTAAAAAATAAAATCTTTAGTGAGCGTTTAAGTATCCTTGTTTCCAATGATACTAATATTATCGCTTTTGCAGCATAATGAAAAGTCATTTTCATTGAAAACAATGGAAGATGGTCAGGTGTTATTACACTCGGTGAGTATGCTACCTGAGTAGTATTTTGTTTTTTCTTTGATAGAAGTCCCATTGATCTTACTCTCTTTCTGGTGTTATGCAAAGAACTCCGTTAATGCCCGGGACTCCAGGATACCATATCCTTGGCTGGTGTTCAATGAAAAGATCAAAGTAAACTGTGTCTTTCTACGGGATTCAACAGCTATCTCCGACTCAGTGCTGCTTCTATTTGGAGGAACCATCTCAAAAGGGGAAGTGGTGAGCTCCCCATCTTGCCTTCTGCTGATCCTAGATCCCGTAGGAGAAATTTGTTTACAGTTTAATGCCAAGTGTAATTAACCTGCTTACATATTCTCTCAGTTGATTGAAATCATTTACGTCATTTTACAGGACGGTCACTTGAAAATGTTGGGTGGATACTTAGAGTTCTTTATGAACCCTACTATAGCAGAAATGTACAGAAGTCTAAGAAGAGAGCTTGATGAGTTAATTCACACTAAAGTAAGTGATTGTTTGCTACCTCACTTTATTATCAATTCTGCTAAAGGATTGGTTCACAACAGATGGTATGCTATTCTGTTTTGTGAAGCAAAGATTTTGTTAACAATTTTTTGAAATAATATTTCACTAAAGTTGACAATCTACATGGTACAGCTTCTGAATCCCAGGATGGATGTACATAGTTATCATGAACTTCTGTCAGCAATACGATTGCTTATCTCAGAGGATCAATGCGGTGGCAGATTCGTTTTTAGTCATCAGATTTTACTTCCTTCTAAGCCATGTGCTGGAGCACCAACACCAGCTCCAACGTCAAGGATAGAAAGTGGTCCAGGAGGTGACAACGCTAAGTCTCAGCTACAGACATTGCTGAATCGAGCAGGATATGCAACACCAACCTACAAGTCTTTGCAACTCAATAACAATCAGTTTCGAGCAACTGTGGAGTTCAACGGAATGCAGATAATGGGAAGACCTTGCAACAACAAGAAGCAAGCTGAAAAAGATGCAGCAGCTGAGGCTCTGGAGTGGTTGTTGGAAGGGCACCGTGCAGGTCCTGATTACATTGAGCAGATGTCTCAGTTTCTGAAAAAGAGCAAAAAGGCATAGAGTGGACATCACAAAATTGGAATCCGTGATGTTTGGGACCGCGTCATGTCCTTAGTTTTGTTATGGATGGGTTCATATGAGCATCATCTGTGTTGGCAGTTTTACAATATTTGTGAATATGATATCCTGAAACCCATGAACGGCTGATTCTGGAGTCTCACAAACGCAGTGTGCTCAGTAAAGCTAAATCCGAGTGGGGGTGGGGTGGGGTGCGGGGGATAAGGTTTGGATGGGCTTGGCTTCTTTTGACTTGTCCCGGTTTTTGCATATGCAGCTGTTAATTCTGCTCGTCAAGCCAATGCACCTGAAATTACAATATCTTCGCGATGAGGAAATGCTTCATATTTTGCGAAGCAGATCAAATGCTCTGGTATTGTTGCACTTAATGGTTAAGTTCATCTTTATCCTTTGTATATTATTAATAATAGTGGTTTAGAAAATCACTCTATCTTGCTATTAATGACTGTTCTTAGGATTTTCTTTTTCTATGCTTCTACTTGGAGGGTTCGTTGCCCGTGTGGTTACATCTCGGGGCTATTTGATTGCTCAATGATAAATACAGGCAGAGTCAAGTCAAGAGCCTTAAGAAATATGGAGTATGTGACTACTCTTATTATTACTATTACTTGACTGCAATAGCTGTGGATCTTTTTTTTTTTCAATTCGAGCTTTCACCTTTTTGCTCTGTTGGTGACTCGAACCTATAATCTTAGGGTTGAAAGTGAGGAATGTTAGCATTCGAGTAACTCCCTCTTGTCATATCTGTGAATCTTTTACATTTTTAGAACTATTCTAATGTTGTGCGTGCAATTTCAAGTTGGGTCGAGAACATCCAGTCTAGTCTCTTATTCCGGCACTGTCGATAGGCTTAAAGAGTATGTGCTTAAATCAAGGGAAAGGCAAAATTATTTTGAAAATTGTACTATTGTACTTGGGGTAGTACTATAGTATTTTTTTTTTGCATAAAAAAAATTATAATTTATTTAGATTTCATAGTATTAAAAGTTAATTACATTATTTCCCTATCCTTTTTCAAATGAGTAAAATCTCTTAAAATTTATGAATTTCGAATACATCACTGGAGATCTGGATACATAGGGGAGGAATGTATTAGAGAGCAAATAAGAAATCCGGATACATAGGGGACGATGTATCTGTGAGGGGATAGGAAACTCGGATACATAGGGAACGATGTAATTGTGAAGGGATAGGAAACTCGTATACATAGGGTAGGAAAATATCCGAGAGGGGATAGGATCCAAATATATAGGGGGAGAGTTGTATTTGAGAGTGAAAATGGATGTACCGAGCGGAAGTGATATAGTTGAGATTTTGATTATTTTTTTTAAATGATAGAATGTTTTTATAGATTATGATAAATAAGATGTGTATTTAGGTAATGCAGAGGAAGAAATTAGTGTTCTTGACTTGTTGGGCTACTCTTTGAAAATAAGTTGATATAAAAATTGGGCCAAATTTTTTCACGTGTCCAATCCAAGTTCTCATCCAACCGGTATGGGATTCAACATCCCGTCTCACGTCTAGGACTGAACATCTGGTGCATAGAAGGAGTCTGACTTGAATACCATGTAAAGAAATGAACTTTTAGGTCACGAGAAATTTTTTTATCAAGTTCATACAAAAAATGGAATTCATAATTATCTCATCCCATCATTAGGAGACTTAAATATTTCGAAGATTGCCTAAACTACTTGCCTTTTAAAGGGGGACGTAAAGTTGCTAACGTAAATCAACTTCTCCTTCATCACTCGTATCTCTTTTTTTTCTCACGTAATGATCAGAGTTCGCATTAAAGTCTCGATTTAATTTGGATCAAGTATGGGGTGACACTTTCAAGGAGATCTTTTCCATACTCAGAGCTTGAATTCGATACTTTTGGTTAAGGGTGAAACAATCTTATTACTGCCCCACAATCCATGTTTGATTTCTGTATCTCTTGATAACCACAAATCTCAAAAGGTGCACTAGAATAGTAAGGGTTCTTTCAACTTTAATTTTGAGATTTCGAATGATTGTTTTTATATATAGGAAATCAGTAAAAAAATCTCATAGTAGACTTTCTATGACATGAATTTTCATTATAGTGAACTTTGAGTACCAAATAGTAATAAAATAAAATAAAGGGATACTAGTATTTTGAACCTTAAATTATCGATATATTTTTTAAATCCTTTGTAATGTATGATTCTAACATGATTGACCTTTAATCATTAACTTAATGATAAGAAAATAGCAAATTTTGAAACTTAAAAACACTCATTCAAAAGGAAATGTAAAACAATTTAGCAGTTATTTTTGTAATAATGCAATTAGATTTTAATAGAAAATATTTCTAATATGACGGCAATAACAAACACTTTATTTCTCTAACATTTGAAGAGGTTCTTCATTTCCTTCTCCTCAACCATTTCTTCTAACTTCGTGATATCATTTTCCCCTTTTTTTCACTAAACATTGAAGGTAGTGATACGTGAAACTAACTTGTTTTTGGGAAAAAGCTAAATAATCATATACTATGTATTGAGCCTCTGTTTAAGACGGTTAAGTAAAAACATTGATATTTTTTAGAATAAAACAAATTATTCCAACTTTTACATCACATAGAATAGACAGCTCGTGTGCTTTCTTACAAAGTGATGTTAATTTCTCATTTAGCATTTTTTTCTTCTCTTTTCCTCGACAATATCGCTAATGGTCAAACGTACCCTCTTTCTAGATTTATTTTAGTATAAAAAAAGATAAATACAAAACTAGAATATAAGAGTGAGTTTCTATTTCTAAATGTAAAAATAGAAGTGTTCGACTCATATTTATAGATGTGTAATATGATCACATAATTAAACAATTGTAAGTTTTTGACTAATCTGACTAAAATATTAATTAAATTAATTGCACATAATTATGACTCTCCAAATAATGCTAACATATAGTACATGAGATTCTGTTAGAAATAATTAGCCTATACGACATCGTTTATTTGGGAGATTAGTAATAATAATTATTATTATATAGAAATGTCTATTTTTTTTAACTTATTCATGTAGTAAATATGCTATATTTGACTAATTATAGAACTATATTATTGTCAAAACTAATTTAAACATAATATATGAAATGATTAATAATATTTATAAATTTGTAAATATTCCAAGCAAAAGATCATAGCTACACAAAATTCAACTATAAAAAAGTTCAATGTGCTCAATCTGAAATCACAATTCACAAAGACTAAAATTAAAATTTTATCAATAACTAAGAAATAAAAAAAGTAACCCCCCCCCCCCACACTTAATATTTTACTTTTTCCGTCATTTTTTAGTTGTCTACTTTTGAATTGACGTATCTATTAAGAAAATAATTAATAACATAGTAAGTTTATTATTTTACTCCTATTAATTATGAAATGGATGAAAAGTTTTATATTTTTCAAAGTAATTAGTCATTCAATTGAGAATATAATACGTAAAAGATTATTCTTTCTTGATTTATCAAAATAAATATTTAATTAGAAATAACGATAAAAGAAAAAGTAAACAAGTAACTAAAAACGAAAAAAATTGTTATAAGTACTATATTTTTTATTTCTTTTCGATTAGGACAAGGAATTTTTATTATTAAAATAAACATGCCTCGAAATTCGACATTTTATCTAGCTGTTAGATTAGGTTAATAATGTTGAGTTGAATGGAATCTGACCATATGAGTTTGAGACAGCCATGGGAAAGTCTGTTCCTTTGTTGTCTTTTTTAAAAAATAAAAATAAAAAAATTATTCGTATCGATATTTATATTGAAATTCGATTAAAAATTAAATTTACTTTAAAAAGTCTCCTCAGTACCTTGAAGAACTTGAACCTAAGAACTCTGAATAAGTTACATCACAACCCTTGTTGTCTTTCAATGCTTTAAAATTTTAAAAATCTATTATGTCGTTTATATTGTCCGTCTAATTCTATCAATCAAATCAAAAGAAATACCATTAAGTAAGACATTCAATTATATAGGGTATGCTAAGCATCTTTTCGAGATTGAGGTGCATTCAGAATTATTAGTGAGTAAGTAAAGGCGGACCAACATTTTCATTATTATTTTGTGATAATTGATGTTCTTTTTGTACGAGCGCATACAAAATAATTTTTTTTTTATCTCTAAGAGGATGAATGTGTCTACGATAAGTGTCCAAATATTATATCGACTTGTTTGACCTTCATGTCAAGGCCAACGCGTTCTATCTATGGCAAAATCATGTTGTTTTTTCTTGAACTTTTTTGTTTATTATTTTCTAATGAAAATTCTAGCTCGATACATAATCATCCCACGTTAGAATAGGATTACATTCATAATCACATATTCCCAATTGACAACCCTATCATAGACTATAGTTAAGGGGTCATTTCGTTGGGTTCGGAATACGTTATTCTAAGATTAACTATTCCAGAATAAATTATTTTGAAATAACTTATCATTCAATCATTATGATATATATGGTGAAAATAAATAATTTCATGACTATCTAATATCTCCAATCAGATACACAATAAAATAATCCTACATTTTATTCTAAAATTATTATATCTTATACCTCATACGAAACGATTCTCGATTATATCTTGATCATTCGTTCATCTATATGACTATATGTTCTTCTCTTTATAATTGAAAGTGAAGTTTGTGGATCATTCCAAAGGCATATAAATTACAAACTATGATTCGATAATTAGAAAATAAAATTTTGAAAATAATCATATCAAAGGTGAGGTTGTTTGAATCTAACCATGATTGATTTAATGTTAACGACTTCCTCTGTCTCAAAATATGTAGTATTATTTTAACTCATTATACGATCATTAAAGTGATTTAGTATTCTTTTCGTTTTTATTTAGTCATCACATCCTACTGAACATTTCGTAGAATCCTAAAGATAAAATTAGTTAATAGTATAGCCTGACTAATATATTTTTTCTGTTTTTAAAAATCTTTATATTTTAATAAAATCAACGATTTTTACATAATTGATAATCGTATCAAATAATTAACTTTCGATAAATGTAACATGATAAACAATTTTAGACGGAGAGAGTAATTAGATTGGTCCTTTTATTTTCAATTATAAAATTAATAATGAGACTTTATGAAAGTATTTTAAATGAACACGAAAACAATTATTGATGATAACACTTGAGCAGTGAGTTGACGAATAAGATATTGTCTCTTTCTGTTTGGAATCTTTCTTTTTATCAAATGTACAAAAACATATAAGCTTTTAATACTTCATTCATTTGCTTTTGTCCCTATTCTACCCAACTTTCTATCTTAATTTTTTTTTTTACGCGTAGAGTCGTTTATCAAAATAATAATTTATATTAATTTGAAAAATATTTATAATAAAGTCTCGAGAGAGGTTTATTAGAGATATTTGAAGGCTAGCTAGAAGAGTTATTGTAGTTTACTCTAAGATGATTAAAAATAGGATTAAAGTTATTTTTATACGATAGGATGTCAAGTAATATTCATTCGTCGAAAAATTATTATTTCGCTTAATCATTAAATTTTGATACTTTTTGACTAGTGGTAAAGAATTGGCGTAATTATCAAAGGGTTGCAAAAGTTTTAAATCTTTGTGAACCTGGCTCAAGATATTTTATTTTTATATTTTTGTGTGTTTGTTATGTTATTTGTTGTTATTTTAATAAATTTTTTAAATTTTATCGTTAATTTAGGATATATATTTAATGATTGACGTGGGTTATGATGCATTGATGAGAGTGCTTTATCTTTATTTAGAGGTCCTAGGTTTGAGTTTTGAATATGGAAACACGACTCTCGAATAGGCTTTACAGAGCGCGTTTTAAATTTAATCAGAACTTTCGCATGAATTCTGAAGACCGAACAAGAAAAAAAAGGATATATAATTAATGACACAGAGATAATAATCAAAATTATAAAACTAATCCTAGCCTATTTTTGTTTGTTTTGGCAATGGACATACGGACAAGTCCTTATGAATGAATTTTATTTTTAACTTTTATATAATATTATTTTAATTTATCAATTTTTTTGTGTTTCATATTTGAACTATTGAGAATATGAGTTTTTTATTCGAATTATCACGCAATAGTTAGCAACATACGTCTCAACTAAATTCTTAAGTTGGTTGTATATTGAAGTTCGTTCAATTCATACAGGCAGGGTGATTGAGGTGCTGCTTCAACATCTAAGTTTCGCAATTAAAAAACATCTCATGTATAAGTTTTACAATCGGGCGGTCTTCGTAATAGAAGAGACATTTGGCGATAAGCTTGCGTATTACGCTCTCTCTTTTGTTTAAAATTTTTGCCAAGTCGAATAATAATTCCACATGATAAATCTAAATAAGCTAATACTCGCTCCATCACCTTTTAGATGTCATTATTTCCTTTTTTAGAGTTAAACGATAAAAATTTTGACTAAAATTTTACGGTGATTTTTTTTAATCATATTGATATGCAGAAAAAAATTGCGATTCACAATATTTTTTGTATAGTTTTTCGAACATCTAAGTTTTTAATTTAAAATGATATATCAAATTCAACTTTGAAAAATTAATCAAATTGACTTTCGAAAAACACAACATAACAACTAAAAGGGGACGAAGGGAGTGTTAAAAGTTAAAACTATGTCCTTATAAATTAACTTATTCCGATCATGACATCCACTATCTTCTTCTCCACCTTCTTAGTCGTGATTTCGTCTTCAACATGAAATTGGTATCTTCGACTCGAAAGAGGAGAGAGTTAAAGATTTTAGAAAAGTCAATTTTATTGAGTCAGCAAATAAAACCATTATACATGTATATAAGCGTTTTTAGACAAATATATGATCTAATTGTTTCGATAATAATTAAAGAATAGTTCTTATAGAAAACTTACGCTCTCGATAATTTAGATACATAACTCGATAAAATAAAATAGTTTAGATGTATTTTCGATCATAACTCTAAAAAAAAAAATGTGAGTACAAATGAGTTAGAATTTCTATTGTACGAAAAAAACCAATATTGAAAAATCTGCCATTGACCACCATTGTACTTTCTCTCTGTTTTCTCTCTCACCGCCTTTTTGCCGCTGTGAACAACTCCAAAAAGCCCTCTCTCTTTCTTCTTCTTCACCTTTTTAGAGAGAGAAAGAGAGAAACCCAGTTATCTTTTCGGTTTCCTTGTTGATTTCTCTCTCTATCTATATATATATATCAATATATCTATATATCTATAGGTCTGTATTGTTTCTTCATTATTCGTCCATATCTCTATTAATTCATCAATTAACTACAAAACCCATCTCCCATTTGTTTGATCCAACGGCCATAATTCATCTGCTTATTCAATCGTTCGACTAAAAGGATTTGTCTGCGTAAGATTTCAACTGTTTTTAATTAGTTTGTACTTTTATTCCCAAATATGAATTATGGGTATTGATTAGTTGAATTAAATGTTGAAGCTTTATGAATGTGTACGAAATATTTGACCAAGTTGTAGTCAAAGATTGAATTTTTTTTTTTGTGACACAGAGTGCCTGTATATATATTTTTTGATAACTGTGGTGGCTGACCAGCTTTTGTGAACCTCAACGGCAATAGGTATCGGGTAACTTTGTTAACGAAGGCTAGGACGAGTGTGAAGAAATTACTAATGCATGTATTTGTTGGTATTTATTGCTGTATTTGTATATTGGGTGTATCTTAGTTTAGCTATTGCATTAAAATATTTGTTGCCATTGTTTGGAAGTTGTGATTGGCATGCACCCTTTTAAGTTATTTGTGAGAGATTGTTGAATTTTTGGTGATTGTTATTTTCATCAGTTTGTGATTTTCTATTGCTATCTGGACACCCTCTAGCATTACTTTACTAAGTTTTGAGTTGCTATCTTTCTGTTGCAAGGGAGTTTTGTGTTGTAAGTGTTGGCTAAAAGTGTCGAATTTCATTAGAGTAGATTGAAATTATTAAATTGATAATAATTGTGAGTGGTTTTAGTGAACAATTTACTTATGGAGTCGTCGGCTAGTTGTTAGGCCAATGTGCTATATCTTTACTGTATACAGTTGTTTACATTAGTGATTTGCTGCTGCTATGATTATGACGTTTCTGTAATAGCCACTTTCATTATTTCTTGTGATTATTGTATTAAACTGAAGTATTGTGCTTTGTGGGTGGGTGGTGGTGGTGGTGTTGCATTTGCTTATTTGCTGTTATCTGTATGGATTACATTAAGTCCATTCTTGTTTTATTGAAGATTTTTGTTACTGAGAAGCTGAAGAAAAGGACTCACATAACAAAAAAAATTAAATATTTACGTTAATTTTGAGGTTGCTGATTAATTTTTATGCTTCTTCCTCTTTAGAGGCAGGATATAGGAACAGAAGGTTCCATTTTCATTTTTCCCCCTTTGTTTGGGTGGACATCTAATGTAGTTTTTATTATACTAATCAAATTTGGGTAGATGCAAAATTGTTTGGATTCTTATCTTTAATTTGTTGTGTTCTTTGAGATTCCTTTTGCCCTCAGTTTTTTGCCTCTTCCAATCACTTTTTTTCTTGCCTTTGTTTGTTAAGTCTACGTATTATGGATTGTGTAATTGTCTAGAAAGGTATTACTTGGCGCTGCATTAAATAGATACGGGCTTTAGCTCAATAGGGTGCCCTTTGTGCGTGATGTTTATTGCTATGTTGTTGTCTTCCCCATTATCTGCACCTGGACTCTTCTACATTGACATTAATCCTGGAATGATTTCTCTTTTGTGTGCAGTGAACGGGCTGAAGGAGTTGAAATTTGTGAGGCCAGGCATATGGAATCTAATGGTTACAGAAAGAGTAACAAAAGGAATCTTGTTACCGTTCAAAATGGTAATCATAGCCCGCTGAATATAGATGAGGAGCTGGATCCATGGACCGCTTGGGCATACAAACCTCGTACTATTACATTGTTGCTTATTGGTGCATGTTTCCTCATGTAAGTTGCTTAGTTAACAGGCTTTATAAGCCATTGTTTATAAATATAGGTATTAGTTCTTTCTTGTGGCTACTTTTTCAGACTTCAATGAAGCTCTTGAAAGTTTTCTAATTTTTGCTTAGTCTTTGCTGGTTCTCCCTAAGGTCCATCTTGAATCCTGTTTCATCAAGTTTAATTATCTGCATGCCGTGTCTCTTTTTTTTTCAACATAATAATGCAGCAAGAAATTGAACAATAAAATTTTTATGTTTATTTATTTTCTATCCTCTTATCTGAGGGCTTGCTTTTGGAGCGTATAATTTCTCATGAAATGGAAATGCAACCACTTATGTTCCTGAATTTCACCTCTCAATCTGGATTCGTTGTCCTAATTCTTTCATCTATGAAGGAGAAACAAAGAAATGATTGAAGAAAGGCAAACCATGTACTAGCAGTCCTGCTCTCCAAACCCCCCCATATGTCTGGACCAGAGCACTTATAATCCATAAAGAAAGAGTCCCCTGATCAAATGAATTTTGAGGGTAACATGTCTGTGACAAACAAAACTTATATGCAGTTAGTTGATCCAAATTTCTGCTAATAATGCGATTATTACTGTTCCGCAGGAATAGCTATCTTGCCCTCCAGAACTTCTTCCTTATGATCTTACGTAGGATCTAGTAGTATTAATCCTCCATATTTTCCACACTTACTACCTGCTTTTCTTGCAGTTTGAATTCCCTAAGATGTGTCGGTAGCCATGCAATTATTTTTCTTTGTATTGGTGCTTCTGTTACTGACCCACTTACCTTTTTGGCGTTCCGCTCATTCTTCATAATTATACATCAGTATTGAGCTTGAAGTTTGTATAGAAAATGGAACCTGGGGTCTCATTGTTTCTCAATTACAACAATTGACTTTAATATCTGGCTAAGTCTTATCAAGTTCTTCATAAAAAGATTCATAGTGGATATAGTTGACTAGTTGAGTCATCTTCTGGTTGTCCTTGGTTTCTGAATTCTGATTGCCAATTTTCATTCCGTAAGTCCAAATTTCAGGGGTCTGTTCACTTTATTGACACTGTTGTTTATTTCTACTTCTTTTAGTGTAGTTCTTGGTACTTAAATCAACCTGACCTCCTGAGCACAGCATATGACAAGTCAAAAACAAACGAAAAAAACTATCAACTTTTTTGATAAGTGCCATTTGGCAATTCTCCCTTCTTTGAGGAAACTTGAAGGTTGTGTTTGCATATTTAACTCTCTTTATTTACCAAAATTGTGGAAAAATTAAACTTTACCCTCTTACCTCTTGCTCTGAGGTTTTATTGAGTCCTTGAGTTGCAGCTAAAGCATGTAACACACTTTGTCTATGAATCCTGTCCCTTTCTTGTTCACTTTTTCCTAAATTTTGCAAAATTGTTAAAAAGCTAATATGATTTTGTGTTGGACATGAAGTTAATGTTTGTATGTTGACTTGCTTATGTTATCACTATTGTAGCTGGGCAAGTGGAGCTCTTGAACCGCAAAGTACTTCCTCCAGTGATGTTACTACTTCTGTGAAAAGGTGTACATTTTAAGCATGTTTTTTATCCAATCATTTTTTTAATTATGCATAAGAAATTGATGTAATTATTTTGTTTCTCGACTGTTAGGGGAATTTTGGCAATGGTTGCTGTTTATCTTGCCTACTCTTTGCTGCAAGCCCCTTCAACGTAAGTTGTTTCCACAATTTGTTTGTCTAAAATGAACAATTTCATGTTTTTGTGTATTTTTGTGTTAGAATTTGGGTGTTAAAGGAGTTTGTGGTTACTGGCATAAATGTCTGTATATTGTTCACTATGTGAGCAGTAAGGATTTATCCCAGCAAATTCAGATACAGAAGTAGGTGATATTCTCTACTCATTTTTACAGGATTTTCTACGGAGTTGCTTTTACTCACTTCCTCAATTAGTCGAGTCAGGAAGTCGTGTTCTTAAATATGCATTTCATTCTCTGAAATTGAAGTTGGAAGTTTTTAACCAGTTAATTATAAGCTAAACTCGAATTTTAAATTTCCTCTGGCTTTGAATGTGTTGACAATTCACCTTTTTTCCTCCTTGTTAACTTATGTGGTGTTTGTGGCAATAGTATTTTACCCACTTAATACTTTAGTTCTTTCATACAGGGTACTTATTAGACCACATCCTGCGATTTGGCGCCTGGTTCATGGAATGGCTGTGATTTATCTTGTTGCTTTGACATTTCTACTTTTTCAGGTGGGTTGGTTAGAAGAGTTGTGTTTTCTTACCTTCATGTTAATGAACCAGTAGCTATAGTTTCTTACATCTGTGTTTTCTTTTGATATTTGTTCATGTGTTATTGCAGCCATTAAATTATATTCTGAATATGAAAACTCTGTTCCTTTATTTTCTCAGAGGCGCGATGATGCTCGCCAGTTTATGACATTTCTTCATCCTGATCTTGGCATTGGTAAGGATTTTGATCTACTCCTTCTAGAAATTTTCCGTGGTTCGTTCATGCAGGTCCTTTCTGTTCATATGTTTTGCTTTGTAGCATAACTAAGACCGATTTGTCTTGCTATGCAGAACTTCCTGAAAAATCTTATGGTGCTGATTGCAGACTCTATGTACCTGAAAATCCCACAAACAGGTTTAAGAATCTTTATGTAAGACTTTTCCTCTTTTTACCTCTTCAATTTATTTTCTTTATGATTTTTGTCTTTCATTATCAATTGAGAATTGCTTTAGTAATAATTTGGTCTTTGAGATCTCTCTGAGTGGTGTATTGCTTTGTAGGACACATTGTTCGATGAGTTCGTTCTGGCTCATATCTTAGGGTGGTGGGGCAAGGCCATCATGATACGTAATCAGCCTCTTTTGTGGGTCTTATCCATTGGGTTTGAGTTGATGGAGGTCAGATCCTTTATGGCTTCTTTCAAGTGCTTTAAGCAGCAGCCAATAATTTTTAGATATAACCATTTTAGGCAAGTGGTTAGCTGATAATTTCATCTGTTATAACTTATCTTTACACTGCTATGTTTCAGCTTACTTTCCGCCACATGTTACCAAACTTTAATGAGTGCTGGTGGGACAGCATTATTCTGGATATATTCATTTGCAACTGGTTTGGTGAGAAACTTTAAGCCATTTTCTTGGGTATTTATGATATAGACATATTTTGACATGCTTATGTCAATTTATTTCATATGCTCCATTATTTATCTGATGAGTATTTAATTATTTATCACTCCACTATATTGTTACATACATTAACATAGCGTGATGCTCTATTTGTTTGGTGCTTCAATTCCACCCTCTTATACCAAATCACTGGGGATTAATTATGCACTTACGCTTCTATTTGCAGTGGTTCCATTTTTGGGGCTAATTTTGCCAAAGTGTATGAAGTACCTTTAGATTGTTGAAGTCTATCAGCACATGTTCCATATTGCCCCCTTCCCCTCCCACTATTTTTCGGTTGTATGAAACTCGGTTGATTCTGCAATGTTTGGATCCTGCAACTCTTTCTACATTCACCTATCTCCGTCTCATTCTTCCTCCCTAATTTGGAAGGCTGTCAGTATTAAGTCTGATTATCTACTAGGCCAAAATGGTAGAAACTGAAATGGTTTGTCCATTGTTGATATCTCCTTAGAATTTAAAGGCAGCTTGTAATGGGGCGTAGGTCAAATGTGGAGGAGTGATATTATGAAAAAATGAGAGTTGATGGAGAGGTGGGTGGTTTCTCCACTGGAAGAGGTTTAATTTTATTCTGCAGCTCTGGCTGCAATGAAAAAGGTTATTATGGTGAAGAAAGCCTAATTTTGTGCATCAAGCTAGCAGGTGATTTGTTAAGTCTTTATCTGTTTGTTCGTTGTCGAGGCATCTATGCAGCTTCTGGTTTAGCGTATCTTAACTGGTCTTTGGCCAACAAAGGATATTTAAGGTACACGACTCTGGTACTCACTGCAGTAAAAATAGTTAGCATAATGTGGTCATGAGACTTTGGTTGGTAGATGAATAGTCATGAGAAGGCGCATTTCACATTGTTTCCTAGAGTGCTCCTGTGTCTTATCTGAGGCTAAGCAAAATATGATGGCTGAGCTAAATAACTATATTAGCACGTGTATGGAGTCCTTTTCTTGCACATAACTACGTCGTGGGTCATAAGTTCAAATTGGTACTTGGATCAAAGTTAGTTTAATAGAAGATGATAATGAATTACTGTTGCTTAGAAAAGATCACCAATGTAATGGCATTGTGAATGATCTCTATATTAGGAAAGATGTTATGTTAGTGAATGTTTCGTGGACATAGATTCCAGTGCCGGGAATGAGATGGAGGTGGACATCTACTATATGAAAGTTCCAAATTTTTTAGGACATGAATCAGTTTAGGGATAGTTTCGAAGATGAGGTAAAAGTCTTGCCATTACTTCATCTACAATCAGTTTAGGGATAGTTCATGGAAATGTATGTTTGGTATGAGATGGAAGTGGGTATCTACTATAACAGAAGTTCTGGAAGTATTTGGAACATGACTCAATTTAGGGGTGATTTAAATTTAACTGTACATGTGTTGTGTGTGCTAGTGTTGTATATACATGTGTTGTGTGTGCCAGTGTTGTATATACATGTGTTGTGTGTGCCAGTGTTGTATATTACAAAGTATGCTTGTGTTGTTGTGTGTGTATTGTTGTAGATAACATATTATACATGTGTTGTGTGTGTGTGTACTGTGTAGTGTAGTAAAAAAACATATATACTATCAGAAACGTTGATAGCTATACAAACAAGCCATTAAAGATCAAGTTACATCCGAACAATGATGCCATTAAAATAATTTACTTTGATGATTATATTATGGATCATGTTTGAATTAGGGATCAATTGGCACATCTGGTGTCTTTTATGTTAGCCAAATTTCAGAAACCAATCTGAAGATTTGAGAGAAATAATTTTTAAAAAAATTGAGATGCCAGTTGATGGTGTCCAGGCTTCGTAGATGTTGTCATACTAACATGAATCAATATGATTCTTGCATGTTAAGCAAAACTACAAGAATTATTTACTTTTTTCTCTGCATAGCTATCTATCTATGGAATGTCTTATGTTTTCTTTTGTCTTGTTCTTTACTTTTTTGGTTTCCTTTAGGCATCTTGGCTGGAATGCGTACTGTTCGATATTTTGATGGAAGAACATATGAGTGGGTTGGTATAAGCCGGCAGCCAAATATTATGGGCAAGGTCTGTCTCTTCAACTGTATACATTGATTTTAATAGTCTATCTGGTTTGTCTGTTATTGGGCTTTCTTGTTTGCATGTTCTTCTTTCTCTACACATAAAGATAATTGACATTATATATTTAATTTTTGTTGTGTGGAGACATGGTAATGCCGCAACATGTGAGTAGTTTGTTGATAAATGTCTCATGTGGAGTTGAACTCCGTAATTGCAACTAGTTGTGAAAGTTATTTGCTGCTGTTCATTTCTGTTTGTAAAAGGGTCAAATGGTTGAGAGATGTTTACATTCAGTTTGATAGAAATTGCTGTTGCTGATAGCCTCTTCACCCTCTAATTATCCTGCTTTATTCCTGCGGGAATCAGCCCTGATTGTTAACTACTGATATAATGGAAATATATCACCTTCTAGGATAGGTGATTATTGTGAGGTAGAATACAAATTATTCCGGGAAAGTCTGTTGTTATCAGGTGTTTGCTTTATGTGTCCATCTTTCTCAAACCAGTGGGGAATCATGAAATCCTAATTATTGGTCATTATTTAATCATATACTGCATAGAATATCTTGAGTGAGATATAGTTATGACTACACTAAACCTCCACACAAAGAGGATTGAATTTTATTGTGTACCTCTCTGCAAGATGTTATGCGCATATTGAGCTGTCCTTGAGCTTTCAAATTCTTTTAGTTAGATTCTGGATCAATATCTGCGACAATGCCTCATCCAGTTACTCTATGTTCTGGACTTCTAATTCATTCACCAAATAGTTTGGATCTGAGATGTAGTAGTTGATTGGATGATCTTGACATAACTGTGCTAGTAATTTTAGTTGGGTACTTGTAGCTTCTGGCACAACCCTGACACTAGAGAGTATCTGAGTTTGTTATTGTGGAGTCCAGTGTCGGAGCTAGAATTTGGTCTAAGGGGTGTCAAAATATAAAGAAATAAAATCGTATAGAAGTCAAGGAGTGTCAATATGTAATATAAATATACATAAAAAATATTTTAATTCTAGCTACACAACGTAATTTTTCGACGAAGGGCCACTGGTGGAGTCTGTGTTTGTAAACTAAATCTCTCTTCTGGCATTTTCTATATTTAACTTCAGCACTACAGATTTTGAAACCTAGGAAGAATGTGAAAGTTATAGTTTGAGAGTCATATGAACAGTTTATTGTTAGACATTTTTATCTTCTTTTGGGTTTTGTAGGTCAAGCGAACACTTGGCCAATTTACACCTGCACATTGGGATAAAGATGAATGGCGACCCCTCCTTGGTCCCTGGCGATTCCTTCAAGTTCTCACTCTCTGTGTTATTTTCTTGACTGTGGAATTGAATACATTCTTCTTGAAGTTCTGTCTTTGGATTCCTCCTAGAAACCCTCTGATAGTGTATAGGTTGGTTTTGTGGTGGCTACTTGCGATACCAACAATTCGGGAGTACAACAGTTACCTACAGGACAGGTATGTCCTGCCTATTTCATTACAAGAATTATAAATTGCACTATATTTTCATTGCCCAAATTCTTTTTTTTTTTTTACGCGACCTCACTTTTCCCCAATACTCCACAATTATACACAGGACACCAGTTAAAAAGGTGGGAGCATATTGCTGGCTTTCACTAGCTATTTGCATTGTTGAACTCCTAATCTGCGTCAAGTTCGGACATGGTCAGTACTCCACTCATTTCTCAGTTCTCATGTTGGCATGTCTTATCAATCTGTGTATTAACAGTCAATCTCATCTTTTTCTGCTATACTTCAGGATTGTTTCCTGACCCCATGCCCAATTGGTTAGTAATTTTCTGGACATGCACCGGCGTTGGCCTTGTGTTATGTTTGGCTGCATGGTCATGGCAATTACATCGTACAATGAGGAAAAAACAGCAATGAGTTTCTGCAGTAACTCCATTCTTTATTCCTTTTGTGTTATTTCGGGTAACCAACCCTCTTGTACATACCAATTACCTTTTAACTGTACATGTTTTCTTCCTAGTTTAGGTATTATAGTTGAAAATGTAGTGAACCACAATTCTTTATCACTAGGTCACAGGTTGGTAGATTGCCTTGTTTGTGCTGCCTCAGTTTGCAGTCTCTTTCCTAAATAATTTTTTTACGGAGTGTATGTCGAAACTTGAAAGGTCTGCAATTTCAGCTCTATCTCCAGGTACTCTGAAATTTACCCTCTCCTCATTGCAGTTGGACTTTATATGTGTCTACTTTGTATGTGAGGATTTAGGGCTCTCAAAAGTTCTTAGGAACTCGTAAAGCATGCTTACGAGTAGAGTTTTATCTCTTTCTTCCACCACTTCTTACCTCATTTCCCCCTCCAGGGCTATTTTTCTCTTGAAGATCATCGAGTCTATCGGTGGTACAAGTTTCTGAGAACTGTCTCTTGACCAGATAATGTGGAACAGAGAGAGTTGAAACATAGTTTTCATGCATGAGGTATGATATAGCATCTTTGAAAGTAGATGATGTTAGTATTAGTGGTTTTCAAGCTAACATAGCTCTAGTCTACCATAAGGGGAGTGCACTCACTATTTATTTTTCTTGTGGTTGATTTGAGAAACAATACCCACCGTCTATGAAACGGTAGATAGCAATAGAAATCGAAGGACAAGAAATTATAGGAGCAATACCCTAATTTGTGTCTTCCTGAAGTTATGTCTTTGGTAAGTTGAGACTGCATCATGTCCAATCTAATCACCTCTATTCGGTATTCTTTTGATTTATCCTTTGCCTTTTGAGGAACTACCTATAGAAAGTCAACCTCTTACACCTCCACCTTGCGGGATTCGAAATATATTGGGACCATCTCAACCTCATTTCTCACATTTTGTCCTCCATCAAAGTCGCTTCCATCTTGTCACAAATATCCTTATTTTTAATCTGTCTCCCTCACATCTATCGCAACATCTTCATTTTTGCAATTCTCAAGTTTTGAACGTGAAAGTTATTGAGTGATCAACGCTTATTCCCATACAACATAATTGTGCTATGCAGAACTTGCGTTAATGACACCTTTTTATCATACAGAACTCCAGATGCGTGTCTCGTGTCTCAGTTTCATCCATTCTACACCAATATGGTGAGTGACATTTTGATAATAGATTCGAAATACTTGAAACTTTCGCTCTTTTAAATGACTTGTGTATCAAGTTTCAATTTTACACCCGTCTTATGTATTACGTCACTAAAACTTGCACTTCAAGTATTATTTTGCTCTACTTGAACCCTTTAAACTACATGGTTTGTTTCAAAACTTCCCACTTGACGTTAGCTCCATCACAAATCTCATTAATCGAGACTATATCATCCACAAATAACATATACTTTTTGACACCTCACTTTAAGAAAAAAAGGTAAATGAAGCCATGACTAAGCAAATCTTGAACAATATTAATAATCAGAGGTATTCGGTTCGAGCTTTGAGTATGAAGAAAACCCTGTCGAGAGCGTTACCCTCAAATTAGCTTTATTTAAATTTTATTGAGACTTCGATATAAACTCCGAATACTGAATTAAAAAAAAAAAAACTCCTAGTAAAAGACAATGGTATCTCTTTTTTTTTTTATCATGTCAATAATTGCTTTGGTGTTTTATGACCATGTGGGTGATGGGTTCATGATGAATTTAACTCAACCAATTCAATGAATAGTCTCTGCTTCACCGTTTACTTTTAGTCATGTGAACAATTTTGTCACTAACTCACTCCCATATCATTGCCACATGAAATTCTTTCGTACGACGGTCTACCGAAAATAATTTTTCTATCTTATAAGGATACAAATATAATCTACGTATATTTACTTTCACGTGATTTAGCTTATAAAATTATAGTGAGTATGTTATTATTGTTGGTGGGATGCATCTAGAGTCAAGTTGATACTTTATCGAAAATTATCTTTCTACTTTATGAGATACGAATATAGTTTATGCATATCTTTCATCTGATCTAACTTATAAATTTGTAATGAGTATGTTATTATCATTAGTAATGCAATATATCGAAAATTATCTTTTTGCCTTAGCAGAATACAAATATAAACTACGTATATTATACTTTCATCCTATCTAACTTATAAAATTATAGTTAATATGTTATTATCGTCGGTGATGCATCTAGAATTAAGTTGATATATTGTCTGTTAGAAAATGCTTTTCTATCTTATAAGAATATAAATATAGTTTAGATAATATCTAGAATTAAGTTGATAATTTATCGAAAATTATCTTTCTACTTTATGAGAATAAGAATATAGTCTATGCATATCTTTTATCTGATCTAACTTGTAAAATTATACTGAATATATTATTATCGTTGACGATACATCTAGAGGATGAACATGATAGATACTGTTGAGCAGCAAATTGAAAAGATAAGAGAACAACTCCTCCTTGATTCTTCCATTGGACAATTTATTTTTGTAGGCCAAAATTCTAAGATTGTGATATCAAGTATTAATATCTAGATTTGGAATTTATTATTTATTTATAATCTTTTTGAATTTTTTAACACATAGGAGTATGCAAGAATTGTGATTGATTTCAAATCTTATATTCCAAAAAATATGATTACAAAAAAATATTAAAGGTAAAACTTGACTGTTTATATTTAGTAAAAAAAAATATTTACTACTATTGTTGACTAGTGAAACATTATGAAATTATGTGTATCTGAAAATCTGTAATCGCAGATATTTCTTTATAAAAAAAGAACATATTGCTATGATTTATCAAGCGTTAGGACATTCTAATATCCTGTTTGTGAACTATGATTTACGCATTTAATAAGAATTTAGATTATAAAAGAAATAAATTCATTTCAATATTGTGAATTTCAAATTACAAACCCTAATAATTAAAGACTCAAATTGAGTAGTGGATGAAAACATTTAAGTAGAATTAGAATCTAACATAAATGAGGCCAATACATATTACTTGTCATGTGCAAATTGGTGAGTATACAAACAAAAAAAAAAGCCAAATCCCATACCAATCTTTAAAAAAATCTCACTCTTCAATAATGAAATTTGGTGACTACACAACATCTAAATATAAAATCTACATTAAAAAATGTATTACTTGACACAATTTTTGTGATTATACAAATAAAATAAATTATAAATTATACTCTATAAAGATATGATTAATCATATTAGTTGTAGAAGGTCACACAACAAATATTAGGTACAATCTCCAAAACATAAATTGTCAAAATTGAGGCAAAATGGAGCTCTTTTTTTTTATATATATATATAATCTTTTTTACCCCATCATGTTGTTGTTAACTCATTTTACCTCAAGAAGCCTCTCCTTTGCCATTTCTGCCTGTTAAATCAAATCAACACACAAGACTTAAAGCAATTTTTCGTCAAGAATGTACACGATTTGACCTATATATACAGAATAATTTTTTGACGAATGGTGGAAAAGTACCTGTTTTTTCCAATTAGTGAAGCTTGTTATGATAGAAAGGAGAATAGTTTGAAGTGTTGCACCACATAATATGCCAATCCATAGACCTTTTCCCCTAAGTTCTAACCAAAAACCTAATAAAATAGCTATAGGAATTCCAAATAGGTAAAATGAAGCAAGATTGACATAGGCTCCAATATGTTGCCAACCACACCCTCTAGCAACACCTACAAAAAAAAAAAGAATCAATTCATATTGACAATATATTATATATATAGAAAATTGCACTAACTCAATTTCGATCTTCACTAGTCTGACAATATATTATATATATATATAGAAAGTCGCACTAACTCAATTTCGATCTTCACTAGTCTGACAATATATTATGTATATAGAAAATTGCACTAACTCAATTTCGATCTTCACTAGTCTGAGATGATCATCTGTTCAAGTACCCCTTCTTCTACTCGACCCTCATCATAACATTTTCTCTTAAAATTTCATACTACTACTCAAAATTGATACGTGAATCGCTCAGTAGAGAGAGAATTATAAGTACTACATAGAGAGTTGATTAGTACAATGTCTAACCTGAAAGAGAAGCTTGTAAGGCATCCATTATGACAGATAATGAAAGAAGAGGAGCAATCTTTGCAACATAGTTCACAACTTCCATCTCACTACTGTAAATGAAACCAAAAATGTTTCGAAAACCAAATAGAGTCGCGCTTATTAGTATAGCTTCCATTACTGTAAGGAGCATCACTGTGAAAACAGAAATACGCGCTCTCTGTGGATTTCCAGCTCCTAGCTCGTTTGAAACTCTCGTGCTGATAGTTAAACGAGACGTTAGAACTTAGAACCTCAAATCCTCAAATAGAACATAAGTTGAATTTTGGTATTACCTTACAGCACTAGATAGACCATATGGAATTGAATAAAGTGTAGCAATAGTGTTGAGGCTGTAAAACAGAAATGTCACAAGAAGAGAAAGTCAGAGAGAACTGTGACTGTCTCATCTAAAAGCTTAAACTGTTACAGAGAGAGAGAGAGATCGATAAACTTACCATACAGACAACACTGAAGTTTCAAGCTCAGGATTTGGCAATAGCCCCGATAACAACACAATGAACTCGAATGACCATCCTTCAAGACTATACAAAACATATATTATACAATTATCTAACAAGTCAATAATTACAAGAAAACTGTAAATTACATGGGGATTAGAGTGAAAATTCGCTGGAAACTTATTTTCCTGCAAATTTTCATACTAATTCTCAGGAAAATCTCCATGTAATTCACAGTTTTCTTGTAGTGTATGAGTTTTTTAGTAACTAGTGAAAACATACCATATCATGACAGCTGAAGGGATAGCAAAACGAAAGAACTCTTTCGTTCCATAGAGAATCTCTAATGAAATAGGCACGCGAGTTTTCTCACAAGCAGAGGAAAACCTCATGTATGACGCGAGAATTGTGACATTTAACCAAATGGATATGTCCATCGCGAATGCAGCCCCAATATTCTTGAAGCTAGTGTGATAAACAAGTAACCAACATAGTGGTACATGAATAGCTATCGTCACGCATGAACTTATGATTAAAGGAAGGATCATACTTTGCATTAGGTAATATCGAACGAGGGGCTGAAGAGCTGCAGTGCCAAAGAGAGTTGGGATTAAACACATTATGAATCTTCCAGCTTCATGTGAGATATGAGGATCTTGTCCGATGAATACGAGTAATCGTCCTATGTATATCCATAACATGGAGAGGGGAATGCAAACTATAAATAGAGAGAAGATAGCTGTGTATGTTTGTGTTCCAATTTTCTTGTATTGCTTTGCTCCATATGCTTGTCCACATAGTGTTTCTAGTGCACTTGCCATTCCTAACTGAAAAAATGAAAATTTACAAGTGATCTTTTCAGCCAAGTATATGTGAAATGCAACTTGAAATTACATACTTTTTTCCCTTTAGTTTGTTTTAGATATTTGTTTGGCTATACATCAGGAAAAAGGACAAATGTACCCCTGAATTATCGTACGCTGATACTTCCGTGATACTTTTGGGGCATTGGTGCTCGGCACCTGCCGTCAAAAAACTAGAGCATATATGCCCTTCACTTTAACGGAAAAACTAAATAGGGACACGTGGTACAATCTTATCTATCGATTCGATATTTAATAAATGTTGGGCCGGTGGATAAGATTATGACACGTGTATGTTTGTTAGTATAAAGGGTATATATGCTTTAGTTTTTTAAACGGTAGGGACACCAATGTCTCAAAAGTATGACGGAGGATATCTTTGTACCATTTACGATAGTTCTGAAGTATATTCGTCCTTTTCCCATTAAGAATATAATAACAATGACGAGAATTTCTAAAATATGAGTGCACTGCTGAAGAAACGAGAAGAAGAAAAATACATTAAATGGGTGTCAATATTCGACGGATGGTATTAGAATATACAACGTATATTTTCATACAAGTGGGATCTCGTTGAGGAATTGACAAAATGCACAACAACAATGTGAAGATATTTTTTATCTTTGTTCAATTAATTAATAGTTGAGTAAATAATTAGTTAGTCTGTTATAAATCAAGTTAGTTAGTTAGAATCTTAACTAGCAACTTAACTCTTCACTTAGTGGGTCTATATAAACAGATTCTTGTACATGTGTATTGAATTGAATCAATAGAGAAAAGCTTCCACAAATTACTCTCTCTATCTTCTTCTTCATTACTTTGATATTCTCTATCTTCTTCTTCATTACTTTGTTATGGTATCAGAGCTAGGTTTGAGCTCAATTTACATCTGTAACAAACAATTCTTCTTCTCCATTGATGCCGACTTCATCCATGGCAGATGGAATCAATTTACCGACAGATTCGGCGGCAAGACCAGGATCTGTAGCACTTATCGATTATCACCATCCTTTGTATTTGAGTGCATCGGATGGACCAGGTTCATTGCCGGTAGGGATACAACTTGTTGGAATGGAGAACTACATGTTGTGGACTCGAGCAATGAAGATCGCACTTATAGGAAGAAACAAATTGGGTTTCGTTGACGGATCGATCACTAGATCGACATATGGATCTGCTTTTGAACACCTTTGGGATCGTTGTAATGCTATTGTTGTCTCGTGGTTGACGGGCAATGTTAGTCGCGATCTACTAAGTGGTATTCTATTTCGATCAGATGCACATCTGATCTGGAAGGAACTTGAAGAAAGGTTTAATAAGATCAATGGATCGAGGTTGTATGCGCTACACAAGGAAATTTTCACTTTAACACAAGGGACACATCCAGTCTCTGTTTTCTATTGTAAGCTCAAGGATCTATGGGATGAGTATGATTCGATGATGCCTCCTCCTGCGTGTAATTGTGAAAAATCGAAGGATTATCTTGCTCAACTTCAATATCAAAGGCTGCTACAATTCTTAATGGGGCTGAATGATAGTTACAATCAAGCTCGAAGCCAAATTCTCTTGAAATCGAAAATGTTGAGTGTTAACCAGGCATATGCCTTAATTGTGCAGGATGAAAGTCAAAAATTAGCTGCTATCAATACATCCACTTCATATGAAGCTGCATCAACTGTTTTTTTTACTTCAAAGAACTCAGGATCTAAGAAGAAGAATTGGAACTCTGTTTGTGATTTTTGTCACATGAAAGGACATTCAAGAGAAGATTGTTTCAAATTAATGAAGTGTGATCATTGTGGAAAGACAGGACACTTAATTGGGAAATGCTACCAACTGATAGGATATCCTGCTGATTACAAATTCAAAGGGAAAAATGTTCAAGCTAACCTTGTTAATGTTCAGCAGGAAGGGCAGGTGACTATCTCTGAAGATCAATACAAGGAATATGCTATATGGAAGCAGATGAGGGATAAAGCTTCAACGTCTGAGGCTAGTGCCAATATGACAGGTAAGTGCTTCACGGACTCATACACTAATTGGATAGTAGACTCTGGAGCATCTAATCATATAATTGGGAATAAACATCTGTTAGTGGATGATGGTACAATAGGTAGTGCAGGGAGTGTACAGTTACCTACTGGAGAATCTGCTAAAATCAGTCACACTGGAAATTATTCACTATCAGGAGGTGATTCTCTTAAAGATGTTCTTTGTGTGCCTACTTTTAAGTTCAACCTGATGTCGGTTTCAAAAGTGACAAAAGATATGAACTGTTGTGTTAAGTTCTACCCTGAACACTGTGTGTTTCAGGATCTTTGCACTGGGAGAGTGAAGGTGACTGGTAGGGAGCAAGATGGACTTTACATACTGAACACAAGAAACAATGATCATTCCATGACTGAAGGGAAGTCCATGAATGTATCTAGACCACTTCCTGATCTATGGCATAGAAGGCTAGGACATGTTCCCATGGCAGTTTTAAGAAGAATGCCGGTTTTTCATAATATCACTTCGTTTCAGTTACATCATTGTGATGTTTGTCCCTTATCTAGACAAACAAGGTTGCCTTTTCCTGTTAGTAGTAGTAGTACTGCGGATGTTTTTCATTTGATTCATTTGGATGTATGGGGACCTTATCATGTTGAAACTCACAATGGTATGAAATACTTTCTCACTTTGGTTGATGATCACACTAGATGGACTTGGATTTTTTTGCTTCGATTGAAGTCTGATGTTTCTACCATTCTTAAAACTTTTATTAATATGGTTGCCACTCAATTTGGGAAAAGAATTAAGTCTTTCCGATCAGACAATGGTTCAGAGTTCTTTAACCAATCTTGTTCCAGTTTATTCCTACAAAATGGTATTATTCATCAAAGCTCCTGCCCTTATACTCCTCAACAGAATGGAGTGGTGGAAAGGAAGCATAAACATATATTAGAAACGGCTAGAGCAATCCGATTTCAGTCATGTTTGCCATTGAACTTTTGGGGTCATTGTATTGAAGCAGCTGTTTATGTCATTAATAGAATACCTTCATCAGTGCTACAAAATCGATCACCTTTTGAGATGCTTCATGGTCGTGATCCTTCTCTAGCTCACATGAGGGTAATTGGATGTCTTTGTTATGCCTCTGCATTGCCTAGACAAGATAAGTTTGCCCCTAGAGCTATCAAGTCAATCATGCTAGGCTATGCTGCTCATCAAAAAGGATATAAGTTGTATAATTTGGTTAGTAAGTCTATTTTCATCAGTAGGGATGTGATATTCTATGAGGACATTTTTCCTTTTTCTCAACCATCTTCAGTTCCACCTGTGTTTGGTTCTACTGCAAAACCCTCTGATGAATATTCTCAGCTTCTTCCTATTTGTATTACTCCAATTGGAGCACATGAACTACCTTCTGATGACCAGCATATTGAAACAGATACTGCAGTTGCGTCTTCTTACAATGGTGTTGATAGTGCTATAGCTACTGATAGTCATGAGTCTGACCCTTCTTTACATGGAACTCATGCTGATGAGCCTCTTCCTAATTCTCATTCAGCACCTCTAAGAAAGTCTACAAGACAATCTAAACCTCCCACATGGATGCAAGACTATGTGAGTAAATCATCAGGAGCTCATGCTTGTATTTATCCTCTTTCTGCTGTTTTGGGGTACACAAAATTGAGTTCTAAGTATCAGGCTTATCTTGCTCAAATGTCTGCTGATAGTGAACCTACATCTTTCAAGGAGGCTGCAAAGGATCCTAGATGGATAGAAGCAATGCAGTCTGAGATAAAAGCTTTAGAGGAAAATTCCACTTGGATTGTTGTTGATCTTCCTCCGGGCAAGAAGGCTATTGGTTGTAAATGGGTCTATAAGATCAAATATAAATCTACTGGCGAAGTGGAAAGATTCAAAGCTCGACTAGTTGCCAAAGGTTACAATCAAAAAGAAGGGCTTGACTATCAAGAAACTTTTTCACCAGTGGTGAAAATGGTGACGGTGAGGACAGTGATTGCTATTGCTGCTATGCAAAGGTGGGATATTCATCAAATGGATGTCTATAATGCTTTCTTACACGGGGACTTACATGAAGAGGTATACATGGACCTGCCTTTAGGTTTTTCCGGTGATAACAGACATCAAGTTTGCAAATTGTCAAAGTCACTATATGGCCTCAAACAGGCATCTCGACAATGGAATATCAAGTTAACCACTGCCTTGACCAGCTCAGGATTCATTCAGAGTCAGTTCGACTATTCTCTGTTCACTAAGAAGTCTGGCCCTCACATTGTCATTGTTTTAGTCTATGTTGATGATTTGTTGATCACTGGAAGCGATGGAGATTTAATACAAGCAACTAAAGATCATTTACAGCTCAGTTTCAAGATCAAGGACTTGGGAGATTTGAAATATTTTCTTGGCATTGAATTTGCCAGAAACAAAGATGGAATTTTAATGCATCAACGGAAATATGCTGTTGAACTTATTAGTGATTTAGGTTTCACTGGTGCTAAACCATTTCAAACACCATTGGAAGTCAATAAGAAGCTCACTTCTTTTGAGTTTGATCAACATATGCAGGATGATACAGATCATTTATTAAGTGATCCAGGTGAATATCAACGATTAATAGGCAGACTTCTTTACTTGACTATTACTCGACCAGACATTGCCTTTGCAGTGCAATATCTTAGTCAGTATATGCATTCTCCTAAAGTCTCTCACATGATTGCTGCAACAAGGGTTATCAAATACGTCAAACAGTCTCCAGGTCTGGGTGTGTTTATTTCAGCTCATGCTTCTTCTTGTCTCACTGCCTATTGTGATGCTGATTGGGCAGCTTGTATCGACACAAGAAAGTCAGTTACTGGTTTCTTAATAAAGCTTGGTGATTCTCCTATCTCGTGGAAATCAAAGAAACAATCTACCATATCTAGAAGTTCAGCTGAGGCTGAATATAGAAGCCTAGCTTCTACCGTAGCTGAAGTAGTCTGGCTTACTGGTTTGCTCAAGGAAATTGGCGTCATTTTTCCTGGTCCTGTGTCTATGTTTTGTGACAGTAAATCAGCTATACAAATTGCTACGAATCCTGTTTTCCATGAGCGTACAAAGCATATTGACATTGATTGTCATTTTATCCGCGAAAAAGTCCAGCTCGGCATAGTGAAATTGATCCATATTTCTACCAATGAACAACAAGCTGACATTTTCACTAAAGGTCTTGGTGTTCCTCAGCATACTTATTTGGTATCCAAGCTAGGCATGAAGAACATCTTCATGGCTCCTAGCTTGAGGGGGGATGTTGAGGAATTGACAAAATGCACAACAACAATGTGAAGATATTTTTTATCTTTGTTCAATTAATTAATAGTTGAGTAAATAATTAGTTAGTCTGTTATAAATCAAGTTAGTTAGTTAGAATCTTAACTAGCAACTTAACTCTTCACTTAGTGGGTCTATATAAACAGATTCTTGTACATGTGTATTGAATTGAATCAATAGAGAAAAGCTTCCCCAAATTACTCTCTCTATCTTCTTCTTCATTACTTTGATATTCTCTATCTTCTTCTTCATTACTTTGTTAAAAAGGTGGATATATGTTAACCTTACTCCTATTTTTGTGGGGTAGAGAAATTGTTTATGATAACACGATGATTGTTAAGTTAAATTATTTCTGAATATTAAAAAGGCATAATACATATATTGGACTATAAACTTGTCTTCAAATTTTAACTGTGGCCTCCAACTTTCATAATATACAAACAGACACTTTAACTATTCAACTTTTAAGTAAATAAACACGTGTCCTACATGACACAATACACGTAGGACGTCACGTAGGACAAAAATTGACATGTAGGATGACATGTAGGGCACGTGAGGTTATTGTTCAACTTTATATAAGTTTAAGTATCTACTTATGCACATCCAAAATTGAAGAATATAAATAAAATGCGCCACAGAAATTAAAAAAGATATAGTATTCACTTCGTCTCACGAAGCAATTAATAACAAACAAATAGAATAAATAATCAACAAAGAGAGACTACATCCTGTGACATAATTAAGGGTAAAAGAGTCAAATCTCCATCAAACTAATTTTTTCTGAAAAAAATATTTAAAAATATGACAAATAATTTGAATCCGAAAATATTTTTTGTTGAAAAAGAATAATAGTAATATATTTTGTGTACTCTTTCTTTATACGAGTTACAACTAATAATTAGGTGATTTAATTGTTTATTAATTCAAATTAGAACGAATTTGTTTCTAGATTTAAACATGAATAACGTGTTATGAAAACAAAAGTACTTGAACTTAATTATATTATAGAAAAAAGCAGCCGATAATTATTGTCAATTGTTTTGACCATGACCAAATTGATAAACACGTAGTACAAAAAAACTTTAGTTTGTCTACCTATAACATTATTAATGATGAATTTATTTTTTATATCGATCGTTAAGAGTTACGTAAGTATTAGTATAAAGAATTGTTACAAGAGAATTTGTATATTTTATTTATATATGATTTAGTTATTTATGTATTAGTTATTCTATCATATATATATATATATTCTGTATAAAATAATTTATAGATTCGAACAATACCTTAATAGGTTTATTAAGTTTTATACATAGTAAATAAATATTAATATGCTGTCGAATACGATATCATTTAGATAAATAACTTAATTTTTAATCGACTATCAAACGATCCAGGTATAGTGGGAATTGCCAAAGAAACAGGAGACAACAAAAGCAGAAATCTTGGACCTTTTTCTATGTTGATGCTTCTTTTTAATAATATAAATATTTCTAAGTATTTTTAGTATAAGATAATAAATTTAAAAGTCTTTTTTATTTTTTTATTTTGTTAAGGTAAATTTAAATGAATTTTAAATTTTGTATCAAAGAGAAGTACTCAATAATGATATGACTACCTCATAGCTATACTTTGTTTTGCTTTCATATTTGAGTTTAATATGAATATTTGAAATTACTCTTCTTACATTTTTGTCTCTTTTATTTTGGAAAATTTTTTTATAGAGAGCAAAAAATAAAAAATAAAAAACTTCATGATTTAAATTCAATAATAATAATGAAATTGTTACTTAATTATCATATCTTCAACACATAGATTATGATTTTTTCAGACTCTTCAAAAATGTTACTTAATTATCATATCTTCAACACATAGATTATGATTTTTTCAGACTCTTCAAAAATGTCATTAGGCACGTACTGTCAGATCCTTTAAAAAGTAGTATATTTTTAAAAGACCAAATACAAAACATAATTTTTTTGAAGCAATCATCATATCTTCAACATAAAAGATGTTAGTTTTGCACTATGTTGTTCAGACTCTTCAAAAATGTAATCAAGACACATACTGTCAGATCCTTCAAACGTAATACATAACATAATTTTTTTGAAGCAATCATCATATCTTCAACACAAAAGATAAAAGGTTTTGCACTACATTGTGCAGACTCTTCAGAAATGTCATCAGAACAGATACTATCAGATCTTTTAAAAACAGTGCAACTTTAAAAGATCAAACATAGATGCAATGACGATAACATAATTTTTGAAGAGTCTGAACAACGCGACGCGAAATAAAAAGGAGGAGATGGATATACATACAAGAAGGGTTAAGCCAGTGACAGTAGCAAGAGAGACAGCAATAGCAGTGCTAGATAGGTAAAGTTGACCTAAATGACCAACCATCATCATAGATATAATTTGTAACAAATATTGTGATAGTGTTACTGATGCCATTGGACCAGCCAAATAACCAATCCTCTTTATTTCCATCCATATAACATCCCATTTCACTTCTTCATCTCTTAACACAACTTCAATAGTATTTTCCTCTAATAATTTCTCTTTCACTAACAATCCCTCTTCTAAATAACTTCCCATTTTTTTTTCTATCTTTGTTGTGTGTGTGTGTGTTTTGTTGTTGTTGCTCTAGTTTTCTTTAAAAGTAGTAAAATAGAGTACCCTTTATATAAACCTTGCATGTGAGGAGGAGGAGGGAGTTGTGGGATACCACTAGACCTAATTATGTACATGTTAGTAATAAATGTGTAGATGTGTTAGGTTAGGTGTGAACAGTAACGGAATCAGAATTTTCAAGGGGTTCAAAATCTGAAGAAATAGACACATAAAGTAGTACTACAACAAAAATGATCATTAGCGGCGATTAATTCTCGAGTGTCGCTTAATGTGTATTTTTAGCGGCAATTGACACTCTTTGTATATGCCCCTAAAGTCTTTAGCGACACTGGTTCTAATGACAATTAACTAATGTCGGTAAAGACTTTAGCACTACTCTTTATTAATGTCTATACTTAATGCCGCTAAAAGTTATTTTTATTGTAGCGTAGTCAAAAGGAGTTCGACATTTACTATATATACCTAGAAAATATTTTAACTACGTAAAAAAATATAATTTTTACATTTCGAATGAACCCCTAATGATAAGGTGATTCCGCCATTAGGTGTGAGGGGATGGAGAAAATGGTCTTATTGATTCATACTTATTCACACCATATGTTTTACATTACGTTAAATAAATTATATTTATTCGTTTATTTTCAAAGTTAATTATGGTATATAATCAATTTGGCCGCTTTTATAATAGTGATTATTTTCGATTTGCTAACAATATTTCATTATAATGATTATGTTTTTTTTTTGTATGAAGTTGATTGTTCATGTTATATTAGATGTTCTAACAACAACATTTCCTAAAATATATATACAAATAAACAATGATTTATAAAAAGGTTTGGGTGTAGTATTATTTGAATTAAAATGTATATAATTGCGAAAGTTTTATTTTTTTAATTTCCTTTAATTAACCCTCAATTAATCTCCACTAAATAGAGTTTTTATTTATTTTCTATATCTATATATATACTAACACCATAGAAATAAGCATCTCCATTTAATTGGAGCCCAAAGACCAAATAATTTACATCTATTAATTGGAGTCTTTTATTGAAAATTTAATGTTTCTCCAAACTAGCTAATAATTAATATTCGTTAAAAAAAATGGTCTAATTAAGTTTTAATTTAATTATTCGATATGTCACGTGTCATTGTCATGCCTATATTAATCACCATTTGTAGCTTATTAAAAATTTATTTTCTAAATATTAATTGTTTGTTTGATATAAATACTGGATTCAAGAAAATATATATCACAATTTTGACATATATATAATATTTATAATATTCCTTCTGTCAGTAAATTATTTATGATTTATTTTACATTTTACATCGTTTCGAAGAAACACAGGTTGACTTGGTATATAATATTTATTAATATTTGAACAATCATAATATCGATTCATAGCTAAAATATTTGTAATTTTCAAAAATATATATTATTAAGGATTTAAATGAAAAATTAGTTTTTTTTCTTAAACTTTTAATTATCTTTAAAATAAAATTACGATAGATAATATGAGACGAGTTAACGATGAAATCACAGATCGATTAATGATTTGCATTGGGATTGGTGATTTATAAATAGTGTACAGTTCACTGCAGAGAAAGTGGCAAAAATTAATTATATTATCGTGGTACATTATATTTGCTAAAAACCTTAATCGTGCAGACAAAATGGAGAATATCTACACATTTTATTTATTTTTTTGCATAAAAGTTGACTAGATTTAAGTGTATTTTTTATAAGCCATCTTCAAGATCGAAATTGTAACTTTTAGTTTAATTTGTTTATTTTTTAAAACCATTTAAAAGAATTTTTTATATTTTTGGTAGTTTTTTTGTTTTTAATTTTTTTGTGATATATTTAAGATCTTAATTTTTTAAGCAGAATAGCAAACATTTTAAATTATATTAGGTATTATAGCTACAATTTAAGAAAATTGTAATTTGCGGATACAATTTTATGAATTCTTGTTATTCGCTTGGTTTATGAAAACCGTTTAATTTGTATAAATTCAGAATTTGTATAATTCAATTTCTATGTGTAGAATTCAGAATTTATTGTATACTTACCCTAATTATTTGTATATGATTTATGAAAAAATCATAATAAATTACATTGTTTATATATTGGCAGATTGAGATATACCAATAGCTAGAGTTTTGAAAAACTCCTAAATGTATAAATATAGAATTTGTATATATTTACTATATTTGTATATTGGCCAAAATTATTGTTACGATACCAAACTTTATGGAGGACCTTTTACCCGTGCACTATATAATAATGTATATGTGCTCACGTGAACATGTTACTATTTATAATGCTGCAATATATATGATGTCCACGTGTGTACATATATACCTTTAAATAGTGTAGGGGGTAAAAGGTCATTTCTAGAGTTTGATATTGTCATAATAATTTCGATCAAAATTTAAATATATTTCAAATATTTTTTATTCAATCAAATAAATTTCAAAGATTAGTTGTATTTGACTCTCACGAAATAAAACATAAATTAAAATCCTAATTTGAAACGAAAGGAAATATGAGTTGAACACGTAAGTCAAATGAAAATTAACTCCTCTAACACGTAAACTATTTTTTTTATTATAAATAAATGAAAATGGATTGGAACTAAATGTTTATTTGCTTTTCATTTGACCAAAAAAAAAAAATCAAGTTGTTCAGATTTTTTTTTAAAAAAATAATTTCCCTCAAGAATGTAGTTTAGAAAAAGTAATATTTTTTTTAATTTTATGATTTGATAAAATATATTCTTGATTGATTTTACACTTGCATGCGTCATGTGTGTACATGTAATAGTCAAATCTCAATTTTATAGAAAATTATTTTAATTAGGGGCCATTTATAAGTTGTAAAGTTTACTTGGTAAATAATAAAATTTGCACATTAAAATAATAATAATAATAATAATAATAATAACAATATATTTTTATATTTTATAAGTATCGGTAATATAATAATGTTAAAGTTATCATTAGACACAAATAAATTACTTGTCTTAATTTTCAATCAATTGAAAAATCACAGTACATATTACCTTCATTAAAAGTACATAAATCCATAAAAATTATTAGTAAATAATTTAAAACATAATTTTTTTCATGAATTAATAAAAATAAAAGTGTTTTAAATAGCAAACTATAGAAGTTCTATGATTTTGAGAAGCATAAAATTGAGAAATGAAAATCAATAGAAAGTGAAGATATAAATTTAATTATATTTCTAGCTAATTTAAAAGAATATTCAAATGATATTCATTGTTATGATATTTTCAATTAGTAATTATGCGACTCGTTATTTGAGTTATTGTGAATTTTCATATTTTTTAAAAAATGAATTGAATTTTTTATTTATTTTGTTAAATAATTTGAGGATCAATAATGCTAATTAGGGAATTTGGCATATTATTTGGATAGAAACTTATAAGTTAGCGAGCCTCAATCGTACGTTAAACTTGTTAAGAATCATAGATGGGTGTTTGAGACGTGTGCCTGACAAAATAAAATTTACATGTATGTCATGATATTTCGCCAAAAAAAAGCTTTGGAAGTGTCTCGAAAAAATCTTTGGCATAGCTTGATAGAGCAAAATCTCACACATATATCATAACGTATTTTGCCTAGAATCAACTCCTGAACGAGCAAAATAAAATCTATACGCATAAGCTTTAATAGAGAACAATCTCACACATCTGTCATAACATTTTATTAATATTCCACCCAAAAATAAACATCGAACAAGTCTCAAAATAAATCTCTCGAAGTTATAATTTAATTTGCAAAAATATCGATAACACTCTTTTGACAAAATTTATTTCATAGAAAACAGCAATATCACTCTCTAAGTTTCAAATCTCAACTTCCAACTATATGCATCTATTAAGGTAGCGTTAGCTTAAAGATTAGACATTTTAAAAATGATATTTCGTCTCAATTTATTGTGAAGATAATATTATATTTGAGGTCTAACATATTTTTTTCTATAGTTTTTTTTTTTTAAAAAAAAAAAAAAAAAAAACTAGTTATGTTAACTTGTAATATTTTTTTAATATATCAAATATATAGATTTTATTTACAAACATTTGAAAAATCCATATCCAAATTTATAATTAAATTTGATTAGAAGTATCGAAAATATTCTTAATCTCTTCACGAATTGTTAGTTTCATTCTCGTATTATTAACAACCATAAAAATACCGTTTTACTTGTCTAGCTTAAATACACCTTCGATATTTGCAACATATATAACTGAAATACACCCCAAAGTTTAGAGTATTTTCAACACTTTTCTCGACTTTTTTTATTAAGACACTCTCATGCTTCTACTAGAGTTTGAGGCCATTTATTACGTTATGCTACAGATCAAAAATTTATCAGAGAGTATCTAAGTTTAATTAAACAAATAAAAAATTATTTTTTTAAAAAAAACACTCTGAATATCCTTACATAATATAAATTAGAATAAATGAGAGTAATAATATTAACTCAATCTCAACATATATTTTGTAGACTCAATTATTTTTCAAATAAAAAGGGAACAAATAAAACCTTAAAAATATGGGTAGGTTACAAATATTTTTTTTAGGTGTACCTACAAAAAATAAAAAATAAAAAACTTTTCATGTAGCTAGAAATTGAAATAAAAACTTTTGTAATGTTTCACGTGGTACGCATTAAACCTGAATAATAAAGATTAATGATGTGAAAATGACATAGAAAGAGAAGTAAAAAATTGGAGACATAAAAATAAAAATTTTCCCCATTAGTTAGATTTTTTTATAAGTAAATTAAAAAAAATCATAAATAAGAAAATAATTTTTTAATATAATATATGTTTTTTTAATTTAATAAGGTAGATAATTAATATGAGAGGTAAAGAATAACGTTCAATTTAGTTAGACTATAAATAAAATGTGGAGACCTTTTCTTCTTCTTCTTTTTTTTCATATGATATTCGAAGCTCACATTGAATAAAGTGAGAAACAAAGTCCAAATATTATCTGCTTCGTATTAATTTATATGATATAGTTTAATAAAATATTAAATTCAAAATGAAATTATAGTTTACAAAATAATTTCATAAATATTTTATATTTGTATAGCTATAAATTATTTTATAAAAAATTAAAAAATAATTATTAATTTCGAAGTCTTAATTTTCAATTTGAACTATCATGCTAAGATTAAATTACAAATTTGTACTAAAAAATGTATTGACTATTCCATCACCAATTACTATCAAGTTGTTGTGGAGCTCGTATTATTATTCTGTCTCTCAACGTGGAATAAAATAACACCATACAATCTCAATATTTATTTCAACCAAACACAAGATAAATTCATCCTCAAAAATTAATTTCGATATTAATTATCTCTCATCATTCACACCAAACGAGCGTTAACATTAATCGATTAGTTGAAATACCATCTTTTAAAATAATATAGCATTTAATTTACTTGTTATCTTATGGTCTTCAACTGCTTATTACCCAACACATTTTATTGTTATGAGCTGTATGTAATGTAGTACCAAAAACCAAGAAACAAACGTAAAATAATTTTGTGGATTTAATAGTTGGTTGAGTAAATTTATGACCGTTTGTACCGTTTAATAAATATGCACATTAATAAAAAAAAAGATAAAATCTTTACTGACAAAACACTATAAACATTTATAAAGAGCGTTAATGATCACTAAAAAAATATATAAATGATAAAGATTGAGTAAAAACTTTTGTTATATATATACATGGACAAATTACAGACATCACATACTTTTAAGGTAAAATTACAATTTATGCCTTAAAAGTTTATAACTACAAAAATCCCTCAAACGAATTCATTAATGGAGGGTCCGATTGCATTAATGACCAAAAAATCAAAGCATTGATACATTAAAAAGAGGATCGAATATATGCGCTGATATATTGAAAAGAGGATCGAATACATTAATGAAGGGTCCGAATACATTAGTGGTTGAAAAATAAAAGCACTGATACATTAAAGAGAGGGTCAGATACATTAATGGAGTGTCGAATACATTAATGACATTTTTGAATTAGGAGAAAAATAAGGAATTTTGGAAATTTGTGAAACTTATAAGAGATAATAGTAATAATGAAATTAAAATGTGAGATTTTTTGTAATTTTCCATATATATATATATATATATGTATACATATATATATATATATATGTATACATATATATGTATACATATATATGTATATATATATATATGTATACATATATATACTCTTCATAGTTCCTACCAAAGTTGTTGTAATTTAGGGATTATCAGCCCAATTATAAAATCTACGACCCAGTAATCCACGGCCTTGATCGGCCCATATTGAAATATTTCCACCTACATTTGAAGCAAAAATAATTTGTGAAATTGACATGCATACATAAAAATTAGGGAAACTTACGTAAAATCTCAAAAGTTTAGAAGCTAATTACTTAGATATACTTTAATTTATAATATTATGTATCTTATCAGACTTTGGTGGATCAAATATGTTCAGATATATGTATCTCGAGATTCATGGGGTTAAAATTGAGTGTAATTTGTTATTGATATATTGTATCCAAGTGGATTAACATGCATTTGAGTTACATAACAAATCTCGCTTGCTACCCTTACCTCTCTCCTATCTTGCTCGTTACTCTCTCATGTATCTAATATCTCATATACATGCGAATCACACCAGATACATATATCTAGTGTGACCCATATGTATCAAGAATGCAGAACAAAATATCGCTCGCTTCTCTTTTTATTTTAGTGTATCTAGTAGCAAAAATACATGTATTTAAGTGTATATTCCTCAATATATGGTAAGGAATTCTTCATTAGTGATAAGATACGTAATATATAAATTAGAAAATGTTACCTTCTCTCAATATGTCACATATTTAAACCACAGCCTTGAACTCTATTTACAGCTTTTCTTGCCTAATATCAAAGATTTAAAAAAAAAAAAGGTTTATGTTAGTAATAGGTTCATAGAAAGCAAAACAAAATTAATTGTTGTTTGTTCATTAAAAAGATAGGTAGCATATCAAACAAAACTAAGTTTGCTTTCGCGAGCTAGGAGTAAGTCACTCATTCATCCTTAACCAGAAGTCTCTGTGTCAAGACTTGGATACGAGAGTCACCTTTGTTAGGAAAAACTTTACCTTCTACCGTGGGACTTCCTGACGCAAATTTGGATTAGTCCGACTCAATAAGGGTACCAAACACCGAGTGAAAAGCCAAAAGGTTAAAAGAGTTGCTTTCACAACTGGATATAGTTCTACTAAGCAAAAGGGAATGAACAATCTGTATGCATATACCTCCTTATCCCAATTAGTGCATATATTTATCGCGATAAGCGCCACATTTTGCACTAGCAATGCACATATGATCCCCATCCATAGTCCCTAAACATAGATCAAAGACAACGATCGATGAGATTTGATTCGGGGTAGTTAGTTATTAGGGGTTGTTAATAGAGTAATAGAGACGTACCATGCCTCCAGTATTGAAAACGAATGCAAAGAGAACAGAAGAAGGTAATCCCACAACATAATAAGCTCCAAGATTGATAAATGCACAGAGTTTTTGCCATCCACATCCTCTAGCAGCCCCTGAAAATGCAAAATGAGCATACTCTAGTATGTAACGTTGTTGTTCTTAATACAGCTAACGAAAGATCAGTCGAGTACTTCTCAACCTGAAAGCACACATTGGAAGCCATCCAAGAAATCAGATAAAGCAAGCAGAGGCAAAATCTTGGCAACGTATTTGATCACTTCTTCTTCGTTGCTGTATAGTTTGCCCCACACAAAACGAACCAAAATGGTGGTGGTCGCGATTATCAGTCCTACTGATATGGCCACAATTACGACAACGTGTAAAGCTAATCGTGCTCCTTGTGGACGACCAGCCCCCAATTCATTTGAAACTCTTGTGCTGATAGAAACAATTAGTTAAAGTTCATACATATCAGATCACGTGAGCACTGTGCATCGACTTACCTTATAGCACCACCAAGTCCAACTGAAACCATGTACACCATCCAACAAGTATTGAGACTGAAAAGAATTTCAAAAGAACTTGTGTAAAGGTATACGTACGAAGCAAAATGCACAATAAGAAGGATGTTAATAGAACACGAACCTTATCGATAACACTGATGTCTCTAATTTAGGATTAGGGAGAAGGCCAGATAACAGAACAACCATCTCGAATGACCAATATTCGAAACTGAAACCAGCGAGATAATACGTTACAAAGTCCAGTTACTCCATAACAAATATGTCTAGTAATAGAATTGGAAAGAATAAGAACATCGATGCATAAGCACGTTAACGAGTAAGTACATTGAACATATTGATTAATGGAAAAGAATGAGATTACACTTACCAAATCATAACAGCAGAAGGAATGGCAAGCTTGATAAAATCCATAATGTCGTCCAAAGCTTCCTTCGAAAAACCAGTCCAAGTTATTCTACAAGCCGGGGAAAATTTAACATAACCAGCTAATAAAAACACGTTAATCCAATACGAAATGGCATTAGCCAAAGCAGCTCCCTTGCTTCCGAGACCAATCTTGAACACGAAAATCCAACATATAAGAATGTGTAACAAAGCCGTGAAACCAGAAGTCAACATCATGGGCATCACTATATTTTGAGTCTGTAGAAATCTGTTGAGGCATTGAAGGATGCCATACGCGAAAAGGCCTGGGATCATCCATCGATTGAATTGTCCTGCTTCGTTTGATATATCACGGTCTTGACCACAAGCAATGAGAATTGTGCTGGTGTTGAACCATATCAGTAAAAGCAAAATGCTCAACGAAAGAAGAACGAGCATTGCTCTTTGTGTGTAAGTGCCAAGCATATGGTATTGCTTAGCTCCATACGCTTGCCCACATAGTGTTTCCAGTGCACTTCCCATTCCTAACTACCAAAAAATTCGTGAAAATTAAGGAATGAAACTTCGAGATAAGAAAGGAACTAGCTCCCAATTAGCTCATTCGGGCACAAAGATGAACTTGTCTATTCTGCGAGTTCAACTGAACCTATTACTTTACACTCGAACTATGTATACTTATAACAAAAAAAAGGGAATTCCTTATCTCTGAGTGCGATTTGAACTATAACATAATCGGGAATAACGATTAGTTTTGCAACCAAAAACTATAAATACATCACTAATCCAATTTGAGTACCTCTGTAGGATAAACCTCAACACGAGAAAATGAAGAGCAACAACATCAAGTGATTGAGTTAAGTAGTTCGTCGTATAAAAATTATCAACCCTGGAGATATAGTAATAATTATAAGTAGACAAAATTGTTTCAAGCACCGAAATCATACACATCAATCACACTATGAATCCACTAACTCTTAATCATGGATTCACCTCTATTCGAGCTGCGCACAAATCGAATCAATAACCATTCAACATGATTTGAACAAACAATAGCAAAATGACACATGTTGTCACATTTTTTAATCCACTAACTCTACATCATGAATTCGCCTCTATATATTTAGTTTTATCTACTTTTTTTTAATATCACGACACCCCTCCGTAAAATTCCTAGCTTCGCTGCTATGAAATCCAATCAACAACCATCAATTTGAATCCACTAACTCTAGATCATGAATTCACCTCTGTACATATAGTAAACTCAACTTTTGTTTTATTTTTTTAAATATTATGACACCCAGTGAAAATCCTGGCTCCACCACTGCTGATGCAACATACATATCCAAACAATAACCATTCTAAGATGATAAATTGAAACAAACAATAGTAACTAACAAAAAAGAAGTTAACTTACCAAAACACTGAATCCAGTGACTGAAGCAAAAGAAGTAGCCATAGAAGCACCAGAGAGAGACAATTCACCCAAATGACCAACAAACATGATGCTAATAACTTGAAGACAATATTGCAGAATATTAACTGCTATTAGAGGTACAGCAAGTCTTAATTGCCTCTTAATTTCTTCAATAATTGTAGTTGTATTATCAAAATCATGGCTTGTTTCTTGATTTAACAATAATGGAACTTGTGGACCTTCCATTTTTTTTTGTTATTGTTGATTCAAGAAAGTAAAAGGAATCTTAATCATCATTTTATTGGATGACCCTTAGTATACATTTGGACAAGGATTTATCATATTATAAAATTGTGGGGTTCCTATCATATATAGAGATCTAACAAACACTTCCTTCATTTTATTTTATGTGATAGTATTTAATTAGACATGAAATTTTGTTATATTTATCAAATTATTTTTATAAAAATTATTGTAAAGTAGGAATGATGAATTAAATAGTCATCAAACAAGGAGATTGTGACATTCTTTTTTAGACGGATTAAAAAGAAAATGATGTGATATAAATTAGGATGAACGGGATAATATATTTTTGTATATAATACTTTCATTTGTAAATAGATATATAAGGTCGATATAATATCGTATCATATTTGTGTTAGATGTGGAGTAATGAAAATATCTTTAATAAGTTATTTATATGTCAAAAAGATATTGAATTTAGTTATGCATCGATAATAACAATAATATACCTAGTGAAAGAAATTTTAGTTGGCTAGAGTAGTGTACGCTGACACTATGACTACATCATATGTAGAGAAATTGTTTTCAAGAGACATTCGATTCAAGTGTAACAATTTTAAGAATAAAAAAAAGTAAAACAATGAAAAGAACTTAACTACTAAGAAGAGAAACGGTGCAAAGCCTAAAAAAAATAAACATGAACAACAACTTAACAATACACTAACCGAAACACAATAAACTGATGACGGTAGATATAAAAAAACTAGAAGCACAAAAATATAGCTCGTACAACGACATACACCAATGCTTGAATCCTTGAAAAAAAAGACAATACTATACTACCCATAAATCTTCTACTTTAATACGTGACCTTCATTGTTTTCTATCTAATGTCATATCTTTGATAATCTGTAGTTTCGTTGTTCCTTGTCTAATTATTCATCCAATGTTTTTCCGATTTTATTATTATTATTTACGCAATATTATATTTATTTTAGTATTGATTTTTATTGATTTACAATAATATTCTTTATTAATGATTGATTTAGTAAAAATAAGGACTTCCAAATTATTCGCCAAAAAAGTTGGAATAAAAGCAAAAAAAAAAAAAAAAAATTAAAAAAATGCAAATTCTCTTCGTTTTTTCAGCAGAGTAAAAAGAGTAAACGGATCTCTCACACACACACAGTGGGCTCTCGTTAAATCACCTCTTCACATTTCAAAACAAACCCTAGCTGTCCTTTTTTTCACTCTCTCTCTCTACTCTTTCTCTCTCTACTCTTCCATGGCTTCCCGGAGGCTTATCGCCTCTCTCCTCCGTTCGTCGGCTCAACGCGGTGCCGGCAGCAGTGGTGGTCCAATTTCCCGATCATCAGTAGCAAACTCCATTGCTAGACCATCTTCACGCGCATCCCCTAAAGGATTCCTCTTAAACCGTGCTGTACAGTACGCTACCTCCGCAGCAGCTCCGGCGTCTAAGCCAGCAACACCGCCGAAGTCATCTGGTAGTGAAGCTAGTGGAAAAATTACAGATGAGTTTACAGGTGCTGGTGCGATCGGGAAGGTTTGTCAGGTTATTGGTGCTGTGGTGGATGTGAGATTTGATGATGGATTGCCTCCAATTCTTACTGCTCTTGAGGTGTTGGATAATCAGATCCGACTTGTGCTTGAGGTTGCTCAGCATTTGGGTGAGAATATGGTTAGGACTATTGCTATGGATGGTACTGAAGGACTTGTTCGTGGTCAACGTGTGCTTAATACTGGCTCTCCTATCACCGTGAGTGATCAGAATTCCTTATCGTTTGTTTTTTTTCATATTCAAATGTTCATGCTTTACTTATTTAAAAATTGCATTTTTTTTATCTGAAGGGTCTAAACATGAATATATAATATACATTATTGAAAGTGCTTTCAGATCTTAATGCAGGAGATCTGTAGTTCTATAATAGTTCACAAAACTGCAATACGGTTGAATCATCTAATGTAATAGTTATCTGCTTAGGAAGATAAATCATTGATCAGTCGATCACACTTCAATCCCAAGTTAGTTGGGGTACTTTCCTGTTACATTTGTCACATTGCATCCGAACACCTTCTGAGAGTTTTGGAACGTACCTATACTTATCCTTGTGATTTGTTGTGAGAGTTTTGAATAAAATAGTACCTTTGAAGTGGAAAGTGGGCTATTACTATGCAGGATGTTGAATTCATTTTTGCTCAGGATTTAGTGTTCAGTTTGAAAGAGACTTGGCTCTGTTAAGCTGTAGGAGTTTATTACCATGGGAGTGGATCACTCATGTGGCACTGTTAAGCTGTAGGAGTTTACTACTATGGGAGTGGAGTGCTCATGTTTCCTTATGATCACCAGAAGACATCGGTCACTCATGTTTCCTCGCATTATTTTGTTTTTTTCTTTTAGAATTTGTGGTGCGGTATGGTGACTGTGCTTTGGCTTCGTTGTAATGGTATCTTCTGATTGTTGTTGTTTTTAGTATCTTCATTTTGGCTGCCTCTTGTCTTGTACAAGTTTTCCTTGTATAACAGATTGTTTACGTTTAGTTGAGCTTGGACATATTTAATTTGTTTTGAGCTTGATGGTTTGCCTCTCTTGTGATGACAGGTTCCTGTCGGTCGATCCACACTTGGCCGTATCATGAATGTCATTGGAGAGGCAATTGATGAGAGAGGCCCAATTAGTAAGTCAAAATTTCCGTGGATACGCCGTATTCTAATTTATCCATTGGACTAAAATTTTAATCTATCCATAAGAATGGTTCTGATAATTGCATCTTAATCTGTAAAATGGTTACAGCAACCGATCACTTTTTGCCAATCCATCGTGAAGCTCCTGCCTTTGTTGAGCAAGCCACTGAACAACAAATTCTTGTCACTGGTATTAAGGTACTTGCTTCAATTCTTATTTTCTTGGGCAGTATATTTTTGCACTCCATCCAAATGCTGCCTGCATTCACTAATGATTCCTCTGCTACTGCCTTTAACTGAACTTAATAATGACGACTATTCTATCATTATTGTGCTTTTGATCAGGTTGTTGATCTTCTTGCGCCATACCAAAGAGGAGGGAAAATTGGTCTGTTTGGTGGTGCTGGTGTTGGCAAAACTGTGCTTATTATGGAGCTTATTAACAATGTTGCCAAAGCACATGGTTAGGATTGGTTTCTTTGTACCTCATTATATAGGTCATATAAAAGTCACTGCAAAGCTGATCAGTTGGATGACTTGACTATACAGGTGGTTTCTCTGTTTTTGCTGGTGTTGGTGAACGAACTCGAGAGGGTAATGATTTGTACAGAGAAATGATTGAAAGTGGTGTCATCAAGCTAGGCGAGAAGCAAGTTAGTTTAATCAAAATTATGTTCCATACATCTTTATCTCATATTGTTTTTATCCTTGCATTGCTGACATATTATGATCTCAAACTATTCAGAGTGAAAGCAAGTGTGCGCTTGTATACGGTCAAATGAATGAGCCCCCTGGTGCTCGTGCACGTGTTGGACTTACTGGTTTGACAGTGGCTGAGCACTTCCGAGATGCCGAGGGGCAGGATGTGCTTCTCTTTATTGACAATATTTTCAGGTTTACTCAGGTAGGCATATCTTTTAAAGTCCATGTATAAATTTGCTTATTTTGTAAACCTGACTGTGGCACTATCTGCATCTTGTATTGAAACAGGCTAACTCAGAAGTGTCTGCTTTGCTTGGTCGTATCCCATCTGCTGTGGGTTATCAACCAACTTTGGCTACGGATCTTGGAGGTCTTCAAGAACGTATCACCACGACCAAGAAAGGTTCTATTACGTCCGTCCAAGCTATTTATGTGCCTGCTGATGACTTGACAGATCCTGCTCCTGCTACAACCTTTGCTCACTTGGATGCCACAACTGTCTTGTCCCGTCAGGTATAATGCCATTGTTTGATCTGGTGCTGTAATTTTATTTACTTTCACAGTTGATGGAGTTCATTTAACTTTGGTCATCACATTTCTTTTTTGGATGCCAGATTTCTGAGCTTGGTATCTATCCTGCCGTCGATCCACTTGATTCTACATCCCGTATGCTCTCACCTCACATTTTGGGAGAGGATCACTACAATACTGCCCGTGGAGTGCAGAAAGTTCTTCAAAATTACAAGAATCTTCAAGATATTATTGCCATTTTGGGTATGGATGAGCTTAGTGAAGATGATAAGATGACTGTTGCCCGTGCACGTAAAATCCAAAGGTTCCTCAGTCAGCCTTTCCACGTTGCTGAAGTTTTCACTGGTGCCCCTGGAAAGTATGTCGACTTGAAGGAGAGCATCAACAGTTTCCAGGTAATTAATCTCCTCAATCTTCAACTTATTTGTCAGTTTATATTCATTGTCATTTGAACTTTAAAATATGAGATTATTGTATGTTTGTTGCATCTATTTGTTGTATGGAGGCTTTTTCATGCTGCTGGTCTGCCATGTGACTAGAAGTTCCTTTTACCTTTCCTCTCTATTGTATGTGATGAGCTACTGAATTTATTAGTTGCTCTCACATTATCATACATGTTATAGAACCTCTTCGACATGTTAAAATCTTTATTATTCATGTGATGCAACTTTTCCTGCTTAACTGCTGATAATTAGAGTTGAGCATCTGCCATTACTTTCCCTTGTCTACTGCAAGGATGTGCAATGCTAGTATGTAATTGACCTTCTTCCTGGTTTTTATGATGCTGATGAACGTTTTTTCCAAATCTTCGCAACTACCCCCCTCCAAAAATAGAGGACCTTTTCCCCCCTTTTTGCCCTTGATTGAAGATTGTCAACAACTTTAGGTACCTTCTTTCTAATTTGGTCCTATGTTGATGAACTCTTTGTTAATATCTTTTGACAGGGAGTATTGGATGGCAAATACGATGACCTTTCAGAGCAATCGTTTTATATGGTTGGTGGTATCGATGAGGTCATTGCCAAGGCAGAGAAGATTGCAAAGGAATCTGCAGCCTAGATAGATTATAAAAATCCGTGACTTTCTTTTGTTCTCTTCACCAAAATAATTTAGTTTGTGACATTTTGGTTCTTTTTTGGGAGGGCCAAGGGGTCCTTAATCTACTTTTTGTTTCATCTTTCCAAACGCGGGATTGTTATAGAGAGACATGCTGCAGCTAAGGACGTTGTCGCCAAACCCCCTGCTCTGTTATGTCACATAATAAGGGGGGTTATATATGGCGAACTTGTATATGTTACTTTCATGTCTTTTTTTCGAGAATTTTTGATGCTCCAATTATCCAATGTCTTCTAAACAATATGTTCTTTTTTCCATTTATTCTTTCCTTGTTGCAGTGATCATCTTATCTAAACTATCTACACTTTGGATGTTTTACCAAGTCATTTATCTCCAGTAATATTTGCTATTCTTCTTTAAGAGTTGTACTGATTTTCTGGACATGTGTGTTGGTGTAGCCAGCTTCCTGTGACTTCCCTAAGTATGTTTCCATAGATGCTATCTAGTTGATTCACATTGTGATTTCAGAAGTAAAGAAAACACCAGTAAACTTAAAATTTGTGTTTGGACGTATTCACGTACTAGTATCTGGAACGTGCGTTGCACGTTTGTCCCTTAATATTTTTATTTTAAGTTTGTCTTTATAAAGTTCAATTATATATTTAGAAATGCAAAAATTAACAATTTTAGTTATGATTTAATCTCAAATGGTATGAATATGTCTATGAATAGCTAATTATTTTTTCAGATCAAACAACTTATTTATTGAAGTAGTTTACAATGAATTTTTACTCGAAAAAATAATAAACTGATGTAAAAGTCTTTGACGAAAGTAGCAAAGACATGAAGAAGAAATAAATGCAATTCTAGTCATTGCTGAAATCACAAATATAAGATTCTTTTTCTTTTGTGCTTATATGAATTGCATTCTTCTTCTTTTTTTTAAAAAAAAATATACAATAGTATTTTTTAATGAAAATAGAAAAATTGACGAACATTATTCTCATTTTCGAATATCTTTTGATCTTTGTTTCCATAAGATGAAAATTAATTATATGAACCAAAAGATTAATTCAAGAAATTGGGATAAATAGTTCTAATTTTAAAATAATCATTCCGTTTTCATATCAAACACTATATTGCTAAACATAGTAAGATTGAGGCTTAAACCACACATACATATATAACCTGGAAAAAAAAAATCTCTAGCAGAATGAGAATGAATGGAAGATGAGAGCAAAAAAACTTATTGTGTACCTATATAGAGTTTTGTAATGTAAAGAATATGAAAAGATGGAGAAAATTATATAAACATTGATGAACAATAACTAAGAAAAATATGACATGAAACGTTTTTGGATTGTAATCAAGGAGCTTATGACTATCTATCTTCAATCTTAAGTATTGAATTTAGTGTAAAGCATTAAGTGCAGTTGGAATGAGTTTAACCGCAGAAACTCAAAGGATCATTAATTAAAAAAAAACTGTTTTGCTATCATTATTTATTTAATTTTCAAATTTTGTAAATGACATTTTCTAATTTAATAAATAAGTGAAGGGCATTTTAGTAATCCAATTTTAAACTCAAAACCTTCCCACTTATAATAATATATGATTCAATCTCTTTTTAGCGATTTCTTTAGATATTTTTATAACTAATGCAACTTTATTTTGATTCAACTTACTAGTTTTGTTTTTGATTGTGAATCATTGACAGCCTTTTTAGTTTATACCAATTGCCTTAGTTCGTATCCCCATACGTTCTTAGTAAGATGAATGTGTTCTTTAATTATACTCATATATTCAATCAATATTTTTGTATCTTTCGTATAAATTGAGACATAAAAATTACGTCTAAACTGATTGGACACCACGATTATTTTAAAAGCAAAAATATTAAGAAAGGAAACGACTAGAAAAAACCCAATCTTTACTTGTCACCCTCACCCCTTCTCTTATACAAGACTTTCCCATTAAGCAAAATCACAACTTCCATTTTTTTCTTCAATTGACTTATATACACATCACAGTAGTTCCACCGTTTAACAATGGCAGCACCGTCGTCAATGACGGCGAAAACAGCCAACGTCATGCTAACAATCCCGGAGAAGAAAACTGTATCTCTAGATCTCTACCGTCCACTCAGAAACTACATAGTCTACAATTACTCTGAACGCGAAGCTCAAAATCTCGAAGATGATCTTCAAACGCTTAAGCAATTTCGTTCCGATATGGAACGTGGCCCTAATGAGTCATCTCTTCCTGCTCGCCGTGATCTTTTGCAGAATTACTATAAAGCCCTTTGTGTTGTTGAGTCTCGTTTCCCTATTTCACCTGATCATGACCATATTAATTCTGTTACATTTACTTGGTATGATGCTTTCAAGAACAAGCTCAAAGCTGCTCAGCAGAACATCTATTTAGGTATTTCCTGCAGCTTTGTTCAATTTTTTTTTTTTTTGAATTTTGTGTACTTTTGTTCTAATTTGTCTGCTTGTTGATTGTACAATTAATAATGCCTGGGATACATCTTTTTATTGCGTGCATTTACTCTTAACTTCTAAAGTTGCCTCCTTTCCCTTCACTATGTGCTTTTTGTTGTTCACTTGCGCTTAGCTTCTACATTGGCCTCGTTTCCCCTTTTATTTTTTCAAGTCTTCAGCATCTTCATTCATTTGGGTCTTAAATTTTGCATCTTTTGTGGTCAGTCCTTGCTTTGTTAGTTTCATAGTGTAGTTGATGTTGTATAGATAGGGTATAGCTTTCCATTGCTATGCACTTGCTATGAGCAGATACATTGGTGTCCCGTTCTCTTTTCTGGAAAAACTTATCTAACCATCATTGAAATTGGAGGTGGTGTAGATGCTTAGGGAATTTGCTCTTGCTATGGATAAACTTTAGTCTCAGTACTATCTGGAAATTAATGATTGTTCCCGTTGGCCCGGGTAACTACTAGCTTTAAGTGTATTATCAATCAACTATGCCTCGCTCCTAGATTAGATAAGGTTGGCTATATGAATCCTATGTAGGTTGGACATGTCCCAACAAATTTCTTATTCAAAGGATTCATTATAGTTGAACTTCTTTTATGCTAACCGTTATTCTACCACAGCCTTCATTTTTTTATCTGTGCTTGAGAGTAGTTATGTCTAGCGTAGGAAGTGTTTTGAATACTTATTTGCTGCCTAAGCCTAAATGAACAGTGAACCCAGCCATTTCTTCACACAAATTGGCTATATTTACCTACTAGTAATTAAAAAACATGGTGATATTTGTCACTTGGTAAGGAAAACAGGGGTACATTAGTTTAATTATTACGAGTTTGGAGAAATCAATGTTAAGCTCGGACTATTGTCATCTTATCATACAGTTCTACTGATCCTTTTCTATTTTTTTTGGGGGTGTCCATAGAAAAAGCTGCAGTTTTGTTCAATCTGGGGGCAGTGCACAGTCAGATGGGAATGGGTTTTGATCGTTCATCAGTTGAGGGGAGAAGACAGGGATCACATTCTTTTATTGCTGCTGCTGGGGCATTTGCCTTTTTGAGAGACAATGTGGCAATGAAAGCATCAATGGGTAGCTCCAACACTGTTGATGTCTCTGTCGAATGTGCTGGGATGCTGGAAAGACTCATGTTGGCTCAGGCTCAGGAGTGTGTTTTTGAGAATAGCATTGCCAAGGGAAATACTCCTGGTGTCTGTGCAAAGATTTCAAGACAGGTTCATTTTTCTATTTCTACGCTTAGACTATGCCACTCCATAACTGCTGTATGAGATTTACTCAAAAAGAAAAAAAACTTATCCGTGAGATTTAGTTGAGTTCTTGACACCAGTCACATTGCTATACAACTTTTGTTCTTAGATAGCTCAAGTGAGTTAGTACTTCTACTTCTCTTTATTAGAATCTTCCTAAGATTTTCTTAAGGTAATAATTTAGTCCATGATAGATAAAGACCACTAATTTTTACATTTCTATCGAAAATCTAGTCAGCTTGGAAAGCTCCTATGGGCTGCAAAATTTGTTTTGTTAATATCCACATTCTATATTAGTAATAAATAGTGACAATCCTCCAAGTTCCTACATGTAATGAGGCTTGGATTGTAGTTTGGTTGAATAACCTCGTGTATACATTATATTAGACTATTCTACAGGTGTGGCATATGCAGCTTGAGAATTGGGGTTTGGTGAGAACGACTTCATATATTTGTTCTTTTTGAATTTTGATATGAATGCTGTATAGTTCACTGAAGAAGGCATGTCCGAGTTGGTTTGGCTAGTTCCTTCCGATATTGGTTCTTAGTTAATTACACATGTTATTTCCTGTAGATGGCATCTCAACACGTATAGTTTAGCTTATAAGTTATAAATTATCAAATTTGACCAAACCAGTGGAGTTTATTTTGGGTCTTACTTTGGTGGTTGGACGTTGCAATAAATGCAAAATTGATGTTAAAATGAAATGAATGCCTCATCACAGGTTGGATTGTTTTATGAGGAAGCTTTGGCAGCATTAAATGTTGCACCTCTGAACCAGCACTTTGACAAGGCTTGGCTAGCTCATGTTCAGCTTAAGGCATCACTGTTTTATGCTGAGGCCTGCTACAGGTACAGTCTAGAGCTCCATGACAAAGAAGAAATAGCAGAGGAAATTGCAAGGTTGAAGAGTGGTGTTAATGCCTTGTCTGAGGCAAGAAAAACATCTCCAAGGGGTGCACCGCAGCAGCTCTTGGATGCAATTACTAAGCTAGAAGCTAGTTCAAATCTAAACTTGGAGAAGGCTATTAAGGAAAACGACAGAGTCTACCTCATGAGGGTTCCACCAGCCAGTTCTCTGCCACCACTTGCAGCATTTTCCTTGGTCAAGCCTATGCAGATGAATGATATTCTGGATGCAAGCAAAGAGAAGATGTTTTCCAGTCTTGTCCCAGACAACAGTACAAAAGCTCTTTCTAGGTACACTGAGATGGTTGATGATGTCATCAGGACTCAAACCGAGAAGTTACAACAGGGGAGTGAGCTAGCTCGAGTGAGGCTCAGAGAAATGGACTTGCCTGATTCTATTCTGGCCTTGGAGGGAAATTTATCACTACCTGCGGCTCTAAAAGAAGATGTAGAGGCAGTGCAAATTTGTGGTGGTCCAGCTGGTTTGGATGCTGAGATGCAGCAACTCAGAGATCTGAAGAGGGTGAACCAGGAGTTGCTGGTCCAAACAGAGGAGCTTTTGCAAAAAGAAGCAACGGAAGATACACAGTTTAGAACTCAATTCGGAACCCGATGGACAAGGCCTCAATCTACTACCTTAACAAAAAACCTGCAGGATAGGTTAAACAGGTTTGCAGCAAACCTGAAGCAAGCTGCAGAAAGTGATGCTAGGATTGAGCGATCAGTTAGGGATCATGCAGCACTCATGTCAATCCTTGACTGCCGTCCAGTACGTATTTATGATTTGGACCTTATTTTGCATAACTAGTCACGTCATGTCTCATTGTGCCACTTCTAGTTGACACCTGGGTTTGTCATGGGCTTTACTCATCAAGGATATAATAATCAAATGCTCTGGCTCTTGGATTTATTTGTAGATATGTTGTATTAGGTGTTACTTCTAAGGATAAGTATCAAACCTATCTGGTAATGAAGATGGTGAATTAGATTAGTCTCTTTGACAAGCTTATATCACCACGAGCTTAATAAGATGTTCAATGCTTCTATACCATATAATTTGTATCTTCTCTCATGGTTCACTTCCAAGGATTTTCAACAGGTTTAATGCATACTAGATTTGGAGCCCTTGATCCTTAAATTTTGATTTCATTTTGAAACTTGGCTCAGTCTGTTGCTATTTATCATGTATGTCATGTTATTGTTGCAAAGATGTTTCATCATCGGATCTAGAGCTTATCAAATACAATGTGATAACACTTCTATTTCTCTCTGTGATATCTGTCTAGTGATGTCCTGAGATCTGCATTTTTCTCTTTGATAGATCGAATCTGCTCTTCCAACCTTGGCAAGACCAATCTTGTCTTTGGACGCCACTGAAGATGCCATTGTGGGAGCCCTGAAGCAGAGCCTGGTAACAATGAATTAGTGTGGTTATATTTGTGTTATTTTGTCTTTCTGTGTTCCTTAGACCTTAGTTAGCGGTTTATGTTGCAACATGTGTCTTGAGTGACTAAAGCCTGTTCTGTTGGAAGGCCTTACAGGCCAACATATATATCATCTCCCTTTTTTTTTTTTGGGTTGGTGGGTGGTGGTGGGGTGAGTGGGGATGAAAGCATAACTTGTTTCCGTTTGAGAAGTGTGTAAATTTTTTCTGATGACATTTTTCTGCTTTTGTTTTTTCGTCACAAGGAGATAAAGTGAAACTTGATGTCATTGTGCATTACATATACTTTATTAGTGAATATTAATATATTTTATTAGTGAATACTGATTAAAAACGTCGAAAAATATTTTATTTCTTGAGCAACCTTCATGGATGATTTTTGAGCACTAGCTGCAGATTATTTCTAGTTTGAAATTCCTATAATCTCATTTTGTGATTGATAGGTGGTCTTTGAATAGTAAATTTGAAGGTAATTTTATTATGCAGGCATTTTTGGATATTAAGTAACGTAATATTTAGTATATTGTGCATGTCACTTAAAATCACGGAAGGAAATTGTCCGTAAATATTTGGATATATGAACTGTAGAAAGGCACTTCAGAACTTCACTCCAATCTGTTTTACAAAGAACTATATGTCCTGTTTCAATGTAGAAGCTTTACAATGTTGCAACTTAAATTATTTTAGTGGTCTCCTTCAAGTCATTGTTGCTTATATTTCAGAGGCAACTGGAAACTCTTGGTGCTCAGCGTGCCGGTCTGGAAGATATGCTGAAAGAGATGAAGAGGAAGGTATAATAAGATTCCTCTTAAAATATGATCTGCCAAGTTGAATTCTATTAGGTAGAGTTGGACTTCTTTTTGGGAGTTTAAAGCTTTAGCCATCTTTGGTTTATTCTCATTGGAGGTTGGACAAGTGTTACATATTTAACCCGAGCAGGTGATGAAGATATAATCCTTTGCTAGTGCACATCCTCTTATTATGCTGCTCTGTAGTAATTGAGTTTATTAACATGATATTAATAAGATGAGTTCATACTTCAATGATATAAGCCATGGATAAACATATTTTGGCATGAAAACTCACTATTGACCATTGCCACCCTGAATGAATCTTTGGATTAGCGGGTTTATTCTGTTCAGGTTGTTCCACCGGTGGATTGGATTTTTGTCCATGGGTTTCATATGTTCTTATCTTATTGATGAGTGGAGGGGCAGGAGCTGCAGTAGTAGTAGCAATATGCCCTTCAATGTACTAGGAGGAATGAGGCCCGCTCACTTAATAATTCTGTTAGAATGTCCCATGTTTGTTGAGGGAATGAAAAATTGTCTCCTTGTATGATTCTGAGCAATCCTCACCTCATAGCTAGCTTTTGGGGGTTGAGTAAAGCCCACGTTTCATTTTCTGTACGTGTTATCTAAGTCAGAATTATCTCTCTTCTTGGAATACCTAATATTGTGCCGCATTCTTTATTGTTTACGCTCCAGATCCACCTCTGAGCTTTCAGAGGGTGGTAGAGTGTCCCGCCTAGGAGAGGGAAAGAGATGTTGTCTCCTTATATAATTTTGGGTAATCCTCACTTCATATGCTAGTTGTAGGAACTGAGTTTGGTGTAGGATCCATTTGCTTTACAAATTCAAATGGATAGTTCGATTACATCATATCAAGCGAAGCTTTTCATTAAATTGAGAAATTGTTGGGTGGGGGAGGGAGGTTATTTTGTCATGGAGCTTGATAATATCTATTAGTTATGTCTCAGAATGTGATCTTGCAACTTCCATTCCCTAGGGAAGTCAAAAATAATTTTTTCCGAGTATATGAAAAAGAGGGATAGATTGGACCCTTTTAAAAAAGAGCGGTTACAAAGTTTACACTACTCCTCTGGTATTAGTTGTTGGTCTTCATCATAGCAGGAGCAGATAACATAATATGAATTTGCCTTTGTGCTAAGTTGACATTTTCGTAACCACATGCAACATGCTTATTTCTTTTAGCATTTTCTTTGCCTCTGCTTCATCATCAAGGGATCTAAAGACACAACTTCATTTTGTATCTGTTGTGTGATATTACTCAGGATGATATACTTCCAAAATTGATGACATTCACGGGCTCCCAGGAGGATCTTTTCAGGAAGGAGATAGCAAAATATGATCATCTTTGTGAAGAAATTTCTCAAAACCTCGAGGCACAAGAACAGTTGCTTCTGCAAATTCAGGTTCAGAATTCATTTGTTTTTCAGGGCTATACCTTTTTAGTTTTGCTGTACTTTTTCATTTCAACTTGGGAGCTTCTCTTAAGCTTTAACTTAGGAATACTTGTGTGGTACATGTGAGGTTGTGTCTGTTGCACAGTTCTTAGTAGGAGTTCCTTTATATATTACCATATTGCTAGCTTCAGGATTGCTCTGCAGAATACAATTTATAGGTAACGAAGCGAGGGATGCAAGGCATTTCCCTTTTTTGTTTCTTCTAATCCTTTCTGTCATCTCCTGGAGTTTGTTTTCAACTATGATTCTCTATTACTTTTTACGCTTTCCAACACGGGAAGTAGCATTTTTTTTAATCTGGAAAGCATTGCAGATGTAATATAATGACATCTGTTGCAGAGCAGTGGTGGAGCCAAGAATCTGGCCAAGGGTGTGCTAATTTTCTTGTTAGTAATGTTAGGAGCGTGCAAAATTAAATACATACTCGCCTAAGGTGGCTCCAACACCTAATTTTTGGCAAAGGGTGTGCACTGGACCACCCTTCGCCTTAGGTGGCTCCACCCATTTTGCGGAGTCCAACGTCAGGCTCTTATGGGATGTGTGGTGTGCACTGGACCACCCTTCGCCTAAGGTGGCTCCGCCGTAGTCCAGCATCGGTCTCTTATGGGATGGGTGGTCTTGGTATATGGTCTTTGGCAATTCACCTCTTGAGCTAGCTTATGGGGTTGAGATAGACCCAAGATCCATTGCTTTACATGGTATCCGCGCATCCCCGTTCTTGTTAGCCAATGTTGGATCCCCATATTAAAAATTGCTGTAACTCTAGATATCCAGCCTTGCGCGTGGTGGTGGTGGGGTGTCGAAGATTCCCACATCAGGCTTTTATGGGATGGGTGGTCTCTTTATATGGTTTGGACAATTCTCATCTCTTGAGCTGACTTTCGGGATTGCGTTAGGCCCAAGATCCATTTTTTTACAATATCCTTAATTGGGATATCACCCATGGCATGCTTTTTTGTTCCAAATTTTTTTAAGCTACTTGTTTGTATCTAGAAAGTGTTAACAAGAAATGTTTGGTTTGGGGGGATGGGGGATGGGTAAAGAAGTTCATAGCATGAGTGTTATTTCATTAATTGCAGTTATATTTGTGGTATTTCTTTTCTTATTTGATACTTGTTGTTTCATAGCATGAGTGTTATTTCCTGTGATTTGCATGTCATAATTAGCGCCTGAAATGAGTTTATATGGAATAATTTGGTCAAAGAAGATTTATTTAGCCGACACCAACTTATTTGGGAGTGAGGTGTACTTATATTTTTGGAAATTAAGAGTTGTAGTGCACAATTATTGCTTAGCCAAAGCACTGTATTCCTTCAGACCACAATTGCTTCATGTTGAGTTTCCTTTGTGCAAACATAGAGAAGAAGTCCATCTTGGAAAGAACAATCTATTTGGGCTTGACTTCATTATTCAAGCTACATCTCCCTGAATGCTCTTTAACAAGGTGGTGTTCCTTTTGCAGGCTCAAAATGATGAGTTTGCTTCTATTTTCAATCTTGAAGACTATAAAGGTGTGTTTTTTAATTCCTATAATCATTTTGCAATGTCTGCTGGAGAACAATGAAGCTTAGATATTCTAGATACACAAAGATCTTCTGTCCCGAGAAACTTAGGTGGGCTAAATTTTGATGGGCTAATCCTTTCATTCAATTTTTGCATATCAAAATGACTTCTTACTGCTCATTATGTGTCCTGTGGTATACTCGAAGTAAGTTAGGTCCCTTGATGAATGATGTCATTTTCAAGGGATGCTGCAATTATCAGTTTTAATATAAAATTGACTTGATTAAGTGCTGTCCGGCCCTTACTATCAATGTTGGCCATTTATCATCTGCATTTTCTACTAGTTTAAATCTAATTTGTCTACATTGAATTTTCTTCTCGGGGTGGCTTATTTATATTTCTTCTAGTACGGCTGCTGATTTTAGATATTCTAGTTACCGTTAATTTGCTAAGCTCATTCTTCTCGATGCCACAGTTTCCCGCGAGAGAATCTATAAGCAGATTGAAGCTGCCATTATGAAATATCAAGAAATCAAGGAAAATATCAATGAGGGATTGAAGTTTTATGTAACCCTTCAGGTATGAGAATTTTCAACTCTTTTGAGATGGCTCTTTCTATTGGAGTGGTTTGGGAGGGGGTGGAGAGATAGGAATATTTGCTCATCTAGTTCACAACACAAGGAGGATTCCAACTATTCACTTTCAGTGGAACCTCTGAGCATATTCCACTTAGTGACATAGGATCATTTGTGTCCTAGATAAGATATTTTGTTGGGAGAAGAGGAGGCTGGGGTGGGATAAAATGAGCTAGAATAGATAGAGTCAGTGATTCCTTCTGGTTCCATGGAATTATAATGCAGTTGGCTTGTATTTCTTGGACCTATTTTATCCCGTTGAGAGAATTCAGGTGTGACTAATCCGTGGGTTGCATTTTGAATGGGGTAGGATTGGGATTGTGACAATTCCATCTGATACATTATTCCTCTCACTCCATCTCCCCTGCCTCTGGCTTTACTGTGCAGTCCTTTACCAGGTCCACCAATAAAGAAATTATCAAGGCGAATTATTATAAGAACAATCTGAGTTGTAATCTCTCATCTAATCCATGAATTACGCACAATAATAATTTATACAATCCCATCCCACTAATCTCACCAGAAATCTGTCATTACAATCACATTCTCGATTTTCACTCTAATTCAACTGTATGATAATCTACCCTCATATGTGCGAAGTCAAAGAACCCCTTTGGATCTTCTCATATAAGCCTAGCCATTGATGTCAAAGCCCCGGTACTCCTGCAAATCTGGCAACGATCATTCAAAAATTGACTAACCTCATTTGCTAAATGGTTGTATTTGCTTAGTTTCTTTGGTATGAGTCTTGGGTTGAGCCTTGTCAGGGATGGGAACTTGTAGATGAAAGTTGATATCTGCACTTCAAATATTCATTTTAGTTGTGCGCAGTGGGATAGCTTACGAGTCTTATTCCAGTTCTTCCTGAATATATCTGAGCTTCTTGGATCTATCTACAAATTTCCAGTATATGAATTCGTATAAATTTGTCTTTTGTTGCACAGGAGGCGATCACTAATGTGAAACAGCAATGTAGTGATTTTGTGATGACAAGAAACATGCAGTGCCGAGAAATGATTGAAGATGTACAGAGGCAGATCTCAGGTCTCAGTTTCCAGGATAATAAGAGTTCAAGTGGGTATACTTATCCTTCAGTCGGGCATGCTCATCAGCCTCCGAGATCCAATCCCCAGATGCCAACCGAAACTGGACATATACCCAATCCTTCTCGACCACACCAGGCTCCTACATACCAGCCTCCTCCTCAGCAACCTACAATGTCGGGATATAGTCAAACTTCTCCTCATAGTTCTCCACAACCGCCTGCACCCCCTGCTCAGCAACCAACAATGTCTGGATATACTCAAACCTCTCCTCCTTATAGTTCTCCACAACCGCCTTACGGTTTTCCAGGTCAAGGTCAACCATATTCGCATCCACAGCCGCATCCTCAATACCAACAACAACCTCCACCTAGCCACGAGTACGGCCAACCTGCATATCCTGGTTGGAGGGGTCCATACTATAATGCACCTCCACAGCAACCCGGAGCTATGCCTCAGCCTCCTTACACAGCCCCTTCTCCATATCCTCATCCTCCTCCCCATCAGAGTGGCTATTACAGGCAATGATAATAATTTTCTCAGTGTGCTCTCATGTTCATTTTTTTGTTGTTCTCAAGTCGACGGGACCGGACGTAACGAGACTTCTTTGTTGTACAAGGTCTTAGCATACATTGTTATACATTTGTAAGTAAGTTTGAATGAAGCGCCTATGTACAGGGTTTCTCCTTGTAAAATTGATGATCAAAACTACAAGATCAATAATTTTGGAACTCTATGAGATCTGATATCTCGTGAATGTAAGAAGAAAATATGAACTTATTCTTTGTGGGTCTATTTGTTGGTCTTGCATACACCAAAAAGTAATTTAATATGTCATCCGTTAAAAGTTTGTTTGAAATATGTCATAGAATTTTGATAAAAAGTTCATCTATATCATTTTCGTTTGAGAAAGAGATTTATCTGTGCGATATGAATCAAATCAAAGTCAAATTTAGTCGATATTATTAGTCATATAAAATATCCTAGTTCTTTTGCTGTGTACAAAACTGTTCAGAATTTTAGAGCTAATCCTAAAAGTTATGGTAATTTTTTACACTTCATTAGTCCCATTTTAGCTATTTTAATATTTTATAAATGTTAAATCTTTTCATTTTCTACTGCATTTCATCACTTGTTTTTTTAACCATCTTAATTTGCAAGGGTTTTATGTTATGGGGTTTGGTAGTTTTTCCTTTCATATTAACTACTTCGATCTTCATATAGTTTGAAATAATTACGTTTTATATTGTTAATTAATAATTTCATACCAGATTTCAAGTTAGATACATTTGAATTCATTTTTTTTGTCATCAGATACAGTGAAATAGGGAGAGAAGCGAGGAAAAATATGTATGTGTCCTAGATATATGTGAAACATACTAGATACACTGAAATAAGAAGGGAGGTGAGAGAGAACATGAGGGAGGCGAGTGCGAATTGTCTATATCCTAGATATGTGAGTCATCGAATATCTGGGATACTAGATATATAGGAAATTGACGAGCGAGATGGGAGGGAGGCGAACCAAAATTTATCTATATATCCTAGATACATGCAAGTCCACTTGGATATAGTGTATCTAGAACAAATTACATCCAATTTTAACTTCATGTATTTTGAGATATACATATATCTAAACGTAGCTGGAGGTACCAAAATATGATAATATTCGTAATATTGCAAACTAGCGTATATCTAAATAATTATCTCGTGTAAGTTTGCCTATTTATAAGTAAAGAGTTATTATGAACTAACTCATAATGATTTGTTATGATCACATTTATAGGATTTTCAGATGTAACAAATGCATGTTATGGTTTGATCATATGTATATTTTGTTACTTTTCACGTTGTTTTCGAACCAGACAGATTCAAGATTTAAATTTTCGTTTGTTTTTTAAGTAGGGGGTGGACTTATTGTCTTTCATATTAGTATGTTATCATGTTCATATATATCTTTTTCTATTTCTCATAATATTGCACATTTTGAACTATATATCAACACAATTTCTCTAAAAGGCCTAATATTTTTATCATTTTGGTTTCTTTTCAACAATTAAAAAAAAAGGAAAATAATTAACTTTTACACTTTTTAATTTAATTCTTTATGAGAATATATTTTGTATGACCACACAATATATTATTATACGTTTAAAGTCATAAGTTTCAAAATTAAGTTTTTCGTCATACAAATTTTCTACAGAGGTTCAAGAATCAATTTTCTTTTTACAAACGTACTTTAAATTAATTAATTGTTTTGACTTTTTTACCTAATATTATAAGATGAATCTCGAAAAATAAAAAAACTCTATATATTTTATATTTTTTAAGACTTCGAAAAATCTGCTAACTACCTTCTAAAAACAACATACTTCAAGAAAAAAAGTTATAAATAAAGTGAATTAAAGTTAATAATAAAGTACAAATAGACAAAAAATTCTAGTTGTTGGCAGTAGCTTTATAATAATAAAATTATTTTCTTAGGTCATATAATGCACTAAACTCGTGTGTTCTGTTTCATATTTTTAGCTAATTTTTTCTTATATAAATAAAACTTCACACCATATTTTATTTTCCAAATTAAAAGATATATAACACATTTACTTATAATGGAAAGAGTTAAAAAAATTCAATTTATTTTTGTTTCTTCTTTTTTAGTTATTAATAGTATTATTAGTTGTGTTTTGGGATTTAATGTTCCTTCAATTTTTATTTTTGGTGACTCTATATTTGATGCTGGTAATAATCATTACAACAAAAATTGCACAGCACAAGCTGATTTTCCACCTTATGGTTCCAATTTTTTTCATCATCCAACTGGTAGATTTACTAATGGAAGAACTGTTGCTGATTTCATTTGTAAGTTAATTGTTATAATTCCCTCAATTTTTCGAAATTTTATGAGTCGTGGGTTCGATTTCCAATAGCAACATTCTGTACAGAGGCAGGTGTTGGAATTTGGGAGGGGAATTGTAGGGTAATGTCAGTATCCTGTCTATGGCAAGACAAGGCTCATGCGGGACTGGAGTTGTCCTGGTCCAGATAGGAGTCATGATCGAACATGACGTTTGCTTGATGAATTTAATTAAAGAAGTTAGTTTTTTGCTATTAACTATAATTTTTGACATGTTGATAAACGTTTGATCTTTGATAGCAAGTTTAACTATTTAGTTTTAATATAAGATCATGTTGTTTTAAAATATAAACTAGAAGGGGGTTTAAATGAATTCTTTTTGTTCACAAAATTTATTGAGTGTAAATAAAGTAAAAATAATAGTCTTTTTTTCCCCTTTTGTGAGGATATATATAGATTAGCATGAGGGAAGTGTTTATTGTTACGTTAAAGATGGTTCGAAAATTTATAATTTCATGTAAGAGAATTTTATATTGTTTTTAATTTTTTTAATAAAATTTCTGACTCTGCTACGTTTACGATGAAATAATGCAGCTCAATTTATTGGGATTCCTTTGCAAAGTCCATTTTTGGAAGCACAACTTGAGTTAATAAATGGAAGTAGAAAAGAGTATCCATCAAATGGCATTAACTTTGCTAGTGCTGGTAGTGGAGTTCTATCAACAACAAATCAAGATTTGGTAAGAAATTAATTAATTAAGGATGTATTAATTTATCATATAGTTTTTTTGTTTTATAATTTATTAATTTATTATGATTAACCACTAGGTAATAATCCAAAATATGTAGGCATAAGACACACTCTTGTCCTCTTTATAATTTGCACTATTTGATATTTATGTTTTTTAACTTTTGATATGCACAATTAGATACAGATGTCCTATGTGATATAATATAAATCAATTTATATCGTGTGTGGACACATAAAATGCCACATGAAATATATATATATATATCTACTTGTTCAATAGCGATATATTTTTTCTTCTTTCTTTTTAGCTTTTTCTTAATACAACATATATATACACATGGTAAAAAAAATGAATATAAATAGCTTATTATGAGGTGCATAAAAATTGAATGTAAATAGCTTATTATGAGGTGCATAAATATCTCTTTTAGACCAAATTTTTTGTAGAAATTGATCAACTCAACTATCATAATGAATTGATTTTGATCCCATATGCAAATTGATTGAAAATGGTCAAGTACTTTCACTCAAAACAAATAATGCTAGTATACTTTCTAAGTGTATAGCTTATTAGCTTTGATTTTATTTTCTTTTAACTCGTCGAGGATAATTTTTATATAGTGATAGGTAAAAGATATCTATGAAATTACACTAAATGTATTATTGTCGTTATAATTGTTGTTTGAACTATTGATATTAATTCTTGACTTTTGATACATATATATATAGGGAGTGACACCAATTCAAGATCAAATTCAACAATTCAAAACTTTAGTCCAACAAAACCATATAACCAAAAAACAAATCCAACAATCACTCTTTTTCTTTGAGTCTGGCTCCAATGACATTTTTAGCTACTTCTATCCATTTGATGCCCCAACACTTGCTCCAAATGCCTATGTTCAAGCCATGTTAGATCAAGTTACAAATTTTGTTGATGAAATTTGCAAGCTAGGGGCACGTCGAATCGCGTTGTTTTCGTTAGGCCCCGTTGGTTGTGTACCAGCTAGGACCCTCTTGCCTGGTGCACCAATTGATAAATGTTATGGAAAGATGAATAAAATGGTCAAAAATTATAATATGGGGTTAGAGAGTTTGGTTAAAATAATACCAACAAAGTATTATCCTGGTTCATTTGCTGTGTTTGGAGATGTGTACAAGATTGTTCAAATCTTCAAAGCCAATCCTAAACATTATGGTAATTTCTTGCAATCCTTCACTACTCTTTCAAATACTATATACTATTCTATGAATATTACTTCGATCTGTCTCATTTTATTTGACATATTTTCTTTTAGTCTGTCTTGTAGAATAAATTTTATCTAACTGTTATTGTAATTAGAAAAATTTACTCTGTTTGTTTCAGATCAAAATGACCTACTTTTCTTTTTAGTTTATTTCAAAAAGAACGACTTCATTCTTTTTTTTGTCAACAGTTTAGTTTGAGTTTCCATATGACAGGTTTAAAACCATGTAATTAAAGAACATTTTGGTACATTTGATATAACTTTAGTTTAGTACCACAAGATTGAAAAATCTTTCTTATTTTCTTAAATTTCGTGTCGAATCAAACTAGATCATTCTTTTTTAATCGGAGAGAGTAACTCCTTTTATTCTTAATGAAATGATTTACAACCACACAAATAGATATTTGATGAATGTTTTAGACCACAAGTTAATTTCATAGCTACCCGAAAACACATTTTTTTTTGCATAAACATCCCGAATTATTATGTCAAGACAAATAGTGTCACGTAAAATCGAACGATCGGCGTATATTTCTTTTATATCCAAACATCCACTAAACTAACTCATGATGATTTTGTTACACAGGATTTTCAGATGTGACTAATGCATGTTGTGGTGATGGAACACTTGGAGGATTATTGCAATGTGGTAAAGAAGGTTACAAGATATGTGCAAACCCCAATGAATACTTGTTTTGGGATTATTTTCATCCATCAGAACATACTTATAATCTCATCTCAAAGGCATTATGGAATGGAATTCATACTAAAATTAGACCTATAAATCTCAAAACACTAGCAAACATGACCCTCACTTAAACAATAATTAAGGAAATTATTAGTTTGTGTTTTGAAAAATCTTAAAATAGAGTGGGGTCTTTGTCTTTCATTTTTTATTTTTTATTTTTAAAAAAATGTTATGGTGTTTATATGTATATTTCTTTAATTTATATATTTCTCTATATTAGTTGTTACGTAAAAGAGCACAGACGAAATCAAGATTTGATCTTTATCAATAAATAAACCTTATACGAAAGGTCATCTTATATCAATATATAAGAGTATCATTACTTACACCTTATAATATGTAGTTTGTTTTCTTAATATTAAAAATTCTATGTGAATTTTGTTCCCATAGTTCATAATCTTTTCTTGAACAATAAGTTCCACATTCACTATGTGTCATCAATATATATAATCGATTCTATGTTAGCTATATATCTTAAATCGGAAAAACTGGCTAATTATACAAATATTTCTATCAAATTTACTAATTCTTCTTTTAATTTGAAATAATTACATTTTATTTCATTAATTTATAATTTCATACTAAATTTCAAGTCAGATACACCTAAATATATGTTTTTTGCTACCAAATACGCTACAACATAGGGAGGGATGTGAAGGTTAACAAGAGGGAGACATATACATGTGAATCACTCTACGTATACATAATGTATCTAGTGTGATCCGCATGTATTTGAGATATCAGATACGCAAGCGAGATAGGAGTGTGGCGAGTGAGATGACAGGGAGGCAATAAAATTTGTCTATGTATCCCACGTATATATAAATCCATTTAAATACAATATATTTATTTAAAAAAAATTATACCTAGACCTAGCTTTGATCCCAATATTTTAAAATTTATGAATCTGAACGTATATCGACACACCAAAATCTTGACCTGTGTGAATTGATTGGCTTTTAGTACTAGTTTGGCTAAGTATTATGTCCCAATCTTCTTGTTGTTAAAGCATCGATAAAATATTAATCAATTGGTTTTTTTTTTTGAGAAGTCGTTATCTATCCTTGTTTAATTTCTTGTATTTATCTTGTTATCTATGATTAATTTTTTTTTTCTTTAAACAATTGAACTTAGTGTAATCTTCTTGTCTTTAAAGCAATTACAAATTAATCAATTTTCTTGTTTTTTTTTATCTTGTTAATTATCTCTGATATTTTTTTTTCTTAAATTGAACTAATGAATAGAAAAAGTGGATCATTGAAAATAGAAAAGAATAGTTTTGCACGTAACTCTAATCGAGTTTTCTTCTTTTATCATATAATTTATTGATTATATTATTATTATTTTCCTATTTCCCTTTTTATTAATTGGTATATACTTTATCTTCAATAAAAATTTATCGAAAATAATTTATCTATCTTCATCGTTAATGTCACGACCCAAAACGAGCCGCGAGTGGCACGCACACTTACCCTCCTATGTGAGCGAACCAACCAATCTAAACCCCAACATTTCAACCATAATAAACAGAATACAATGCGGAAGACTTAAAACTCATTAACGAAATCAATAAATAACTTCTAAAATTTAATACTTATTATTCCCAAAATCTGGAAGTCATCACCACAAGAACATCTATCCTCAAATTTCTAAGTCTAAGAGTATTTAAGAAACTAAAATAGGTAAAGAGATGATCCGTGTCCGAACTTCAAGGACATCAAGACATGAATGAGAGAGAATCCAGTCCGATCTAGGAACAATAGCTCACCCTGAAATCTGACGTGATGAAGTCTGGCTAGAGTTGCGGTTGAGTTGAAGTCGATGGCACGTTTGCTGCACTTTCCAAATGGGTCGGACAAGCCGTGATGGCCAACCGTATGCATAGACAAGGTCTTGACGGACGTCCACGAAAAAATTTGGCATTTTTGACGTCGGAATCCAGATAACCCAAAAAATGGTGTGCTATAGCACATGAAAATCGTTGAAATGAGGGGTATGCTCGCTTCGGGGCTCGTTTGACCTTCCAAATGGGTCGGACAAGCCGTGATGGCCAACCGTATGCATAGACAAGGTCTTGAATGACGTCCACGAAAAAATTTGACATTTTTGACGTCGGAATCAAGATCACCCAAAAAATGGTGTGCTATAGCACACGAAAATCGTCGAAATGAGGGGTATGCTCGCTTCGGGGCTCGTTTGACCTTCCAAATGGGTCGGACAAGTCGTGATGGCCAACCGTATGCATAGACAAGGTCTTGACGGACGTCCACGAAGAAATTTGGCATTTTTGACGTCGAAATTCGGATCACCCAAAAAATGGTGTGCTATAGCAGACGAAAATCGTCTAAATGAGGGGTATGCTCGCTTCGGGGCTCGTTTGACCTTCCAAATGAGTCGGACAAGCCGTGATGGTAAACCGTATGCATCGACAAGGTCTTGACGGACGTCCACGAAAAAATTTGGCATTTTTGACGTCGGAATCCCGATCACCCATAAAATGGTGTGCTATAGCACATGAAAATCGTGGAAATAAGGGGTATGCTCGCTTCGGGGCTCGTTTGACCTTCCAAATGGGTCGGACATGCCGTGATGGCCAACCGTATGCATAGAAAAGGTCTTGACGGACGTCCATGAAAAAATTTGGCATTTTTGACGTCGGAATCCGGATCACCCAAAAATTGGTGTGCTATAGCACACGAAAATCGTCGAAATGAGGGGTATGCTCGCTTCGGGGCTCGTTTGACCTTCCAAATGGGTCGAACAAGCCGTGATGACCAACCGGATGCATAGACAAGGTCTTGACGGACGTCCACGAAAAAATTTGGCATTTTTGACGTCGGAATTCGGATCACCCAAAAAATGGTGTGCTATAGCAGACGAAAATCGTCTAAATGAGGGGTATGCTCGCATCGGGGCTCGTTTGACCTTCCAAATGGGTCGGACAAGCCTTGATGGTCAACCGTATGCATCGAAAAGGTCTTGACGGACGTCCACGAAAAAATTTGGCATTTTTGACGTCGGAATCCGGATCACCCAAAAAATGGTGTGCTATAGCACACGAAAATCGTCAATATGAGGGGTATGCTCGCTTCGGGGCTCGTTTGACCATCCAAATGGGCCGGACAAGTCGTGATGGCCAACCGTATGCATAGACAAGGTCTTGAAGGACGTCCACGAAAAAATTTGGCATTTTTGACGTCGGAATCCGGATCACCCAAAAAATGGTGTGCTATAGCACACGAAAATCGTCGAAATGAGGCGTATGCTCGCTTTGGGGATCGTTTGACCCTCCAAATGGGCCGGACAAGCCGTGATGGCCAACCGTATGCATAGACAAGGTCTTGACGGACGTCCACGAAAAAATTTGGCATTTTTGAAGTCGGAATCCGTATCACCCAAAAAATGGTGTGCTATAGCACACGAAAATAGTCGAAATGAGGCGTATGCTCGCTTCGGGGCTCGTTTGACCCTCCAAATGGGCCGGACAAGCTGTGATGGACAACCGTATGCATAGACAAGGTTTTGACTGACGTCCACGAAAAAATTTGGCATTTTTGACGTCGGAATCCGGATCACCCAAAAAATGGTGTGCTATAGCACACGAAAATCATCGAAATGAGGCGTATGCTCGCTTCGGGGCTCGTTTGACCCTCTAAATGGCCGCAAGCCGTGATGGCCAACCGTATGCATAGACAAGGTCTTGACTGACGTCCACAAAAATTTTGGCATTTTTGACGTCGAAATCCGGATCACCCAAAAAATGGTGTGCTATAGCACACGAAAATCGTCTAAATGAGGCGTATGCTCGCTTCGGGGCTCGTTTGACCCTCCAAATGGGCCGGACAAGCCTTGATGGCCAACCGTATGCATAGACAAGGTCTTGACGGACGTCCACGAAAAAATTTGGCATTTTTGGCGTCGGAATCCGGATCACCCAAAAAATGGTGTGCTACAGCACACGAGAATCATCGAAATGAGGCGTATGCTCGCTTCGGGGCTCGTTTGACCCTCCAAATGGGCCGGACAAGCCGTGATGGACAACCGTATGCACAGAAAAGGTCTTGACGGACGTCCACAAAAAAATTTGGCATTTTTGACGTCGGAATCCGGATCACCCAAAAAATGGTGTGCTATAGCACACGAAAATCGTCGAAATGAGGCGTATGCTCGCTTCGAGGCTCGTTTGACACTTCAAATGGGCCGGACAAGCCGTGATGGCCAACCGTATGCATAGACAAGGTCTTGACGGACGTCCACGAAAAAATTTGGCATTTTTGACGTCGGAATCCGGATCACCCAAAAAATGGTGTGCTATAGCACACGAAAATCGTCGAAATGAGGCGTATGCTCGCTTCGGGGCTCATTTGACCCTCCAAATGGGCCGGACAAGCCGTGATGGCCAACCGTATGCATAGACAAGGTCTTGACGGACGTCCACGAATTTTTTTGCATTTTTGACGTCGGAATCCGGATCACCAAAAAAATGGTGTGCTATGGCACACGAAAATCGTCGAAATGAGGCGTATGCTCGCTTCGGGGCTCGTTTGACCCTCCAAATGGGCCGTACAATCCGTGATGGCCAACCGTATACATAGACAAGGTCTTGACGGACGTCCACGAAAAAATTTGGCATTTTTGACGTCAGAATCCGGATCACCCAAAAAATGGTGTGCTATAGCACACGAAAATCGTCGAAATGAGGCGTATGCTCGCTTCGGGGCTTGTATGACCCTCCAAATGGGCCGTACAAGCCGTGATGGCCAACCGTATGCATAGACAAGGTCTTGACGGATGTCCACGAAAACATTTGGCATTTTTGACGTCGGAATCCGGATCACCCAAAAAATGGTGTGCTATAGCACACGAAAATCGTCGAAATGAGGCGTATGCTTGCTTCGGGGCTCGTTTGACCCTCCAAATGGGCCGTACAAGCCGTGATGGCCAACCGTATGCATAGACAAGGTCTTGACGAACGTCTACAAAAAAATTTGGCATTTTGACATCGGAATCCGGATCACCCAAAAAATGGTGTGCTATAGCACACGAAAATCGTCGAAATGAGGCGTATGCTCGCTTCGGGGATCGTTTGACCCTCCAAATGGGCCGGACAAGCCATGATGGCCAACCGTATGCATAGACATGGTCTTGACGGACGTCCACGAAAAAATTTGGCATTTTTGACGTCGGAATCCGGATCACCCAAAAAATGGTGTGCTATAGCACACGAAAATCGTCGAAATGAGGCGTATGCACGCTTCGGGGCTCGTTTGACCCTCCAAATGGGCCGGACAAGCCGTGATGGCCAACTGTATGCATAGACAAGGTCTTGACGGACGTCCACGAAAAAATTTAGCATTTTTGACATCGGAATCCGGATCACCCAAAAAATGGTGTGCAATAGCACACGAAAATCGTCGAAATGAGTTGTATGCTCGCTTCGGGGCTCGTTTGACCTTCCAAATGGGTCGAACAAGCCGTGATGACCAACCGGATGCATAGACAAGGTCTTGACGGACGTCCACGAAAAAATTTGGCATTTTTGACGTCGTAATTCGGATCACCCAAAAAATGGTGTGCTATAGCACACGAAAATCGTTGAAATGAGGGGTATGCTCGCTTCGGGGCTCGTTTGACCTTCCAAATGGGTCGAACAAGCCGTGATGACGAACCGGATGCATAGACAAGGTCTTGACGGACGTCCACGAAAAAATTTGGCATTTTTGACGTCGGAATTCGGATCACCCAAAAAATGGTGTGCTATAGAAGACGAAAATCGTCTAAATGAGGGGTATGCTCGCTTCGGGGCTCGTTTGACCTTCCAAAGTGGTCGGACAAGCCTTGATGGTCAACCGTATGCATCGAAAAGGTCTTGACGGACGTCCACGAAAAAATTTGGCATTTTTGACGTCGGAATCCGGATCACCCAAAAAATGGTGTGCTATAGCACACGAAACGTCGAATGAGGCGTATGCTCGCTTCGGGGCTCGTTTGACCCTCCAAATGGGCCGTACATCCGTGATGGCCACCGTATGCATAGACAAGGTCTTGACGGACGTCCACGAACAAATTTGGCATTTTTGACGTCGGAATCCGGATCACCCAAAAAATGGTGTGCTATAGCACACGAAAATCGTCGAAATGAGGCGTATGCTCGCTTCGGGGCTTGTTGACCCTCCAAATGGGCCGTACAAGCCGTGATGGCCAACCGTATGCATAGACAAGGTCTTGACGGACGTCCACGAACAAATTTTGCATTTTTGACGCCGGAATCCGGATCACCCAAAAAATGGTGTGCTATAGCACACGAAAATCGTCGAAATGAGGCGTATGCTCGCTTCGGGGCTCGTTTGACCCTCCAAATGGGCCGGACAAGCCGTGATGGCCAACGTATGCATAGACAAGGTCTTGATGGACGTCCACGAAAAAATTTGGCATTTTTGACGTCGGAATCCGGATCACCCAAAAAATGGTGTGCTATAGCACACGAAAATCGTCGAAATGAGGCGTATGCTCGCTTCGGGGCTCGTTTGACCCTCCAAATGGGCCGAACAAGCCGTGATGGCCAACCGTATGCATAGACAAGGTTTTGACTGACGTCCACGAAAAAATTTGGCATTTTTGACGTCGAAATCCGGATCGCCCAAAAAATGGTGTGCCATAGCACACGAAAATCATCGAAATGAGGCGTATGCTCGCTTCGGGGCTCGTTTGACCCTCTAAATGGGCCGGACAAGCCGTGATGGCCAACCGTATGCATAGACAAGGTCTTGACTGACGTCCACAAAAAAAATTGGCATTTTTGACGTCGGAATCCGGATCACCCAAAAAATGGTGTGCTATAGCACACGAAAATCGTCGAAATGAGGCGTATGCTCGCTTCGGGGCTCGTTTGACCCTCCAAATGGGCCAGACAAGCCGTGATGGCCAACCGTATGCATAGACAAGGTCTTGACGGACGTCCACAAAAAATTTTGGCATTTTTGACGTCGGAATCCGGATCACCCAAAAAATGGTGTGCTATAGCACACGAAAATCGTCGAAATGAGTAGCGTCTGCCTCTCTCGGGATCGTTTGACCCATCCAATAGGCCGGACAAGCCGTGATGGCCAACCGTATGCATAGACAAGGTCTTGACGGACGTCCACGAAAAAATTTGGCATTTTTGACGTCGGAATCCAGATCACCCAAAAAAATGGTGTGCTATAGCACACGAAATCGTCGAAATGAGGCGTATGCGCCGCGGGGCTCGTTTGCAAATGGGCCGGACAAGTCGTGATGGCCACCATATGCATAGACAAGGTCTTTACGGGCGTCCACGAAAAATTGGCATTTTTGACGTCGGAATCCGGATCACCCAAAAAATGGTGTGCTATAGAACACGAAAATCGTCGAAATGAGGCGTATGCTCGCTTCGGGGCTCGTTTGACCCACCAAATGGGCCGGACAAGCTGTGATGGCCAACCGTATGCATAGACAAGGTCTTGACGGACGTCCACGAAAAAATTTGGCATTTTTGACGTCGGAATCCGGATCACCCAAAAAATGGTGTGCTATAGCACACAAAAATCGTCGAAATGAGGCGTATGCTCACTTCGGGGCTCGTTTGACCCTCCAAATGGGCCGGACAAGCCGTGATGGCCAACCGTATGCATAGAAAAGGTCTTGACGGACGTCCACGAAAACAGTTGGCATTTTTGACGTCGGAATCCGGATCACCCAAAAAATGGTGTGCTATAGCACACGAAAATTGTCAAAATGAGGCGTATGCTCGCTTCGGGGCTCGTTTGACCCTCCTAATGGGCCGGACAAGCCGTGATGGCCAACCGTATGCATAGACAAGGTCTTGACGGACGTCCACTAAAAAATTTGTCATTTTTGACGTCGAAATCCGGATCACCCAAAAAATGGTGTGCTATTGCACACGAAAATCGTCGAAATGAGGCGTATGCTCGCTTCGGGGCTCGTTTGACCCTCCAAATGGGCCGGACAAGCCAAGATGGCCAACCGTATGCATAGCCAAGGTCTTGACGGATGTCCACGAAAAAATTTGGCATTTTTGACGTCGGAATCCGGATCACCCAAAAAATGGTGTGCTATAGCACACGAAAATCGTCGAAATGAGGCGTATGCTCGCTTCGGGGCTCGTTTGACCCTCCAAATTGGCCGGACAAGCCGTTATGGCCAACTGTATGCATAGATAAGGTCTTGACGGACGTCCACGAAAAAATTTGGCATTTTTGACGTCGGAATCCAGATCACCCAAAAAATGGTGTGCTATAGCACACGAAAATCGTCGATATGAGGCGTATGCTCGCTTCGGGGCTAGTTTGACCCTCCAAATGGGCCGGACAAGCCGTGATGGCCAACCGTATGCATAGACAAGGTCTTGACGGACGTCCACGAAAAAATTTGGCATTTTTGACGTCGGAATCCGCATCACTAAAAAAATGGTGTGCTATAGCACACAAAAATGTCGAAATGAGGCGTATACTCGCTTCGGGGCTCGTTTGACCCTCCAAATGGGCCGGACAAGCTGTGATGGCCAACCGCATGCATAGACAAGGTCTTGACGGACGTCCACGAAAAAATTTGGCATTTTTGACGTCGGAATCCGGATCATCCAAAAAATGGTGTGCTATAGCACACGAAAATTGTCGAAATGAGGCGTATGCTCGCTTCAGGGCTCGTTTGACCCTCCAAATGGGCCTGACAAGCCGTGATGGACAAACGTATGCACAGAAAAGGTCTTGACGGACGTCCACAAAAAAATTTGGCATTTTTGACGTCGGAATCTGGATCACCCAAAAAATGGTGTGCTATAGCACACGAAAATGGTCGAAATGAGGCGTATGCTCGCTTCGGGGCTCGTTTGACCCTCCAAATGGGCCGGATGAGCCGTGATGGCCAACCGTATGCATAGACAAGGTCTTGACGGACGTCCACGAAAAAATTTGGCGTATTTGACGTCGGAATCCGGATCACCCAAAAAATGGTGTGCTATAGCACACAAAAATCGTCGAAATGAGGCGTATGCTCACTTCGGGGCTCGTTTGACCCTCCAAATGGGCCGGACAAGCCGTGATGGCCAACCGTATGCATAGACAAGGTCTTGACGGACGTCCACGAAAAAATTTGGCATTTTTGACGTCGGAATCCGTATCACCCAAAAAATGGTGTGCTATAGCACACGAAAATCGTCAAAATGAGGCGTATGGTCGCTTCGGGGCTCGTTTGACCCTCCAAATGGGCCGGACAAGCCGTGATGGCCAACCGTATGCATAGACAAGGTCTTGACGGACGTCCACTAAAAAATTTGTCATTTTTGACGTTGAAATCCGGATCACCCAAAAAATGGTGTGCTATAGCACACGAAAATCGTCGAAATGAGGCGTATGCTCTCTTCGGGGCTCGTTTGACCCTCCAAATGGGCCGGACAAGCCGTGATGGACAAC